>CP092865.1:6469624-6801499 GCA_030710605.1 Cordylochernes scorpioides
TCCAAAAATGATCAGAAGATATTTACATAAGAAGTTGTTATCCTTATTTTATCGAGGTGTTGGTATATCCTAAATTTTTCTTATTGCACTTGATATCTTAGGATCTTATATCAGATTGTGTACCCAGGATTCTTCTCTCTAGCCATTACTCTATCAGAAAAGTTACATCTAAAATTCCCTTACTTCAAAAAGATTTTTACACGAATTAAGACAAACGTTCTTTTTTTTCCCCTTTATAAACAAATACAGGAATTATCATAGCTGAGATGAGAAATTTAAAATTGGAAACTTTTGAAATAAGTCATTAAGGATAATAATTGCATCTCCTTTATAAATAATAAATTCAATCATTAAAAATGACCTCTAAGTGGAAGCTATTTATGACTATATTATAAATTTAGCATTGAAATTCTATATTAATGTACACTACCAAACAGAAAGCTTGCGACTATAGTGAAAAAAAAAGAAAAATAACCTCAGACCAAGGGATGTTCTATATGTATTTAAGCACACTGAATAAAAATTAATAAATAATATTGTAACATGTTTCCAACAACATAATCAATAAAAAACTGATAGGAACATTCAACAGAAGGTACAGACCGTATTTTACATAATACGGATTGTGAATATTTGTTAATGTGTATATAAATATGTAAAATTGTTTAAAATGATCCTGCCGATGTATGGATAAACTGGCAGTCGTGTACGTGAGGCGAGTGTTGATGTTCTTCCCACACGCGGACCACAAGAAGCAGAGGGAGGGCTATATGTTAAGACTGAGAGTGATAGGGACAGCCCACGGGACAGATGCAGAGGCCATGACACAAACTTGGATGCCTAGCACCGAGACATGGAGAGCGAGCGTGTGTGAGAGACAAAAGCGGTCTGCCGAAGGACACACCCTAGAACATCTGTTGCTGACCTCCTGCTCAAACCTGTCCTATTTACCGGGATCGTCTATATAAAGCCCCTGGAGCGGACCTCATCTGGGCTGGGCGTTGCCTTTTTCCTCCCCTCTGGCCCGCAGCTGACCGGTCTTTGGATCTTTATTTTGACGTCACCATTTTTAGTTTAAATACAAATAAGGGGTTTAAACACAAAAAGGTTATATACAAAAAATCGGGTGGTAGTAAATAGAAACAGTGTACATTATAATAGAAGGATAAGTAGGATCTTATAAGGTATCGGCTCTAACTATTTGGAAGATATGTGACATATACTAAAGAGTCATTATTATACAGTTTAAAATATTTGATATACATATATATTTTCACCTGGAAAATTAGGGAATTATAATTCCTAGAACAAATTTGTAAAGTTGACCGCCATATTTCGCGGCTTCAGACTATATACTCCCATTGTTGTTGTTTTCATTTGGCCGGATCAAATCATTCTGTAGATATATTAGAAATTTAGCATTGAAATTCTATGAATGTACACTACCAAACCAAACATTCCAGAAAGCTTTCGACTATAGTTAGAAACAAAAAGAAGGTTGACACAGCAATTTTATTTAAGACAAGCACCAATTATAATTGATAAAATACAAGATAAGCAATGAGGTAAGTTTACAGAATAGTAAAATATAAATATCAAAATTGATAATCTGTTACTAAAATAATAAATAATTTGTTATAATATAATTAACCCCATTACATAAATATTCATTTTATATTTATGAACCAGGTTTCTCTTTGTAAGCGGAGAATTTAATTTACCTATTTTGTATTGGAACTGGAAACTATAATTTTTGTTTTGGTGGTT
Organism: Cordylochernes scorpioides; assembly: GCA_030710605.1. NCBI lineage: Eukaryota > Metazoa > Arthropoda > Arachnida > Pseudoscorpiones > Chernetidae > Cordylochernes > Cordylochernes scorpioides. The sequence goes on from CP092865.1 coordinate 6,471,392, forward strand.
TGCCGTGTCTGTGGTAACTTGTTATTATTACAACAGAATAGAATCAAGTATTATATAGCCATAATACAAAGAATTATTTAAAAAAAAAACACTCCAATAATAAAAGTTTCAAATATAATTGTTTTGATTGAAGAAATGAAATGGTGAAAATATTGAAATATTTGGAAATATTTTAACTAGAATAAAGATAATTTCAATAGAATACAAAGTCGTCATTCTATATACAATATTCTTGAAATTTTGTGCCTTAGATCTAAATAAACACAACGCAAATAGGCTTATTGAGGTCAAATTTACAAATGGAACACTATATAAATGTCAAATATACAACAAAAACAATAACATCAGCAGCTTTATTAGGACATTTCCGTCCTGTAAGGACTCGCCATACATCATTTTCATGGAGAAAAGGAAAAAAGAAACATAAACAAAGGAGAGAAGGGAAAATGAAAATTAAATCAAAGTATTCAACATACCTATACATATTAACTATGGATAAATTTCAAATATAAGTTAAACTTTGAAAAGATGAACTGAAAGATCATTTTCAATTTTTAAATATTTATATAGATTTAGTTAACTCAGGTTCCTGAAAGATTACAATATCATTCATTTGGTTAATCCAGTTTCTGAAGAAAAACATTATTTTTCAATCAACTAGGTGTCTGGAGTAATACATAATTAATTTGATGGATCAGTGCGCCATCTGTTATAAGAAATTTTAACTATTTTTGACACGTATGATTATTTTTATAATAAATCATTTTTCTACTGCCCTTACTGCAATGATAAAATAATTGGAGGGCTTGGCTAATCAGTGGTGAACTCTCCCAGCATTTTCGCCAGTTTAATCTACCATACCGCTGTAATATTGCATTTTTAGGGTTTTCCTTTTATACTGATACTAAAGCTAGACTCTTTGAAAGGCTATTTTAAATTATCTATCTACATAAGCTATGAGGAGAGCAGGTATATACATATACAAGGTAGGATCAAAAAGTTCCCTGAATTTTTTTAAAATTAATTATTTATTCATAGTATAGTAATTTAAACATCAAATTTTTAAAAATAGGAGACTTGGTTATCGACACATTTTTTCCAGCGTGAAAAAAGCTGTTGAAATGCTAGCTAAAAGATTGTTTAGCTCCACCGTCGCATTTTCAATTACTTCTGATGACGATGAAAAGCGCCTCCCTTTCAACGTCATTTTAAATTTCGGAAAGAAGAAGAAATCGCATTAGGCGATATCAGGAGAGTGAGGAGGATGCGTCAAGATAGATACACAGTGTTTGGCTAAATAGCATTAAACAATAATAGCTCTATGAGCAGGGGCATTATCATGTATTAATTTCCATTATTTTGATTTGAAGAGTTGGTTTCTCTCTATTCTTATCGCATCATGAAGGCGCAAACGTATTTCTTTGTATGCCTGTTTATCAATAGTAACCCCCTATTTAATAAATTCATAATAGACCAGTCCTTTATAATCGATAAATGCTACAAGAATTACTTTTTCCTTGAGATGTCAAGACGAACTTTCTTCTTCCTAGGAGAACTTGGTGTTTGCCATTCGAGTGATTGTTTTTTTCTTTTTTTGGTTTGTAGATCAAAAGGAAAGCACAATGTTTCATCACCAGTTATTATTGTCCTTAAAAATCAGAATCATTATTTGCAGTTTCAATTAAATCTTTGCAAATTTATAATCTGGTTTCTCTTTTTTGATTCGTTAAATTTCTTGGGACAATATAAAGAGTTGTTTCATGTTTAAACGTTCACCAATATTTTTTTTGGCAACTACCTTACGAAATTCCAAGTATTTCTGATATATTATCAATATTTTCCTTTTTCTATCAGCAACAATTAAATCACGTACCTGTACAATATTGCGATCCGTTGTTGATGTCAATGGCCGACCTGATCTTGAATTATCTGCAATGCTCTTACGGCCATCTTTAAAACATTTATACTAGAAATAAACTTGCGTTCGTGACAATTTTTCGTCTTCATAAGCTTTATTCATTTATGTTTATGTCTCTTCTGTGAAAGACCTTTTTAATTTTACACAAAATTTAATATTTGTCCTTTGTTCAAATAATGACATTGCCGAAACCGACGCGAGCTAAATACTTACAACAAAAATAAGCCTAAAATGAAAACTACGCATGCGCATTTACTAGCGTTGCTAGATTATATTATAGTTTAGGCTTTTTGTACTTTACAGAAAAATTGTTTCTATTTTTTATAAGTTCGGGAATCTTTTATTCCTACTATGTATTAATAAAATAATGATTCACATTATTCAGTTCAATCCTAGGTTTAAGAAGTAATACATTATTATCTATTTGGTTAACCCAGATTTCTAGAGTATCTTACTATTATTTATTCATTTAATACAGGTACTGGAGAATTACTTTATTATTTATTTATCCAAAATTTTAAAAGAATTTTATAATATTATATAACACGCATGGGTTAAAACAATTTAAATTTACATTTTTATTAAGTGGTTAGAATCCTTTGATCACAATCAGAATCAACAACAAGTCTTCAATGCTAAATGTTTTCTTTTATTACCAACAAGCTTTTGGGTATAACGACCCTTCTACAGGGATATCAAATATGAAATTTCCTTTCGAATATTAATTTCATATTCGATATTCCTTTAGAAGGGTCGTTATTTTCGAAAGCTTAAAAAATTGTTGGTAATAAAAGAAGACACTTATCTTTGGAGACTTGTCATTACATTTTTATGTATGATAGAATTTCTAAAATATATATATTTAGGGTTGAAATGACTCTTTTTTTTTATGAGATGTACGCGTTAAAAATATATAATGAGAAATATATAATCCAAATTTTATATAAGGAAATAAGGATATAAGGAAAAGGATATATAAGGATTAGCTATGTTCCACCAGATGGATTTTCCACAATATGTGTAGAAATATAATAGAAATAATCATTAATCATATTTTTTCATATTGTTTTTATGATTAACACCTTTTCTAATCAAATCTATTTTCCATTATATATTACATATCTATATATGTAAAATTGAGCAGGGTTTTTCAAAACCTTTAAAGAAGTTGATAAGATTTGCTCAGTTGGTCACTACCGATAATTCTTTAACTACATATTGATTATCAATTTTAGTAGGTCATCCTAGAGTTATTTTCTAGAGTTGCATTGTTTCGATTCCTTTATTCTTCAAATATATGAATGTTGAATATTGGTCTCTCTGTGTGTGTGTGTGTTTCAAATATGTTATAAACTATATATTATTATACTTTGTGTGTTTCTATTCTGTTTTACTGGTTATAAAGAATCCAAGTATATAGAATAGCAGCATATTTTTGGTAGTTGACTATATTACAAAATTAGAGACAAAGGTTCTTATATATCGAGAATGGATCTAGTATCTAAATATATTATTTAATCTAGTTTAAAAAATCATCCTAAATCTCATAACCAAGTCATAGGAAAAGCTGTTCAGAATGAATATTATCACTTAGAAATTAGAATAGACAAACCTTAGAATTACACAGCAATTTATTTAATACAAAGCCAACTAAAATTTATAAAATACAAGATAATCAATAAAGGAAGTATACAGAGTAGAAAATAGATATAAATCTGAAATTTCATATAAATCATCATATAAAAAAATATATTTAGCTTCATAGCTTCTTCCTTATGGGAACCGGGAATCACAGCTTGCAAATCTTGTTGTTACTGACATGGATCTAACATTCATCTGCCAAGGATTCTCTCAGAGTCTTGGAACTTTGTCCCTAGTACTTTATCATTCCATTTCAAGTACTTTGACGTCCTATTCCCTTTTCTCTGAAAAAAAGAGAATTCCTTAAAATAAGATCACACATCTCTCAGGAAATGAATACCTCAAAATGGTGCCTCCACGTAGTACAAGATGAAAGATTCCTTAAGAGCGACTAAGGCAGGATGCAGCTTTTTTAAGAACATTATAAGTCATCAACGCCATCCTTATTTAGAGAAAACTTCATCCTCTTTCTTGAAGTAAGAAGCGGCTTTTAAAATCAGATGAACCTACTATAAGAGATGGGAAAGACAGAGTCATATCACTTAATTATTTTATTCTCACATAAATTCTGAATTAATAGTTCAAAGGGATCAAGCAACTTATAATTCCCAAACTATGGCTAGTGATTGATCTTCTTTGAGAAACCTAATTAAAAAGAACACCAAGTTTTAAAAATATATTCACCTGAAATAATACCCTGAACAAAATATTCACAGAATTTTGTCACAAAAATGAAGATTAATATTATCATAGATTATCTAAGGTAATAAATTTTCATGAGATAAACCTGTGAGTAGTATTCAATTCTATCTGATTGGTAAACTCTCAATGAAAAACGAATAATCTAAGACATTACCATAAACTCCTCGAAATTTCATATATGAATAGTGTTCAAAATACTCTAAAGATAATATGTTTATGCGATAAATATTTGTAATAATGATATTATTAGAATATACATATATATTTTAAAAATAGAGCAATCCATAAATAAATCTTTAATAAAAAAGGCATATATTGGATCGAAATTTCATTTATTTTACCAATATTCCAGTTGGCTGAACGCCAAACTTTTTCAAGGTATTATAAGATATTAATATGTGTATAATATATGTTATATGTAATGTATAATATGTTATAATACCTTGATAAAGGTTGACGTTCAGGCAACTGAAATATTGTTAAAATAAATCATATATTGATCCAATATATGACTTTTTAATTAAATACATATATATAATATTTATGTTCATTAGAAATATATGTATGCTATATATGATTTATAATGTGTGAAAAAGTTGTAGATGAGGGGTAATAGGTATCTGAGAATTATTTTAATTTAATTATTATTTTCATAAACCAACACTGTGATTTTGGTTGAAAAAAAACTGAATTTTTTCTCCGATATTAATATCGACAATTATCGATATAGCAAGCCCACCTACCACGTCATTACTAGGGTTGCACCATATTGCTATTTGACCAAAAAAATTCACATATGTTGCCAATTTTAGGGTATTGACAGAGTCTCACTATATAAGGCTGCAAGTTCAACGGGTTCTCACAACTTGGTATCTCAACAAGCAACATGTCTTCTAGCAAAACCTTCCTCTTCATGATTTTTCTGGTCATCTCACTGTCCTATGTCAACGCTGCACCTGGAGGTAAGTCAAATCTATATCAATGGTTTCTCAAATATTTATTTCAATATGACTTAAAAGTCACAACAGATTGTAAAAGAGAAAAGCTTCTGGTAAACTTTTAAAAACTGGTAAATTTCAATCACAAAATATATCGTCTACAGACTAAAAGATATATTCTAGATTCTGATATTGGATTATGAATTTTTGTAGAACCTACTATTTCTTTAGGTCTGTTAATAGTCTTTTGATCAAAGGCATGATGGTTTGTAATTAAAATTGTTTTTTATTATTAGTATTTTATGTTTTTTTTTTAATCAAAAAAATTTAAATTACACTTCAAATAAAATTTAGATAATTATATAATTCTTCTTTATTTTTCGATTCAAATATAACACTTGCTAGAATTGTGTACCTAGTTGATATAGTATTTAGAAAGATAAGCAATCACTCCTGATTGCTTATGCAACTCAAAGTTTAAGTAATTTATTTAGGATAAGTTATATTACATTTCTGAAAGTGATTCAGACGTGAAGACAGCGTCGGATAAATTTTACTACTATTGATTGAATATAGTTTTTTTTTAATTGTCAACTAAAAATAGGAACCAGGCAATCACTATAAGTAAAAATTATGAAATTTTAAATTATATTTCTATAAAATATTTGACTTCAGACAATATAATCACACGCGCCTTGTTTATATTTGGAATTTTCTATATATCTTTGCTCATATTGTTACATCATGATTAATGGCGTATTTCTTATATTATTTTTATTATATCTGAAATTTAAATTATATATTTATTTATTTTTATATTCTATGATATTTATTTAAAACAGATTATTCAGATTATCATCATTTGTATTTAGGTACACGTGTGACTTCACTGCTCTCTTTGATGTGAGAAAATAAATAAATGATTCTGGAGGCTACTTAAAGAAGACTTATCTCGTTATTCCCTTTTATAAAGTTGTAGGATGGTTGAAACACGCTCTAGTAAGATTCAAGACCCAGCACAGGAGAGAATCAAGGCTGAAGAGTCTGCCAAGCCGCAACTTGGTGCAACAATTGGTGGAGATGCTAGTTCCGACCCAGTTGTCCTGAATCCCAACATCGACATCCCCAAGTTTGATGGAACAGAAGACCCTCGCCCATGGATAGAATCCCTCGAAGAGATTGGTTTCCTCTATCATTGGGCAGACTACATAATTGCCCGTTATGCCGCCATGAACATGACGGGAAGCGCTAAAACCTGGTTGAATTTACACAAAGCGAGTTTCACGAGCTGGGAAAATATTAAAACCCGCCTCATTCAGGATTTTTCTCTGGACGCCAATAAAGAAGAACTAAGAATGAAGCTCAACAGAATGCAACACTGGAATGAACCAGCAATCAGGTCCGCGGAAGACATCCTAGTGTTGTGCAACAAGGTTGACCCCGCAATGGAAGAAGAAACAAAAATCGACCATGTTATTGGAGGACTGAAAAAAGAGTACTCATTCGCGCTCTACCTGAACCCTCCTAAAACGACCGATGAACTTCTTGTCGTGTGCAAGAAAATGGATTATTTTGAAAAGAAGTATCGGGAACGTGTGGAGAAATCCAGAAACCTATATAACGGCCCACGCTATTTTAGACCCCAACAACAATCGAGGTACGTGCCGCCGACTGCCACACGAAACTACCAGACCCCTTCCAGGCCCCAAGCCCCTGTTTCCAATAATTACAAGAACGACTTCCCTCCTACTCCCAGGCAGTATCGAAACAACTTGACCCAGCCCTTTACCCCGAGACGTCCTTATAATCCAAACTTTGTGCCTAAACCAAACCTCCAGAGAAACACCTACAATAAAAGTCAAGAAGTGAGCAAAAATAGGACGGAAGATGGAAGACCAATCTGCTTCAAGTGCAACAAGCCAGGGCACGTGGCCCGTTATTGTAGGGTCAAGTTTATAAGAATCCTAGAAGAGGATCCAACAGCTACCCAAGAGAAGATCGAAGAGAAATGCCAAATGAATGAAATATCAGATAAATCAGGACCTCGGCTTTATGCTGATGTATGTCATAGCACACAGACAAATATTCCTACCCGGAATAGATATTCCGTGTTGGAAGATTTAAACTAAGCGTCGCGCCTGAATATGTCAATCAAAGCAAGTCGACCATAAATGGAATCAAAAAGTTGGACCCTAAATACAAATTAAAAATTCATGTGGACAAAATAGGAACTTTTGAAGCTTTGGTTGATACAGGCGCTGACCTCTCAGTGGTCGACCTCAGAACGGCCCTCGATACAGGCCATGGTATAAGTAAACTCGCAAAAACTTGTGCAGGAACCGATGGAAAAAAATTAGACATAGTAGGAAGTATGTTGTTAAATATAAAAATTGATGACAAAGCATTATCGCACAAATTTGTGATTTTGAAAACCCATTTACGGACATTAATTTTTGGAAGAGATTTCCTTAAGAAAATGAACGCGAAAATAGATTGCAAAAAAGAAATAATAAAATACGATCTGACGAATAATCATGACATAAGCAATTATGAACTGAAAAAAATAAAAAGCGTTGAAGATACTGTTATACCTGAACTGTCTATTAGATTAATTAAGGCCTCAATAGAAGCAGAGGATGGCGAATATGTCATCGAAGAAAACAACAGAATGATTCAAGCAAATGGCCTTCGATTGGCAAGAAGTTTGCTTACTGTCACGGATAAGAAAACTCATATCTGGATAACGAACCCTTATCCTCGACCTTTAAAAATCATGAAAGACCAAACATTGGCTCATAGAAGCCTTCCTGCAGAGGTAACGTTCATAGAGAAGTTAGAGGAAATCCAATTTCAGATAAACAAAAATCTATCACCTAAAGAACAAGAGGATTTGAAACAAATTTTGATTAAGTATGCTGATTTGTTTTCGCCGAGGTTAGGCAGGACCAATTTGGCAAAACACCGGATCGATACAGAAGATGCAAAACCGATAAAGCACAAGCCATATAGGGTGAGCCCCAAAGAACGGGACATTATAAAAGATCAAATTGATGAAAGGCTCAAAGAAGGCATAATTAGACCATCTTCAAGTCCCTGGTCTTTCCCTGTAATACTGGTCAAGAAGAGAGATGGTAAGTTCAGATTTTGTGTAGACTATAGAAAATTGAATGAGGTAACAGTAAAGGATGTTTATCCAATCCCAAGAATTGATGACGTAATGGATACTCTCCAAGGATCGAAGTACTTCTCAGCAATAGACCTTAGATCGGGATATTGGCAAGTCGAAATTGAAGAGAAAGACAAGGAGAAGACAGCTTTCACTACGACCCACGGTTTATATGAATTCAACGTCATGCCCTTTGGACTATGCAACGCCCCTGCTACTTTTGAGAGGAATATGGACAATGTGCTTGGAAATCTAAGATGGCAGATTTGCCTTTGTTATCTGGACGACGTTATTATATACAGCTCAGACTTTCCAACCCACCTTAAAAGACTTGAAGCTGTCTTAAAATGTTTTAGTGAATCTAATTTGAAACTGAACGACAAGAAATGCAGATTTGCTTTTGAAGAACTTGAGATCCTTGGTCATATAACCAACCAACAGGGTATAAAACCGGCCGAATATAATATCAAAGCCGTTAGGGATTTTCCTCATCCCAAGAAGGTCAATGAAGTACAATCGTTCCTAGGAATGTGTTCCTATTATAGAAAATTCATTAAAGATTTCCCATTAATTGCTGACCCATTGACAGGACTCATCAGGAAAAATGCGCAATTTACCTGGACAGAAAAACAAGAGGAAGCATTTCAAAACCTTAAAAAAGCTCTGATAAATCCGCCAATTTTAGGTCACTTTGATCCAAATGCAGCCACCTACATTCACACAGACGCCTTTAACATCGGCTTAGGTGCAACACTGATCCAAATTATCTGTGGGGAAGAGAAGGTGATATCATATTTGAGTCGAACTCTAAGTAAAGCTGAGCAAGATTACTCAAACACCGAAAAGGAATGTTTGGCTGTGGTGTGGGCGATATCAAAACTACGACCCTACCTATATGGAAGACACTTCAAGATAATTACAGACCATCACGCATTGTGCTGGCTGAAAAATCTTAAAGATCCAACAGGTAGATTTGCAAGGTGGGCACTGAAAATTCAGGAATACGATTTTGACATAATACACAAATCGGGTAAAAACATATGGATGCTGATGGCTTATCTAGAGGACCCCTACCTGAAACGGATTGGGTCGAAGATTATGAACGACTATTTTTGAATCAGATAATAAATGAAGAGGATGAATTCATAGAAAATGTTAAGAAAAGCCTTAAAGGAAGCAATCAAGCAATCACACAGAATTTTAAAGAGGAAAATGGATGTCTATATAAGAAGAACCCAAACCCTGAAGGCAGAGCATGGTTGCTGGTAGTGCCAAAGAAGAGAAGGAAAGAAATCATGAGTGAATTCCACAACCATATGCTGAATGGCCATCTAGGCGTCGCCAGAACCACATACCGTTTGAAGAATAAATATCATTGGCCTTCCATGCTGAAAGATGTTTCAGAATTCGTAAAGACGTGCCATCTTTGCCAAAGTCGGAAAGGTTCAAATCAGTCGCCCTCTGGACTTTTGCAACCCATTCCCCCAGCTAACTACCCTTTTGAAAGAATCGGGATTGACTTTGTTGGTCCCTTGCCATCAACGAAAAGAAGAAGGAAGTGGATAATTGTGTTGACTGATTATTATACCAGGTACGCTGAAACAAAGGCAGTCTTAGAAGCAACAGTGAAAGAAGTCTCTACATTTTTAATCGAACAATTTTTTTTACGTCACGGGGCCCCAAGATTTCTTATTAGTGACAGAGGTTCTCAGTTCACTAGCAATTTGATGAAGGAGGTTATGAAAATGTGCAAAGTTAAACACTGCTTCACGACGAGCTACCATCCCCAGACTAACGGACTAACGGAACGGCTAAATAGAACTCTAATCAACATGATAAGCATGTATGTAAATACAGACCAGAAGAACTGGGAAGAAATCCTCCCTTTCGTCACCCACGCGTACAATACCACGATTCAAGAAACCACAGGCTACTCTCCATTTTTCCTGTTATTTGGGAGGGAACCCATGTCCCTCTTAGACGACGATAATATCCCAATTGACAGTAACATGAACGATTATGACGAATATATAGAAAATTACTTAGATAAAATAGCAAGGACGAGACAGGTAGTCATTAACAACACAGAGAAGACTCAGGAAAGAATGAAGAGAAACTATGACAAAAAACACAACGAGAGAATCTATGAACCAGGACATTTAGTGGCAGTTTGGACACCAGTCAGGAAAATCGGAAAATGTGAAAAACTATTGAGAAAATATTTTGGCCCATATCGAATATTAAAGAAGCTGTCTAACGTAAATTACTTAATTGAGCCGAAAGATAATCCTGGCCAAGACCCATTGATTGTCCATGTCTCAAGACTCAAACCCTATTTTGAGAGAATTGATGAGGTAACTCACGAGGACGTGACGACCTCTGGAGAGGGGGAATTGTTACATCATGATTAATGGCGTATTTCTTATATTATTTTTATTATATTTGAAATTTAAATTATATATTTATTTATTTTTATATTCTATGAAATTTATTTAAAACAGATTATTTAGATTATCATCATTTGTATTTAGGTACACGTGTGACTTCACTGCTCTCTTTGATGTGAGAAAATAAATAAATGATTCTGGAGGCTACTTAAAGGAGACTTATCTCGTTTTTCCCTTTTATAAAGTTGTAGGATGGTTGAAACACGCTCTGATAAGATGCAAGACCCAGCACAGGAGATAATCAAGGCTGAAGAGTCTGCCAAGCCGCAACTTGGTGCAACAATATATATACATGTATTATAAAAAATATTATTTTATTTCAAAATTATAATATCTAGAACAAACTACTCTATTAAGTCGACCCGTATATGTCGAGACCTTCCCTTCATAAAACCAATTTTTGTTGTTTCCCGTTGGCCGGCTCAAATCTTTCTGTAGATATGTAAATATGTAATATTTTATTTCCTTTATTCTACCTGCCTTGATCAGGTAGTACTTTACTCTAATTATGTATTCAATACTTTATCAGCAAAATTAAATCAAATTGTGATTAAAACTGTTATTATTAATTATTATCACGACTGTAAATCTTCAAAACAAGAAAATAATATCATTCTCAATCTCAAATTTATATAACTTATATATACATTAATATATATCAATTTTATAGAATATATATAAGTTTAAAGTATTTTTTGTTGTTGTGTTGCAGAAACTCTTGTGAGAGTAGAACTTCTAAAAAGTAGGTATCCAATATGTAAATTATTCTAACATATACTTTGATGTAAAAAATATAATATGTTGAAAATGACAACTTTTAATATGGCATAGATGATTTTGAAAATTATTCTTGAAGGAAAATTATGATTTAAACATAAGCCAGCCATATTCTCTTAAGATTTAACGAACCTCATTAGATAGTGAAAGTTGGAATTTATCAAGTAGAAAATATAAGTATAAATCACTCTATATGTCAAACTAACTTATATTGGGAATGTTTGCAGATGCACTTCAGAGAATTAATGCCGGTAACTGTAAGTATTCTATAGTTCTATACCACCCCTAAATATATTACATATCTTCATAATCGATTAAAATTATTGATTATCGGATCGGTTCAAAATCACATTAATAGGTATCGCTCAACAAGAGCAACCTAGTACATGATAATTGAAACAGTGAATAATATATGTGAAGGTTATTCACATATTAAACAAATTTAACGCGAGATTCAATCCCGGTTCATGACTGTCGGGAATCGAGGGTGTTACCCACTCTTCCACCAACTTTTTTATGTTATTGATTATCGATATTATATAGTCTATATACACATTTTAACAATATACACGGTAGGATCAAAAGTTTCTGAGCTTTTATAAAATATATATAAAACTGCTTTTTTTAAATGTAAAATCAAATTTACTGTAAGGAACAAAGCCTAAACTATAATATAATTTAGCAACGCTAGTAAATGCGCATGCGTAGTTTTCATTTTAGGCATATTTTTGTTGTAAGTATCATCATGCTCATTCAATAATTAAAACAAAGAATATGAAATAGATACTGTAATATTATTTATCCTCAAGAGGATCAGTATGTTCTCAATATTTCATATGTGGTGATGGGTAAAGCAGTTATTGATTTGTGTAAAAGGAGGTAAAAATACATAGAGACAGGATTCAGAGACAAAAAACCCTTGGGGAGAAGATCGGGGAGGAGAGAAAGAAGGTCTGAGAATCACCCTAGGAACAACTGGTGTCGAGGCCACCTCGATGTGAACTGTTCTTTCATCATTACATCCAGCTGATTTCAAGCAGCTTTGAGTATGAACAATTACCCCAGGGGAAGGTTAGAGTAAAAGGTTGACACCTGATATTTTCATTCTCACGCTAATATCATCTCTCTATAAATATTTATATTAATATGTAATAATACCTTGATAAATCTTGGCGTTCAACCAACTGAAATATTGGTAAAATAAATGATATTTCCACCCAATATATGCCTTTTAAAATAAATATATGTGGTATTATAAGGTGGGAAGAGAAATAATCACATCACAATTTGAAAGAGGGACCTAGACAACCAGGAGAGACAGGACTGCCACCGCCAGGTGGCCGTTCGTGTCGCAGGTATCCCAGGGGACGACCCTTGGAATGTCGCTGATATCTTAAGTGACCCTCCCGTCTCTCTCTGGGTTGTCTGTAGGCTTGCTTTATTATTCCTTGAGGAATATATATTATGACATATATATATATATAGCTCGGTATTGCTTTGTGTTAATAGATATATATTAAATATTTTATAGTTGATTGATGATGATTGGAATATTTTATAATTTTCATATTGTTTTCCAGCTCTCAATATTAATGCTCCTATTCTTGGTGAGTATTTGAACATATTTCCCCTACTCAAATTGCAATGAATTGTTCATTTTACCCAATTCTTTTGTTCCAACACACACAGAGTGAGAACTTTATGATTTATATTTACACTCAATTCTTATAAATGTCTAAAGGAAAATAATGAATAATAAACAGGCATTTGATATGTTTCTATTATATATAATTTAATTTATTTTAAGAGCCTTCGATGTAATTACTAACATAACTTTTGATTTTGCAGGACAGGGTAATGCTACCAACACCGACAACGACAATGTAAATGAATAATCAAGTCATCTTCAAAATTCTATAATAAAATATCAATTTGATTTAAAATAAAGAGGTGAATTTGAAAATAACCATTCTTTATTTTGTCGTCTGTTTACTTTAATACAATCTCTTGGTCATTTGAATAAATTTCCATAGATGAATCTCTTGTATAAATCGTTTAACAGAAATCTAAAGCTTTCTCTGGCCTTGATGCTCTTCTACGTAAGATTGATTATTAATAATAATGATAAAGATTTATACAAGAAACCTATTCCTGGATAATATTTTCTCAACATGCAATATACATAGGGTTATAGCTCTTAAAAATCTTCATCTTCGAATTACCAATTGGGCTCCTTATATTGCTAAAATTTCGACTGTCAAACTACAAGTTTGATGACAACAACACATATGGATCTACTTCCTTCTAACAGTATTCCTTAGCCTCACCACAGACGGCGGTAACTCTTAGCCTTACCACATGTGGGGGTATCCCTTATCCTTACCACAGGTGGGGATATCCCTTAGTGTTACCACAGGTGGGGTATCCCTTAGCCTTACCACAGATGGGGGTAATACTTAGCCTTACCACATGTGGGGGGATATTCAGGAACGACCAAAAAATATTTAACTCACGTCAAAGAGAGAATCATAATATAAAGTATGGAGGGAAAAAACCTTTATTGGCGTCTTTCTTTCAAATTTCATCATTTAGCAGAGATATCAAACAAAGGGTAATATATTATATATATAGGGTGTGTATTACAAAATTTATATATATATATAATATACTGACAGAATTGTATAAATAATTTAGATGCACTTCTTCTGACACTTTTGGACTTTATAATAATGATCAATATACCAAATATTTACCTGGACGGTCAATAGATGGCGTCTAGTTTTGTGGTTTATTTTGAAAGGAGAGTTAAGGTTTATTTTTATTGAACATCATATTGAAACATTTCTATATAAAACATTTTAGTTTTGTCAGTTTTTTACATTTATAATTTATCATAAACAATTGTCATAAATGAATAAAACAAAGCTTCAAGAGCTGCGTTTCTTTTATTAGAACGAATATAATACGAGCTTTCGGGCACATTATAAATTGTACAGGGTTTTTCAATCGATAAACAATTGTATAATAAAAGACATGACCCTCAAAATTTCAAAACAAGAGGTGTTTTTAACATGTTTGAATTTTTCTTAAGTATAATAAAATAAAATAAACTCGAAATGTCTATATCTGATATTTCCAATATTCTTTGAATTCGATTCAGGAAGATGAAAAATTAATATTATTTGTAATTTGCAGGTTTTTCTGAAATCCAAAAGTGCTAGTTGCTATTGAATGGTATCAAGTAACTCTTTATATATATCTTGGAATACAAAAATCTTAGCCCGGGAAGCATTATTTATCTATAATAAAAAAATGTATAAATGAATATAATAATTACTCAGAATATGATGGGGTATATTCATATAGAACTTCAATTTAGATTTTTGATTGTGTAAATTATGAACCTTGAAATATGGAGCCGAGCATTATAATACTGTGGTGCGAAATCCAACTTTTTAAATTAATTTTTAGCTCTTTTTTTCCTGCAGCTCAAATTGTGTTACGTGGCCTTTAGTAAGATATCTCATTATTTTATGTAATAGAGGAATTCTTTTTACTGTCCAAGAAGAGTCAAAAGATATTTCTAAAAGAAGTTGTTATCCTTAGTTTCTCGAGGTGTTAGTATATCCTTATTTTTCCATATTGCACATGGTATCTTAGGATCTTATATCAGATTGTATATCCAGGATTCTTCTCAAGTCATTACTCTATCAGAAGAGTTACATCTGAAATTCCCTTATTTTAAAAATAATTTAACAATATTTAATACAAACATTATTTTTTATTCCTTTATAAACAGATACAGGGATTATCATAACTGAGATGAAGTTTAACAGAAATGATACCATTTAATAGCAACTTGTACTTATAGATTGAAGAAAAACCTGAAAATCACAATATGAATATTAATTTTTCATCTTCCTGAATCGAATTCAAAGAAGATTGGAAATATCAGATATAGACATTTCGAGTTTATTTTATTTTATTATACTTAAGAAAAAATCAAACATGTTAAAAACACCTCTTGTTTTGAAAATATGAGGGTCATGTCTTTTATTATACAATTGTTTAATGTCACTGTGCCGATCGTCTGCAATTATCTCGTCAATTGTCGAAATTATTGCGTCATCAGTGAACTTGATTAAGGCACAAAGTTGCAGTGCGTTGCTGAAACATTTTATTATATATGTTCGATATTTAGCAAATCTATATAAATATCTGATTTTGTTATGAACATTTAGCATAATAAATAGCCTTCATTATGAAGTAATCCTGACTGATTTAACATCTTTATATAGAAGATGACGTATTAGGCTTTTGAAACTTTCTATAACTGTTTAACTTGAATGTAATTTTATATTTTTTAAATGCTGCCAAAAATACGGAGAGTATTCCTTTTTAATAAATTTAATTAATATTTGTACAACTCATCGTTTCTATGTGTAAGACACTAAAGGTTTAGCAACAGCCCTGCATCGTGTTTCCAGGAAATAAAACTTTGTCTTAGAATATTTTGATCAAGACCATCCCAACAATCATTAACAACATTCCAGAGACCATCTAGTGTCTCCGGTTTAATAGATCTAAAAGATGTTTTCAGCAAGATAAAAGCACAAAATTCCATAGGTGCAAAGTCTGGAATTGACAGGAATGTGTTTCAAATAGATGTACGAAATGCAGATATCATCCATCTTTTCGTCCTGTTATTGACGTGTTGAACGTGATGCATGACTCGTGTCTTTATACTGATACAGCCACTCGGATCTTGAGTTACTTGGATACTAAAATGGGACTTCATTGTCGAATAATGGGATTAGACAATTTCTTTGGTAGATTTGCGAATTTATCTTGACATTTGGGTCAACCTTTAAAAGAAGCTTTTCATTGCAGCAGAAACCTGAAATGATCATGAAGCCCTCTGAGAAACTTTTTTTACATTTCTCAACTTAGTTCTGAAAGTGTTTATTTGAATGTTAGCGTACTAAATCGCACGGAGTTGGTGGCTATCATTGAGGTAAATCCATGCCTCGTCCAGTGTAACAACATTCTTTCATATTCCACCTGCCAAGTGCTTTTCATAAAGGGACCTGCTGCTAGCCTTGCGTTCCTTGATATGGGAAGGCTTACGAATATGAACAAAATTTATTTTTTGATTTGATCAATAAAGAATCAAGGGTTTCGATTCTTTTCTTATTTCATTTATTTCTCAAGCTTTAGGGCTAACCTGTCCTTCAACACGGAGATACTAGGGCGTGAAGTTGTGCTTCAGGATTTCCGTGTTGAAGAGCATGTTTGTCCGAAATCTTGGGAAAAAAGAAATAAAAAGAAAAGAAACAAAACCCTTGATTTCTTATTAATTAAATCAAAGTGTAAAAGCAGGAATAATCTATATTATATTTTATATATATATAATAATAAAGGGCATCTAAAATTTCTTGGCACATAAGTGATTTTAAAAGAGGATATGTGTGGAGTAAAAATTGCCTCACACATAAACGAAAATAATAATTGAACTAATTCATAATTATGCATGTAAATGGGATGTGTCTGGAAATTATAGTTCATAAAAACACACACAAAAAATAACAATTTAAGTGATAGATATTAAACTGGAAGGAAACGCTGCAAAGAAATAAAGAGAATTTTTTAAAGATAGAGAGAAGCATTACAGAACAGAACACGTAGCCCCATCTATATGCTGAAAATGGAATTATTAGTCTCCAATTCTTTTTCACTATAGGACAATGTTTCTACAATTAGTTAACTGAAGATAAAACATAATTGGGATAACTTGACTATACAGTGGTGAACCTCCCCAGCGATATCATCAAATTTAATCTACCAGATTCTTACAACCCTTTTATTGAAAGTGAAAAGAAATTGGAATATATATAATTTGATAAAATTCCATCCATAATACGTTTCTTTTTTAACTTATTGTAAAAAGGGATTTACCTATATCGATAAAATCAATATATTGTACATTATTTAAAAAATTAATGAAAAAAAAATGAAACAGATAAATCCAAGTGGATTTAAGGTATAGAGAATCTGAGGTGTGAAAAACTGAAGATATGTAATTTATTATTACATCTCATTTACATATTAATGTATTAAGAAAAAGGCATCTCCTTATCGTGCAACTGAAAGTTGCTGCTGGCTGTCACCATCTATCGGAATAAATAGAGGAGATGCCTTTTTCTTAATTTAATTTATTCCGATAGATGGCGACAGCCATCAGCAACTTTCAGTTGCACGATAAGGAGATGCCTTTTTCTTAATTTATGCACCTTATCCCAGTACAATGTTACATTTGTGCTATTTTTTCACATATTAATGTATAATAAATACATTTTAGAGTTTGTTAAAACACAAGGTATATATGAGAACATTATATATAAAATATTCCGATGGAAAAATCAAAAGATTCAATCTCTTTTGAAGGATTTAATCAATATTTATTATAATAACTGACCTATATTTTGAATAAAGATTTATTGGTATATTTGAGGAAGGGTTTTTGAATTCTATCATGAACAACACCACGTGGCAGATGGTCCACAGCCATCAGGTAGATGGCGGTTAGTTGACCATGTCTAATAACCTTCAACTGCATACTATATGAGTATAATGAATTTGCAGCAAAAAGTATTATGTAGAGAAATCGTCGATAATATGGAAAATATTGACAAAATCACTGGGAAGGTTCAATACTGATGAGCCAAACTTCATAAAATGTTTTATATTAAGTTTAATAATTGAATATATTCGCGCGAAAATTATAAAATTATGATTTATTAAAATATAAATTAATAAAATTCCCTATATCTTCGAATTTATAAAAACTTAAGATTAATATCACATAGATATATTCAAATTTAAAAAAATTGCGATTTACTATTTTAAAAAACATAGATATATGCTAATATCACTGGGTTTATTAAAGGAATGACAATACATCCAGATGGCACAAGAAACTATAGGACATGCAACAACTGTCCTGGTGTGGAACTAACACCTACCTACATATTATCATGCCCAGCAATGGCCGCAGCCTTGCAGAAAATTGACATAGACCCAGAGCAGCAGCTTTACACACCCAAGATAGTGGACATTGCTGCCTCTGTGATGGAGATGCATGGAGACATCTGAGGCTCTTCATTGGACACGACAACAACAACAACAACTGGGTTTATTTTAGAAAACAAGTGAGATATTGGTTATATACTTTTAAATATATAAAAATATTTTTAAGTTATCTCCCAGGAACAGATGAAATTCATTTTACACTTTATGTAGAAGTACATATTCACACAAATAAAGAAAGCACATCACTCAACCCTCTAAAAACTAATATCTTTCCATTTATAACACAACTACCGTCATCTTCTCATGGCGTAATCATTGTTATCATCTTTGCAACCTACACAGAATGTTATTTATGATTATTTTCTTCTAAAATAGAGCAATCCATAAATAAATCTTTAAATAGAAGGCATATATTAGATAAAAATATCATTTATATTACTAATATTTCAAAATTAATTTTCTCCCCATTGAATATAGGCAAAAAATATATTTTGTAACTTAATTCTATTAACGTTATGTGGCGCTGAGTTTGTTGTTAACACACATTAAATATGTTATAATACCTTGATAAAGGTTGGCGTTCAGTCAACTGAAATATTGGTAAAATAAATGATATTTTGATCCAATATATGCATTTTTAATTAAAGATTTATTTATGGATTGCTCATTTTCAAAATAATATATATGCATATATGAGAAAAAAGGTGCGAAAGTATAAGTTTTTTTTTTTCATTATAAGACTGTATCACCAGCATTCAAACCTTACTGTCCTTGAACTGGTTTAAATTTTCGAAAAAATGTGACAAATATATGATCTTATATACATAATTAGACTTCGATTTGCATATCCTTATATATATAAAAATGAAATAAGAAATCGATGTTTGTTATCGCATCACGCAAAATCTACTGACTCAATCATTATGGAATTTCGCATGTAGGTAGCTGAAGATTTCGTTTAACATATAGGCTATTCAAAAAACTAAAAAAGTTAATGTGCTTTTTTTTTTAAATAAAAAACCAAAAAGCGTTAGTTCCAGTCTTTTACCGCTAGGGCGCAGCACTGGTCGCGACGATAAATGAATTTGATTTTTTTAAAGCATCGGTGGTTCAGTGGTAGAATGCTCGCCTGCCACGCGGGCGGCCAGGGTTCGATTCCCGGCCGATGCATTTTTTTAAAACAATTTTCAAAACTCATTTATATTATTATATTATCTTCTATATAAATGGAAATTTCATAAGTGGTGTTCGCTAAAAACTTTCGTTACAATGCATCAATTTCGACCAAATTTTCAACATTTATGTAAAACGAGATGGAGCAGGTTTTGCTTAACATCAAAATATTTTTCCTAACTTTAAAATACATAACTTTGCTGATATCGATAAAATACAAAAAAAAATCAGCAATTCATTCAACTCAATCTAAAAAAATATTCAAAACAAGCAATTTTAAGATAACACCATATGTAAAACAGTCGGCCAAGAAAACAACAACGATATTACATCTTTCTCACATATTCACACACAATCTTGATTAATAATTAAAACTAATCTTTAGCATTGTTTATTATACTTCATAATATATAATATTCGTTAGGCAAACTTTCACTCGGATAAAACCCGGGCGAAGCCGGGTACACATCCGCTAGTATTATATATAACAAAGTTAGCAATATGTAAATTTCTTTATAGAATTTATATGCAAAGAGGGTTGAGCATGCTTTACAATCAAGAGATAAAAAAGCACAAATGAATTGAGGCCAAAAAAAAAAGGAAAACTGTTAACTAGACCTACTCGTTATAAGATTTAAATTGGAATATCGCATAGGAGTTGGTCTATTTTAATTTATTTTCCTGTTAAGTTTTGAGAAGTAAAGGCCTACAATACCAGTATTTAAATATACATTGTTAAATCTTTGTGTGACATCACCTTTTTGCTATAAATCGTATTTTTAAGCAACAACTTCTGATTAAAATCGAAAAAAATTAACAAACTCTAGATCTTAATGAACTGGAACACTTACTTTCTGATATGCAAAATAGTATTTATGTGAGAATTTTCAATTGTATATTTTATACTATTTTATGAAGTATCTTTAAATGTGTATCTGTGTTCTATTTTAACAAAAACCAAAGAATTCAGCTGATAGGAATTGCAATAAGTATCCACCAATAGAAATAACATCAGATGGTTTCCCAATAGTTGCTGCGATTAACGGTAAGCACCGGGAAAATTTGCATATGTTGACAATTAACTGCACATGTTGCCTTGTATATAAAGACCAATGTTTCGGTCAGCTTCACACTTCAAATCAATTCACCATGGCTTTTACCAAGTCTTTCCTCCTTCTTGCTCTGTTTGCCTTCTTCGTCAATGCCATCTACGCCTACCCTGGTAAGTATATATAGATATCTTCTTTTCATTTAACTTATATGCAAATCAAATCTTTGTCCGTGTCTTTAGAATAAAAATATTTTTGAGAGAGAATTAGTTATTATATTAATTTGGAAAAATAGTCTAAATATGATATTGTACTGGGATAAGGTGTATGAATTAAGAAAAAAAGAACGAAGCATCTCCTTATCATGCACGAAGTAGAATGGTGAATGAGTATTATTAAATGAAACGATATTTAAAATATATGTATATAGCATATTTATACTAAATACAATATAATAAAATATTATTCTAATATTTCCTAAGTGAAAATTTAAAATAAAATTATTTTTGCAATGCATTTGTCTATTGTAAAAAAGGTAGGCTAGCTTTTGAATCTGTTATATTCTTCACGGCTTTATTTATTATTTCCCAATATGTAAATATGTTTGTTAAAAGTTTATATGAAAATTAATACAATATGATTCAAATACTTGACTAATATGAACATATATGTTCAAGGCCTTGTATAAGAAAGTATATCACTTTAAAGCCATCTTATCCGTTTATTATACAAATCGAAGTTTATTACAAGAAATTTGACTTTGTTTTATATTTTATTTAAAACATTTTTTTTCAATTGATTTCTTGAGTACTTTGGTTTGGGAAATTTAAAAGTAAAATTAAAAAGTTTGTCATTGGGAATGCAATAGGACTGTAATGGAATTGAGCTAAAACATACAAATAGTTTTTTTTTTGTATTTTCAAAATCCCTCAATATTTTTTTCGGTAAATTTATAAAATATTCACTTTAAAAAATATATGGTGATTATTAAATTTTATTCTGTAAATATATTTTATGCCTACTATATATTTTTGTAAGAATCACTCTTCGAATTAAATTATGTTTATTTAAACTTTTAAAATTTGATCATTTTTTAGGTTTGTGGTGCTTAATGTCTTCAATATTGAACAATTTTAACAAATTAAATGGCAGAAAAAATATGGAAAACAAAAATGTCTAGATAATTATATGTTATTTCAAAAATATGTAACACACGTGTAAAATTTGAAATACATATTCTAGTCTTTTAACTATAAAAATAAACTAATATTTCTCTATCATAATATGTTCTTCTATGACTATGTTTTTTATACACAATGTAATCGTTATTGTGGTGTTTATCAGAAATTCCTTTCCTAATCAGTGTAGATAGATTATTTTTAGTTTTAGCATATCTGATGCTAAACTTTATATTCATATGTATTATATTGCCATATATGCATATATGAAGTTTACTGAATATATTCATAATGATTTTCACATTTTTGTTCTTGTCCTAACGTGGCCTAACTAAGATAAATAAAATATCTCTACTAGGTAGATATGCAAAAGTGTTTAGGGTTTTAACCAATAGAAATATTTAATGAAGAATTTATAGTTCGAAATGATATGTTTTTATTTATTTTCACCTTGAAAAAATGGAATAAACTTAAAATATAAAAGTTTAAACTTCGATTTCCAATATCCACTACTAGGAATCGAATCCCGCATTGGGAAAATATTTTCTAATTACAAAAAGCTTCAATGACCTATTCTTACAAAAGTCCATCCCTGTCAGTAAGTGCAAGTAACCAAACGGGGGCTCTGGCATATTTGTAAGTGCAAAGGTCGAACTGCTTTCTACATGTGTAGTCATGTGGTGTACTTAAAATAAAAGCAGTCGCCAACTACTACTCACCATGATTATCATGGCCTGCCCAACATGTACAAGGGATAATAATAAAAAAATAAACAAAATCCTCAACTTTAACAAATCATTGACTATTATCAATATTCAAATTTAAAGCAGAATATTCATTCAAACATATTATTAATGTTAATATTTTGTTACTCGTCAAAAACAACTTTTTTTTTGTCACTCTTATTTCAAATGTAAATGAAGTTGAATCGTTTTGATCAAAATAGTATTGTAATCCTGATGTGTTTGTCCTTCTTCTCATTATCTCCATGTGACACTATTTAATATCATTTATAAATATGTTTGTTTGTTTTCAGGTTGCCCAGATGGACACGATAGTGGTATATTTTTATAAATAATTATATCCATATAGATATAACAATGATAGCTATGAAATGTAGACTGCAACATCAATTCTCTATCGATAGTATATTCGATTATTTTATATTTCATGTCTTAATATAAAATAGTGTAAGTTTATACGGTCCAACTTGGTTAATTCGAAGCACAAGGAACCAAAAAAAAATCGAATTATCCAAAAATTCGAATTAAAAACGGAAATTCTATTTATAGGAAATTCTAGGGACCAAGATAAATATTCATATTAAAGACATTCGATTCATTCAAGTTCAACTGAATATTTTAACATCATGTTTGATGCGACCTTCCATTTATTCAAAAAACAATCTATGAATATTTTAAATTTATTTAAATATAATATTACCAGCTTATGTACTATAGTATCATTCCTTTTGTAACAATGTTATCGTCTAGTTATTTATTTTTGATAGAGGGTGATCAATAAACATTGAATATATAAGGTTCTCCCAAAAGTTCGTGTTTTTATTTGAACATTGTTTTTCTTAATACTTGGTAAATAATATTATTACGGCGAATACATAATAATACATAATACAATTACTTTATATTACTTTATACGTAATACAAAGACATTATACATAACAGCGAATAATATTGGTATATCAATTTTTTCTAAGTTTTTACGAACTTTTGGTACAATCTTGTATTTGGAAGAGAATTCTATGTTATTACCTTATTTATTTTTAAATAATATTTCAAAAACGATCTCTGGAAAGATGAAGGTTATTTACGAAGAGAAAATTTAAGCCCGTCAAACCTGACAAGCCATAACCTGGAACAACAATATGAATATAAATTTATATTTTGTCAAATTTTTATATAGAACTTATAAACCCCTAATGAAAAACTCTATAAAGTTTAAAATCGACAAAATTGGCAATCTCAAAATTCTTCTTTTACAATTTTAAACACGAAAACTAAAGGTTAGTTTTTCAAACCAAAATACGTTTCTTTACAAATTTACTACGATTATTTTTATAATCTCATAAAGATAGAATTAGTATTAAAATAGTCTTAGATAAAATTTCCGAATTGTTACAACTTAGTCACAGCCTTTTACAGTTTTGTCATGTTTATATTCAGTGTCATAATGGCCTCTGTATGCTTTATTATTCATATAAACTCATGGACAAACTTCAAAAAATTGTTCCTTTTAGCATGTATATCGGGACTCAGAATATAACTAATATATAACAACAAAAAGCTTTATTAAGACATTTTAATCTTATACATATCCTCCAAGCAGAAATGTAGGATACATGCAAGAAAAGAGTGATAGTGTCTTAATGGTAATCTTATATTTATATACATGAAAAATTATATAAAGACAATCAAGCTAAAAAATTGATTAAATAACTAATATATTTGATACACAGTGATCTTTATTGAAGACACACGAGATAACCAGGTGTGAACAAAATCTTTCGTGACTCAAAAATGTGTCTCTAAAAATAGTTACAATTATGATTCATAGATGGCGCGCTATGTCTGAAAACTTTGATAGATACCATTAATAATTAAGAATATTTCCTAAGAAAATATTTAGTTAATTATTATGCTAAAATTTGATTTATTAGGTTCAAACCGATAAATCTGAACAACGTTTTTTTGAAGAAATTTAAATACTAGACTCAGCTCTCTTTTCGACTGGTTATGCCTAGAAAACAGAATATATATATATATGCATATTTAAATTAATTTATTTTATTTTTTTAAAAAGTGTATTTTTATCGTAAAGATAGAGGCTGCCTGGCCAGCCTTTTTAAATTAAAGATAATTCGATTAAAGATAATATTTTAAATAAAAGATTTACTGGCCGAAGTATCTTTAATTTAAAGAGTGTCTTTATGTGTATATTTTATATATGCATATTAGTTTGTTATTGAACTAATTTACATATTTCACAGTTGTAAATTAGTAATGAAAATTTGCAGATTAAACACGTTATAAGGCGAATTGTTTCATCAGGATTGGATAAAAAGCGTGATAATAGGCAGATTCGCCAGTTATCTAACTAATTTGAATAGTCAAATATTTTAAACTATGAAGGTGACTTTTTTAAGGCCAACTCTTTTTATTGGCAAAAGTTCATCTAAATATCGAAGCTTGTGTGCGAAGATATAATAGAAAATAAATTACGCACTAAAACTATTCTTCTATTTTTATTTATATTTATATAGTTTTTTTATAATATGTGAGATGTAATCTAAAAGTTTGCATAGTATTTTTGCCTTTAAATTTCCTTAAGGTGTGTCACTCAAAGTAAAGTTTCCTATGGATCCTTTCTGGAATGAATAAAAAAGGGTTGGGAAGGACTAGCATAAATAAATAAACAACAAACCCTTTTTCAAGAAGAAAATGTTGGAATTTATGAACTAAAGATGAAATAGAATTTGAAAACCTTTATGTTCAGACAACTATATGACCAGAATTTTAGCATACAATTTTTAAAGCGATTTGGTGGATTAAATTGGTGAAATATTTGGGAAGGTTCATAAGTAAAGAGGCAAGCCTTTCGCTTCCCTTCATTGTTTTCTCATATTCAGCTCATAAATTGTATAAATATGCACTTTATTGAAAAATATAGATAGCTTTAAGGATAAATCATCTTCAATTTTACCAATGTTACTCTAATGTTACTAATAAAATGGATGTACAGATGATGAATGCGACGGGAATGGAGGTAAGTTTATTGTTTTTATTTTTATTTTTAGAATTGTTAATAGAATTTGGATTTGATCGGCTAATATTCTTATATCTAGAAGTTTTGCTGGAAGTACATCTATCTATAAAGGTTTTATTATTTTTATTTTTTTGCTTATCCCTAGTACACGTGGTACAGACCAAGATAATCATGGTGGGTAGAAGTAGGCGACTGCTTTTAATGTAAGGGCACCACACATCTACACGTGTGAAAAGCAGATCTAAAAAGGTAATGGTCACCTCTTCCATTAAAAAAGACGTCAAAACTAAACGCCATCTATTGACCGTCGCCGAAATCTAGCAACTTTGTGTTTGTGACAAAGCCACAACACCAGCTTTGGCAAACTGAGAAGCGTCTACCTAGAGACCATGGTTTCTGGCTAATGACCCTCTTCAGTCCAGGACGGACTTTATTCCATGAGATCCACAAGAATGGAATCTTCAAAATCCTACTAAATGTTGATTTAACCTGTTACCTGAAATTTGGCCAACCCATTTTCTTTATAAATCAAGAAAAGCCAACCACGAATGCGTTCGGGCTGTTGGCCCTCGTCAGCGTGGTGCAAGCTGTACCTCTACAACCAAACCTTTCGGTCCTAGAGACTTCTTGAGAATCCAGAAATGAGTATTCAAGGCCAAACTTGTGTAAATAGGCTAAACACGTGAAAAAACAATTTAAAAATCATTATATCCTATAATGCTTCTAAATGTAATATTATGAATTTCTGTTTCAGGAGGAAACCAAGGCGATACTAAAAATGTTAACGGTAAATGATATATCTATTATACAAATATATCTGTTGAAATATAGAATTTTATTGCCTCTGAATTTCTATTAATTTATAAAATCAAACATAGATATTTTGAATTGTTCGAAAAAATATATAACAAAATTCTTTTTTGTGTGTGTGCAGAGGAAAATCTTGTGAAGATTGATGCTTTGAATGGTAAATATAAAAAGACAATATTTCAATAATTTCCATAAAATTCAATAAAATTATTTTATTAAATTACTTTTATGTTGAATAATACTTTGAATATATTTCGGCTTTTATGTAAATAAAGATGTAGCTTCTACTCGTGATAAAGTTATAGTTATCAACATTTCATTTAAAACATCTTACGTCGTTTTCTAAGCTAAAATGTGAATATATTAGCTAAGAAATTTCGATATTTGTTGAAGAGTTTATTCAATAAGGAAATTCTTCAATTATGTGATGTATTTAAATGAATATAAGTTGATATTGTAACGAATAATATATGTTCTAAAATACTAAGTTAGTTGTATCGTTCATTAAACAGAAGAAATGTGCAGGAAAATTAAAATGATTTTAAAAATGTTAATATTAGTAAAATGAAAAAATAGAGCAATCTATAAATAGATATTTAATAGAAAAGACATATATTGGATCAAAATATAATATATTTAAATATAATATAATTGTATTGTGCTGTAAAAAACAATATCATACGCAATAAATAAAATAAATTTAACCAATATTCTAGTTGGCTGAACGCCAACCTTTAATTGCTGAAATAGCTTTTAATGATACGAGATTCGATTACAATTTTTGAAACTGTGTCCATTAAAAAATGTTAATATATAAAGATGAATAGATTTTATGATCCCATTATCTCATTCAAATGTTTAGTGTTTTTGTAATTCAACAATACAACAACAAAAGCCTTTATTGAGGACCTCTCGTCCTATAAAGGATTCGCCAGTTTACAGAGTAATTGAAGAGAAGAGAACTAAGAATACAGAGAGAAACCTATAAGTAGTAGGTATAGTATAGTATTTTCTACACTGTGACTATATACAACAGCAACAACAAGCCTTTTAGTGGAATCAAAGTCCCATACAGGATTCGTCATTCTAATCCTGACATAGATTATTTGCATATAATTTTTTTTTTTTTTTTTGTAATTCTATTTATAAGATATCACACATTATGTTAATTCAATATTCAATATACTTATGAGGTTTTGACTAACTTTCCATCCTTTTTATATATATTAGAGTTTTGGAATTTGAAAAATTATTATCAAAATATATTTTAAAATACAATATAACGCGGCTGATGATTGTAAACGAAAATTGAAATTATACCGCGAATGTTTCTTTTATAAAAATCGAAATTTATTTTCAAAGAGAAATAGCGACATTTCTAACTTTGAGGATGAGGTATGGAAAGGTGAAACATGAAGAGTAATGGCGAACGGAAAAATAAAAAGTTAGAAATGTCGCTATTTCTCTTTGAAAATAAATTTCGATTTTTATAAAAGAAACATTCGCGGTATAATTTCAATTTTCGTTTAAAATATATTTTAAAATTTAATAATGATTTCACACACACAATAAAATATTCTTATAATAGAATACAATACGGTTTATGATTGTAAAACGACGTTTGAACGAAAAATCATAATTTTTTTAAGGAGAAATAACGACTATTTATATCCTTAGGGATGAATAAAAGAATGAATTGTGAAGAGTAAAGATGAACATAAAAATAAAGTGTCCAGGGATGGGAACCGAACCCACAGTGTTCCGCTTACCGGGCAGATGCCAAATCCACTAGGCTACCCTGTACATATTTTTCCATTTGTAAATATTATATAATGTTAATTTATAATACAATATAATGTGGCTTATGATTGTAAAACGACGTTTGACAAGTTTTAACGCAAATGTTTCTTTTGAACGAAAAATCTTATTATTCTTAAAATTCTTTATATTCACCATTATGCAAATATAATCTAATCTACTTTGTTTCCAGATCCCATTCACGACGTTGATCTCGTTAAAGGTGAATTTTAGTTATTCCCATATAATATATTTATTTTCAATTTTTAATATATGCTCTTTCAGATCATAGAATCTTTACTCCATATATATTGCTAGTGATATATTTCAACATTTATCATATGACCTTTTATATATAAATCATTTGTTTTAATCTCAATATAATGCTTTGTGTGAAAATTCGAAGCTATTATAGACGCGTATGATTCTTTTAAAAATAAAACAATTTCTACTGCCCTTACTGTAATGGAAAAATTAATGGGAGGGTCTGTCTCATCAGTGGTGAACCCCTTCTAGCAGTTTTGCCAGTTTAAAAGAATATTTTTAAAAGAATTATACGCGTCTATAATAGTTTCAAATTTTCATAACAGCGCGCTAATGCATCATATGTTTTGTGTGTTAATACTATTTTGTTTGTTTCAGATAACAACTTTGCTCTTCCTTTTCTTGGTAAAGTATTCTATATATTAGTTAATAGTTTCACAGTATTTCCTCTTTAACTGTTATTTGTACAGGTAAAGCTAACGCTGAAAACAAGAATGAAAACAATGTGAATAAATGCTAAAAATCATATTCAATTGTGAAAATACATCTTCATTGATGTTTATAATAAAGGAATTATATCTATAATCTTTTTTTTATACTTTTATACATACCAAAATTATATATTGTGTTTATATTGCCACGTAAAAAATTAGGGAAGACAAAAACTTCAGGAGGAGACAACAATTTAGTTCAGGCAAGGACAAACTATAAATGGTAAACAAAAGATAAGCCATGAGGAAAATTTAGAGTAGAAAACTATAAACATAAAAATGACCACTCTGTTATATAATAAAAATAATAAAATTAATAAATACTTAGTTACAATATTTATAACTTAAATATGTTGTCTAAATATGTCTCTTTGTATGTGTTGTTCTTTAAAAGGGGAAGAGCTATGTTCGAAGCAAATAAATAGCTGGAGAAAATCTACAATTACAGAAGTTTCTTATCATAATTTCTTTGAACATAATCACCAATAATAAAGCTTCAAATGCAGACAGTGTAGTAGAATGAACAATATAATAGTTGTAGCTTAGATCTGGTAGAATAAATTGGTGAAATTACTGAGAAGGCTTACTACTGATGAGTTAAGTTTCCCATAATTCTATCTTCATTTCAATAATTGTAGAATATTCATAACATATTTATATACATATGTAGCAAAAATATTTGGAAAATAAATATAATATTACGTAATTTTATTTTCATAGTTTCTTCGAACACAATCACCAAGAATTAACCTCCAAATACAGACTATATAAGCAGAATAAACAATATAATAGTTGTAGCGATCTGGTAGATTGAATTGGTTAAATTACTTAGAATATTCACTACTGATGAGTTAAGTTTTCCCAAAACCTCCTATATTAAGTTTAATAATTGTTGAATATCCATATTTTATATTTATATACATATACAGTAAAAATATTTGGGAAAAACCTACAATTACAGAAGTTTATTTTCATAGTTTCTTCGAACACAAACACCTAGAATTAACCTCCGAATGCAGACTATATATATATATAGAAATAAACAATATAATAGTTGTAGCGATCTGGTAGATTGAATTGGTTAAATCACTTGGAATATTCACTACTGATGAGTTAAGTTTTCCCAAAACCTTCTATATTAAGTTCAATAATTGTAGAATATTCATAGCATATTTTTATATATAGCAAAAATATTTGGGAAAACCTACAATTACAGAAATTTATTTTCATAGTTTTTTCGAACACAATCACCAAGAATTAACCTTCAAATACGGACTATATATGCAGAATGAACAATACAATAGTTTTAGAAATCTGGTAGATTAAATTGGTGAAATCACTATGAAGGCTCTCTAATGATTTGTCAAGCCTTCCCAAAACCTTCTATATTAAGTTCAATTATTGTAGAATATTCAAATAGTATACTTATATACATATATAGCAAAAATATTTGGAATATAAATCTATAATTACAGAAATTTATTTTCATAGTTTCTTCGAACACAATCACTAAGAATTGACTTCCAAATGCAGACTATATATATAGAAATAAACAATATAATATTGTTAGCGATCTGGTGTATTAAATTGGTGAAATCACTATGAAGGCTCACTACTGATGATTCAAGCCTTCCCAAAACGATCTTCATTTCAATTATCTAAGGTTGCCCCTTACCGGCATTCATTATTTTTAATTCACAGTTCTTTTGTGTAACAATATGTGGTAAATCTAATTAACGAATTCAGACTGAGACTATTAATAATCAACTTTTGTTGAAAAAAATCGTTTATAGATGTGAAAAATCAACAAAGAGGCGTATGACATCACTGGAGATCACGACTCACTTAAAAGCCAAAAATATGTAAAACAAGAAGGAAAACGACAATTTGAAAAAATATATATTTATTTTGGAAGCACAAAGTAAATGATAATAATAATAAGAAATAAACCTATTAAATGAATTCTTATTTTAAAAAAGAAACAAACTTATACTGTTTACGATGGGAAATAGAGAGAAGGCTTGGCTCAGCAGTGGTGAACCCTCTCTCAGAGATTTGGAGCTCTAATACTGTATTATAAAATTCTGATTATATATGTGACAATGAGGGATGGAATCTAGATATGGCATTTTGGAAAACCCTGGATATAAGCTTTAAGGATCATAGAACACTTCCGCAAACAAAAAAAGACCAGTTAGGCATAAATTAATCATAAGGCAATAACGCGGCATCAATATATAATGAATATAGCTGTCAAGTGCGAATGTTTTCCCTTTATAAATAATATGAACGTTCTATTGTTTCTAAAATCCTTGTTCTTTGTAGTTCATCTTTATAATTTTATTTCTTATTTATATAGATGGCGCGTTGAATTGTCTTATAATAATAATTATTGTAGAACGACATTTGAAAATTATCCCGCATGTGTTTCTTTTGAACGATAAATCGAAATTTATTTCAAGGAGAAATAACGACTATTTCCCACCTTAGAGATGAAGTATGAAAAGATGAATTATTAAGAATAATAAATAAGCGGGAAAAAAAAGTGTCCAGGGATCCTGGGAAGTATCCTGGACACTTTATTTTTCCGTTTATCATTACTCTTCAAAATTCATCCTTTCATACTTCATCCCTAAGGTTATAAATAATCGTTATTTCTCCTTAAAATAAATTTCGATTTATCATAAAAAAAAACACATAAGGGATAATTTTCAAATGTCGTTCTACAATCATGAGCCGCATTATATAATTGTATTATAATTATTATTATTTTTGCTTTATTTTTAAAAGGTTTACACAAGTTTTTATCTGTAAAGTGTATCGAATGGTAAGAATATTTACACATTCTTATTTACAACATTGAATTAATAACACAAAAGAAAACAAATATATTTACATACACTATCTTGACTCCTGGTCAGTGCTGTGGCCCTCGCATATAAGGTCCCCTGATGTCCTGCAGCTCTCCAGCAGTGTTTCTATGGCTGGTGGCTCCTCGATAAAATGGTCCCCTGGCCTTGATCTATTCTTGTCTGTCAGGTCTCCTGTCATCTGCTCTAGTTCGTTCTCCTGTATCTCTTCTATGATATAATATTAATATTTGATCTATTAAATTATGTTTTATTAAAGCATTTCTACAATATATTGATGATAGATATATCTTGTAACTGACAATTTTACAAAATATTTATTGGTATCTTTGGGAAAGAATGAATACCTCTCTTATACCCCTAGGTAGATAATGTATAGGAGAACGACAATCAGATATAGAAGTTGTCTAAAAATATCTAAAAAGTAGATATAAACAGTCATTATTAGAGTGGGTCACATGATCTCAATGAAGATACTAGGCGATTGGTGAATTAACATGCTGACATTAAAAGCCACCAGCCAAAGAGAGTCGGTGGACGTCTGATACAAATCGTCGATTTCCATCAGACACTAATCGGGATAGAATCTCACATTGGGCACTTTTTTCCAGAATATAAAATGTTCTCTTATAGTTCACGTTTCCTGTGAAAGTCAAAATCTATCAGTAAGTGCAAATAAACAAACAGGGTAATGACACATTTGTAAGTCGACATTTGAAAATTATCCCGCATGTGTTTCTTTTGAATTGAAAATCGAAATTTATTTTAAGGAGAAATAACGATTATTTCTAACCTTAGGGATGATGTATGAAAGGATGAATTGTGAAAAGTAATGATAAACAGGAAAAAAAAGTGTCCAGGGATGGGAATAAATGTCGATTTACAATCATAAGCCGCATTACATTATATTGTATTATAAATTACATTTGTAAGTGCAATGGTTGAACTTCTTTCTACATGTATAGACATGTGGTGTACTTAGAGTCAAAGCAGTCGCCAACTGCTGCCAACTATGAATACCATGGCTTGTACTGACAAATGTCACTCTTACGGGTTATCACACAAAAAGCAATAAACTAGGGCCTACAGTAAGAGTAACTTAAACACAGAAAAAGATACATTCAAGAGTACAACACCAACAACAAAAAGGAGGTAAACAAAAAAAAAACACGATTTGTTAAATAAAATAAAAACAGTACTTATCTTTTATTTGCAGCGTTGATAAGGAGCGGACCGGGGTTTCACAGGTATGCGAGGAGAAAACACCAGACAAGCACACAGAGAACGCTTCAAGCGTCTCAACTCGAACACCTATCCCCGACACCTCGCATTCCGTTTCAACCCTCTTTTATGTACAAACATGGCCACATTCGTCCAATGAGAAAGCGTGGGAAATCAGAGTTCACTTAACAAATAAACAACATACTTTCCGCATAACTGAGATTAAAATTACTATGTTTGTCAAATAATTTGACAGTACCACGTGTACTAGGGATGGTAATAAAACACCAACCAACATCTATGTTTGAATCTGCTTTAGAATAGAAAAAATGGTGTCTGTTTTCCTTGTTAGGATTAATCTTATCAAAAGCTAAGCCGGACTACCACAGTATGGTAGAAAGACTCTTTGAATCAATGGTAGACTTTCCATCATGAAGTCCCCACCACTTTCTGTAAGTTCCTATTCGAATATTATAATACTTTGCATCGTATCAGTTGAAGAAAATTCACCCAAAAAGATAGGCTTCTTGTCTAAATCTATCATTATCTAAGACTTCTCCGGCCCTTGGACATCGTACATAGGAGTGAGGCTAACTAACTATAACGCATTATAGTGTTATAATTAGTCAGCAATACTCCTGTAGATAGGTGTCAAGGCTCGAAAATAATTGATTTAATAGAGATTATATACTAGGAAAAAGGCATATCCTTATCTTGCAACTGAAAGTTGCTGATGGCTTGCGCCATCTATCAGAATAAATATCAACTATTCTCGTTGAATTTTAATTATTCCAGAATTGGCCAAAGATTATATACGTAATAAACACTGGGAGAGAGATCCCTGAATGATTTTTCCATAATGAAGTTGCTTACTATTTATTCATTAGTATTAGAAAAAGAATATGTTATTGATGGCCCTCATTGTTCTCACAATTCATTATGCTCATGGACAAAACTTAAGAAAGTAGAAAGTGTTTGATAGCGCATGTTGTCTGCTTTTTTTTAAGAAGACAGAGGCCATTTTTTTTACACTTGGTTATCTCGTGTGTCTTCAATAAAAGTCACTGTGTAATATCTTTCAGAGATATTAATCTAAATAAAGCAACAGATTTCTAAAGATGAGTTTCTTTCTTAATAAAAATAAACTCATATCCAGAAAACTGTTGTATTATCTTGATCTATATTTAGGAGATTTAAATCAAGGAAATTTCAGAGTTATTGTATCAATCCCGATATACATGCTAAAAGGTACAACTTCCTTAAGTATTGTCCATGAGTGTATTGTCTGAATCCCGATATACATGCTAGAAGGTACAACTTCCTTAAATTTTGTCCATGAGGGTATTGTCTGAATACCGATATACATGCTAGAAGGTACAACTTTCTTAAGTTTTGTCCATGAGTGTATTGTCTGAATCCTGATATACATACTGAAAGGTACAACTTCCTTAAGTTTTGTACATGAGTGTATAATCATTATATTGATTAAACATTTTGAAATATCCTATATCTTTATATATTTTCAGTACTGGACATTCTCTCACACGTCAGTTATACAACAAAGCGCATTTATTCAGTGATAAAACTGCTCCTTTGAATTAACATCAAAGGAATATTTTTTGTTATTAAAAAAGGATGTAGATATGTAAATAATTTAATTAAAAAACACAATTTTCTCGAAATATTTTTATCACGTTAAAACATACATTAAATCGATTTCTATGAATACGAATCATAAATACATCATTTACACACATTATTTATATAATAAAACGGCACAGATTGTGGATTGAAAATAAATATATTACCAATACACCCATACCTCGTTTTGCGTCGGGGTTACGTTCCAAAACAAAAACACGACGCAAATTGAAACGATGCAAAGTGAAAATAAAATTTTGATGGCATGGCGCAATGAAATACAAAGATGTTGCCATATTTTAGAAAAAAAAAAAATTAAAGACTCGAATCCAAAACAACGTAACTTCGAAAATCTAACGACGCACAGTGAAAATCAGTAAAAATTAAGCAGCGACGCAACTTCGAAAAAAAAAAACGCAAAGCGAGGTATTGGTGTATATATGCCCTTTTATTATCTGATGATTCAAGCGATGACTCTAGCGATGATGTTATATTCCAAGACTCTGAAGCATAAGTAGCCACTGAGAAAACTATTACCCGGACTTTCCATGCTTCTCGTCGTGATACTGTGGTCACAGTTTTGTTGGTCTTCACATTGCCACATCGCCATCCTTCTCCGGATCTCTCTCCCAGATCCTCCCTTGTTAGTCATTAAAACTGTACATATTCATTGTAAGTAGTTGAATTAATCTAATAATTACTTTAAAATAATAGTGCATACTGTGCACTTTTTCATATATTGAGATGTAAATAAAAGTATGTTAATTGTCTATCTTTTATTTGAAGAGTAGAATTCACAAACGGAGTAATTGTGTGTGTTTCCTGTTACGACTTTCCCTGTTAACATTTAGCTAGGCTTTGAAGACAGCTTTCATATCTAGGCTGGCCCTAAAAAACAGATTACCAGCGACATCAAAGACTTTTCACTTCCATAAGGTTTGTCCATGAGTATATATATTAGCAATCTTGAGTTTTTCTAACGTAGATTCACTGATTGTGTCTCTCGTGATGTCTAACTATATTTATAACTTAAATATAGATTTAAGTAAGACTCTGCCCATCTCTCGATATTACAGTAAAGTTCAAAACAACGCCGCGCGCGCCGTGGCAATTGTAATTTTGTTTTAAATAAAATAATATATCCTGTTTCAATCAAGAAATTTTAATGGCCAAAATATTAACTCCATCTTTAGTATGTAATTTACAAAACATTATAGTTAACCTTCCCCAAATTCTAATCTTGGGATTCCCATATGTAGAGTGATTCCCAAATGAAATTAGAATTAGAATGATTCAAGGAAAGATGAAGGTTTAAATTAAGACATACAAACCTAGGTCAAAACCATAGTTTGATAGATATTACCATCTTGCTAAAAGACTAATGCAAATTTTCTTGAAAGATATTTGTTCTTGTTCCAAAATCACTTTAGAGCAACATAGTTTATGATAATTGCAACAATTAATAATATGTGAAGGTTATTCACATATTAAATAATTTTTAACGCGGGATTCAATCCCAGTTCATGACTGTCGGGAATCGAGGGTGTTACCCACTCATCCACCGACTCTTTTTTTGAGATATATTTTAATGAAAATGAATCACAGGACAATTAATTAAATAATTATAATGGTGTCTGGAGATGAGTTTCTTTTTATTTCAAATACCATTTCAAGCTTTCGGACATCTCTGCCCTTTCATAGGATAACATATATAATGAATAAAACGCCGCCTGATCCTACAGTTTGACACCAGGCGACGTTTTATTTATTATATATGTTCTCCTGTCGAAGGGCAGAGATGGCTGAAAGTTTGAGACAGTTTTAATAAAATAAAAAGAAGCTCATCTCTGAAAACCTTTATAATGTTTAATTAGTTTCCAGGAGATTTAAATTAGTTGACAGGACAATTATGTTTTATCATTAAAAACATATGATATTATATATCTATTTTATTTTCTTATTATTTCACATATCGGACGCGATATCCCAACTTGGGATATTTGCGGCTAAATACATTACGGACTCGATATCCCAACTTGGTAAAACTTGCGCCTTAATACATTTTAGCAGCTTCTATACAATTCATTTTATTTCAAAATCAATAGCAGGATTAAGAACAAAATTAAAACTGAAATGTTGGTTTTCTCAAAAAGAAAAGAAAATATAAAATGAATTTACAAAAATTATTGAATTTTACATAGGTGTCTTTGTTATATACAAATTCTCACATTGATTCGATGGGATAAAAATGATTAATTCTGTAGCTGTGAAAGATTGGACATCTTATTAATAAATGTATTCAATTTTGGTTTTCTTTTCCACAGAAGCAGCTAGGATCATCCGTTGCCTCGATTTCTCTATATATCTCTATATAATTCTTAAATATAATACTTATGTTGTGATAGATGGAATTAGAGAGAGAATTTGTCAATTTAATCCACCAGAAACTTGAAAAATCGCTAGAAGGTTAACCGGTACCTAGCCAAGTCTTCCTAAATATGTATTATTATCAGTTCGCACTTTTACAAATTCGTCTTCAATAAAATTCTCTGAATAATTCCCGCCTTAACAGACTTTTGAATTCATTGTCATTTCTTATAAATGAAAGACCAATGCTCGAAGCAAAAATATTTGTAAAAATTATTTAAATTACATAACTCTTTTTTCAATATTCAATAAAACACCATTACCAAGAATAAACCTTAAAATACAGATACTATATAAGTAGAATTAACATTCAATAGTTGTAGAGAACTGGTGTTTTAAATTGTGGAAATCGCTAGGGAGGTTCATCACTGATTAGCGAAGATTTCCCCAATTCTTTTTAATATTCACTCTACTAATTGTAGAAATTCTTCCTCAAAAAATGAGATTTCGTTCCATTTTTTCTATTTTCAATATTCTGAATATAAGTTGAATCATTAGAAGTTTTCACACTGCTTCATTTAAATGTATTTGAATATATATTGGAGCATGATATTTCCTATTATTGAATACAGATATCTTCATTACATGAAGTTTTTGGAATTTTATTTTTCCGTGGGGGGTATTCATGTACAAAATGAGGTAACTCTACCGTTCAAAAATCATTAAGACAGTGCATTTATGGTGGAGATGAAGAATGTATCATAATATCAATTCTTATAAATTCAGACAGAAGCCAATCTGTATTCAATAATTTATAACAAAAGCAATAGCGCACCATCTATATACATAAAATGAAAGGATTTGAAAGAAGGAATGTCTCTTCCATGCTGCGTATATAGGCAGAATCGTCCAATACAGTATTAGAGCTCTGAGAAGCGGTCTGGTGGATTAAATTGGCGAAACCGCTGAGAGGGTTCACCACTGATGAGCCAACCCCTCCAAATATATTTTTTCATCGCAGTAAGGACAGTAGAAGTTTGTATTGTGTGTAGAATAGACATTCGTGCTTTTAAATCCGTATACAATAGTTTCTGGCTATGGCATTCATCAGTACATAGTCGGTTTCGATTTCATACGGTCCCACGAAAGGAGTTATGAAATCGAATTTTCATGAGATATTTTTAATATGGTAAAGTAGCAGCGGCCGAATTTCAAACCATCCCTCAAAATACATTGTTTTGATGATTAACGGGGAAGTGTATCCTTTGTTATATATCTTTATGTGTCGTCTTTTTTCATAAGACACAGAAATATAAGCCAATATGAATAATTATATAATACAACGGGCAAGACGTCAGATGGTTTCCCAATAGCTCATGAGATTGGCGATAAACACCTGAATAATTTGCATATGTGGTCGATTAACAGCACATGCTACCTGGTATATAAAGACCAGTTCACTAGTTACCTTCACTTTTACATTAAATTCACCATGGCTTTCAGCAAGTATATCATTCTTCTTTCACTATTTGCATTTTTCGTTTATGTCGCCTACGCCAACCCTGGTAAGTATATAGAAATAGGTTAACATTAATATTTTTCAGTTGACTTATATTCAAATAAAGTTCTAGTTTGCACGACACAAGTCATGGAGTAGTCATATTAACCATCATTTTTTTAAAGCCACGACTCCGAATCACACCCCACCTTAGGCACTTATTTTCTGAAGAAAATAATTGCTACAATGGCCTCCGATTCTTTCAAAATTCCAGCCCTACCAGTAAGAGTGCAAATAATTAAAACAGGGTCTCTGGCATACTTATAAATTTGAAGGGTCTTTATACCCGAAATCTCGATGTGATGGTAATAAAAGAAGACACTTATCCTTTAAGACTTGGTGTTGATTCTGATACTTATAAATTCAAAGGTCTATCTACTTTCTACAAGTGTAGACATGTGATGCACATACAGTAAAAACAGTAGCTAACAACTAAAGAAGCTCTCCCTTCCGACTTGTGTTTCTTTTTCTTTTTCAATACTTGCTAACTACTAGCCACGGAGATAAAAAAGAAGAAGACGAATAAAGATAAATAATAGTATATTAAGATAGTTATAATATTGTTGCACCAGGTTGCGGCTTGGCAGACTCTTCAGCCTGGATTCTCTCCTGTGCTGGGTCTTGCATCTTACCAGAGCGTGTTTCAACCATCCTACAAATTTATAAAAGGGAATAACGAGATAAGTCTTCTTTAAGTAGCCACCAGAATCCTTTATTTATTTTCTCACATCAAAGAGAGCAGTGAAGTCACACGTGTACCTAAATACAAATAATGATAATCTAAAAAATAATCTGTTTTAAATAAATATCATAGAATATAAAAATAAATAAATATATAATTTAAATTTCAAATATATTAAAAATGATATAAGAAATACGCCATTAATCATGATGTAACACTTCCCCCTCTCCAGAGGTCGTCACGTCCTCGTGAGTTACCTCATCAATTCTCTCAAAATAGGGTTTGAGTCTTGAGACATGGACAATCAATGGGTCTTGGCCAGGATTATCTTTCGGCTCAATTAAGTAATTTACGTTAGACAGCTTCTTTAATATTCGATATGGGCCAAAATATTTTCTCAATAGTTTTTCACATTTTCCGATTTTCCTGACTGGTGTCCAAACTGCCACTAAATGTCCTGGTTCATAGATTCTCTCGTTGTGTTTTTTGTCATAGTTTCTCTTCATTCTTTCTTGAGTCTTCTCTGTGTTGTTAATGACTACCTGTCTCGTCCTTGCTATTTTATCTAAGTAATTTTCTATATATTCGTCATAATTGTTCATGTTACTGTCAATTGGGATATTATCGTCGTCTAAGAGGGACATGGGTTCCCTCCCAAATAACAGGAAAAATGGAGAGTAGCCTGTGGTTTCTTGAATCGTGGTATTGTACGCGTGGGTGACGAAAGGGAGGATTTCGTCCCAGTTTTTCTGGTCTGTATTTACATACATGCTTATCATGTTGATTAGAGTTCTATTTAGCCGTTCCGTTAGTCCGTTAGTCTGGGGATGGTAGCTCGTCGTGAAGCAGTGTTTAACTTTGCACATTTTCATAACCTCCTTCATCAAATTGCTAGTGAACTGTGAACCTCTGTCACTAATAAGAAACCTTGGGGCCCCGTGACGTAAAAAAATTTGTTCGATTAAAAATGTAGAGACTTCTTTCACTGTTGCTTCTGAGACTGCCTTTGTTTCAGCGTACCTGGTATAATAATCAGTCAACACAATTATCCACTTCCTTCTTCTTTTCGTTGATGGCAAGGGACCAACAAAGTCAATCCCGATTCTTTCAAAAGGGTAGTTAGCTGGGGGAATGGGTTGCAAAAGTCCAGAGGGCGACTGATTTGAACCTTTCCGACTTTGGCAAAGATGGCACGTCTTTACAAATTCTGAAACATCTTTCAGCATGGAAGGCCAATGATATTTATTCTTCAAACGGTATGTGGTTCTGGCGACGCCTAGATGGCCATTCAGCATATGGTTGTGGAATTCACTCATGATTTCTTTCCTTCTCTTCTTCGGCACTACCAGCAACCATGCTCTGCCTTCAGGGTTTGGGTTCTTCTTATATAGACATCCATTTTCCTCTTTAAAATTCTGTGTGATTGCTCGTTTGCTTCCTTTAAGGCTTTTCTTAACATTTTCTATGAATTCATCCTCTTCATTTATTATCTGATTCAAAAATAGTCGTTCATAATCTTCGACCCAATCCATTTCAGGTAGGGGTCCTCTAGATAAGCCATCAGCATCCATATGTTTTTTACCCGCTTTGTGTATTATGTCAAAATCGTATTCCTGAATTTTCAGTGCCCACCTTGCAAGTCTACCTGTTGGATCTTTAAGATTTTTCAGCCAGCACAATGCGTGATGGTCTGTAATTATCTTGAAGTGTCTTCCATATAGGTAGGGTCGTAGTTTTGATATCGCCCACACCACAGCCAAACATTCCTTTTCGGTGGTTGAGTAATTTTGCTCAGCTTTACTTAGAGTTCGACTCAAATATGATATCACCTTCTCTTCCCCACAGATAATTTGGACCAGTGTTGCACCTAAGCCGATGTTAGAGGCGTCTGTGTGAATGTAGGTGGCTGCATTTGGATCAAAGTGACCTAAGATTGGCGGATTTATCAGAGCTTTTTTAAGGTTTTGAAATGCTTCCTCTTGTTTTTCTGTCCAGGTAAATTGCGCATTTTTCCTGATGAGTCCTGTCAATGGGTCAGCAATTAATGAGAAATCTTTAATGAATTTTCTATAATA
The DNA here is from genome assembly GCA_030710605.1 of Cordylochernes scorpioides. Lineage (NCBI taxonomy): Eukaryota > Metazoa > Arthropoda > Arachnida > Pseudoscorpiones > Chernetidae > Cordylochernes > Cordylochernes scorpioides. The sequence continues at coordinate 6,513,029 of CP092865.1, forward strand.
GGAACACATTCCTAGGAACGATTGTACTTCTTTGACCTTCTTGGGCTGAGGAAAATCCCTAACGGCTTTGATATTATATTCGGCCGGTTTTATACCCTGTTGGTTTGTTATATGACCAAGGATCTCAAGTTCTTCAAAAGCAAATCTGCATTTCTTGTCGTTCAGTTTCAAATTAGATTCACTAAAACATTTTAAGACAGCTTCAAGTCTTTTAAGGTGGGTTGGAAAGTCTGAGCTGTATATAATAACGTCGTCCAGATAACAAAGGCAAATCTGCCATCTTAGGTTTCCAAGCACATTGTCCATATTCCTCTCAAAAGTAGCAGGGGCGTTGCATAGTCCAAAGGGCATGACGTTGAATTCATATAAACCGTGGGTCGTAGTGAAAGCTGTCTTCTCCTTGTCTTTCTCTTCAATTTCGACTTGCCAATATCCCGATCTAAGGTCTATTGCTGAGAAGTACTTCGATCCTTGGAGAGTATCCATTACGTCATCAATTCTTGGAATTGGGTAAACATCCTTCACTGTTACATCATTCAATTTTCTGTAGTCAACGCAGAATCTGTACTTACCATCTCGCTTCTTGACCAAGATTACAGGGAAGGACCATGGACTCGAGGATGGTCTAATTATGCCGTCTCTGAGCATTTCATCAATTTGTTCTTTTATGATTTCTCGCTCTTTCGCGCTCACTCTATACGGCTTGTGTTTGATCGGTTTCGCGCCTTCTGTATCGATCCGATGTTTCGCTAAGTTGGATCTTCCTAATCCCGACGAAAACAAATCCTCGTACCTTTCCAAAACTTGTTTCAATTGCTCCTTTTCCTTATATGCTAAATTTTCGTTTATCTGAAATTGGGGTTCTTCATGCTCTTTTTGTTCACTTTCTTCCACAAGATTCACTTCGGCTGGCTGGCTTCCAAAGCACAATGTTTGGTTTTTTAATATTTTTAATGGTCGAGGGTAAGGGTTTGTTATCCAGATATATGTTTCCTTATTCACAACATTTATTAAGCTTCTCGCTAGTCGAAGTCCATTTGTTTGAAACATTTTATGGTTCTCCTCGATGATGTATTCGCCATCCTCTGCTTCTACAAATGCATTAATCAATTTAATAGAAAGTTCTGGTATAATGGCATCCTTTGCACTTTTTATTTTCTTCTGTTGATATTTGATTACGTCACGATTTTCTGTCAAGTCATATTTGATTATTTCACGCTGACAATCAATTTTTGCGTTCATTTTCTTAAGAAAATCACGTCCAAGTATAAATATTCGCAAATGTGTTCTCATTATCACAAATTGATGTGTGATTGTTTTGTCATCAAATTTTATATTTAAAATAATATTTCCTACGATATCTAATTCTTTGCCATCGGGTCCGGAGCACATTTTATCAGGATTTATTATTTCAAGACCTGTGTTGAGAGCTGTATTAAGGTCGACCACTGAAAGATCGGCGCCTGTATCAATCAAAGCTTCGCAGATACCGATTCTATCCACGTTAATGTTCATTTTATATTTGGGGTCCAACTTTTTAATTCCATTTATGGTCGACTTGCTTTGATTGACGGACTCAGGCGCGATGTTTAGTTTAAATCTTCTAATGCGGCATATCTATTCCTTGTAGGGATACTCGAGTACGGGCTATTACTTACGTCCGCGTAGAGCAGAGGTCTCGACTTCTGAGTTCCATTATCCATTCGGATTTCTTCTTCGACCTTGTCTTGTGTAACTATGGGATCCTCTTCCACAATTCTTACAAACCTGACTCTGCAATACCGCGCTACGTGTCCTGGCTTGTTACACTTGAAACATATTGGTCTCCCGTCTTCTGTCCTATTCCTATTTGAATTTGGATTCTTATTGTATGTTTTACTTGGGTAGACCGGTTTTGGCTCAGGATTGGGAGTGTAAGATCGTCTAGGGGCAGATACCTGGGGCAGAGGCTTGTTCTGGTAATACCTCGGAGTGGGGGCCTGGGGCTTGGAGGTGTTCTGGTAGTACCTCGGAGCGGGGGCCTGGGGCTTGGAGGTGTTCTGGTAGTACCTCGGAGCGGGGGCCTGGGGCTTGGAGGTGTTCTGATATGGTCTTCTGAACGACGTAGCATTCTTCCATTGCTCTTGATGATGGGGACGAGGAGAGCGTGGTCCATTATAAAGAGCTTTTGATTTTTCTGCACGTTCTTGGTAATTCTTTTCGAACAAATCCAGCTTTTTACAAATTTCTAGAAGTTCATTGATATTTTTAGGAGGGTTTAGGTGAAGGGCAAAAGAGTATTCTTTCTTTAACCCTCCAATAACCCAGTTTATTTTAGTCTCTTCTTCCATTTGGGGGTCAACCTTGTTGCACAGTACAAGGATATCCTCTGCGAACCTGATTGCAGGTTCATTCCACTGCTGCATTCTGTTTAGCCTCATCTTCATTTCTTCTTTGTTGGCGTCTGAGGCAAAATCCTGAATTAGGCGGCTCTTGAAATTTTCCCAGCTGGTGAAACTTATCTTGTGTAGGTTCAGCCAGGTTTTGGCGCTACCAATCATATTCATGGCAGCATAACGAGAGATAATGTAGTCTGCCCAATGGTACAGGAAGCCAATTTCTTCAAGAGATTCAATCCATGGGCGAGGGTCTTCCGTTCCATCAAACTTGGGGATGTCGATGTTGGGATTCAGGACAACTGGGTCGGAACTAGCATCTCTACCAATTGTTGCACCAGGTTGCGGCTTGGCAGACTCTTCAGCCTGGATTCTCTCCTGTGCTGGGTCTTGCATCTTACCAGAGCGTGTTTCAACCATCCTACAAATTTATAAAAGGGAATAACGAGATAAGTCTTCTTTAAGTAGCCACCAGAATCCTTTATTTATTTTCTCACATCAAAGAGAGCAGTGAAGTCACACGTGTACCTAAATACAAATAATGATAATCTAAAAAATAATCTGTTTTAAATAAATATCATAGAATATAAAAATAAATAAATATATAATTTAAATTTCAAATATATTAAAAATGATATAAGAAATACGCCATTAATCATGATGTAACAATATTTAATATATAATTTGTATTATTTATAAAGTATTTTATTTAAAATGTTACTATAAATGGAGCGCTATGTATTATTATAAATTTTATTATAGCTTATATGATATTTCCTTTTATCAATACATTTTATAAATATAATTGTTACGTTGCCTCTGTGTAGGTTGCTCATTACCAGGCCACTACATTCTCTTAGAATTTATTAGAACACTAACTTCTACAATATGGACTGACTGACTGCCTGCTAACAACTTGTAGTGCTATTTATACATGAAGTCAGAAATGAGTATGCTAAGAGGATATTTACATTTCTGCAAATATCCCAAGTATGCAAATACACAACGATAATCATGATTATAAACACAGTCTACTCTATCTTATAGAGGTAGAAATTATAAAAAAGTAAATATAAGGTATATATTTATCATAGTCAGGGTTGCTATATATATAAATATCTGAGAGAGAGCTTCTACTTTGAAAGTTTTATTGATATTTTTATACTTGTAATAATCAAAGAAATGTGATGATATAAATTGAACTTTATTTACTTAATAAATCATTATTTTTAATTTCCACATTAAAAACTCTCATGAATATTCGTATATCAACATTATTTATTTTAAAAAGTGAAATCTCCTTATCGGGCAACTGAATGGCTGTGCCATATTTTTAATATTTTATTGCCAGACACTTCTTTCTTTTGTTCACAGTTCTTTTTTCTCGTTTTTTCTCTCATTTTCATTGTTAATATCATTAGACTATTCTATTCACGGCCTAAAAATTATTGTATATATATGTATAAGACAAATGTCATACATGTATGACAGCGCAAGTGTCCCTAGGGGGACATAGCGTTTTAAATTAAAATAAAATATAAATATTTTTAATTTATGAACCATATATCCAAGCATTATATCACATTTGTACTATTTTTATATCATTTATTAAGTTTTTTTGTTTTACAGGTTGTCCTGATGAAGATGATGGTAAGGCACTATGTAGAAAATTATACATATTGCCCTCTTAATTACCTTATTGTCACGTATAAAATTAGAAAAGGCAAACTTCAGAATGACACAGAAACCTTATTTAAAGCAAGAGATCAAATCAAAATATCTAAAAATACCAGAAGCAAAGAGGGAAGTTCACAGTATAGCAAAATATAATATAAAAATTAATAAACTGTTCGTAAAATAATAAATATTTAAATACATTATTATAACAAAATCCTTTTATTATATATATATTATAAAAATAATGATTTCTGTTGATTTTGATTATCTTGTGAATTATGCTATGGTAATGTAGTCGTGGTTAAAATCTTGAAAGTATAATTATAAAAATAGTTTTGATCTGTAATTTAATTGAACTAAAGGAATATATAAAAAAACATAATTTGATAAAAGTAATGCCTGACTTAAGGCGTAAGAATTAAAAAATGAAAAACTTATTTACATAATTTACAAACGGTTTAAGTCGGCCAACAGGAAACAACAACAAGAGAGTTTTTTTATAGTAAAAACGGCGACCTCTGGTGGTCAATTTAACAGAGTATTTTATCTATGAAATATATTTAAAAAACATATTTTTCTATAAAATATATATATGCTATTATATATCATTTTTGTTTACTATATAAATATTATAATAAAATTTAATATAAAAATAATAATTTATACTATTACAAGAGAAAGAATCGCCAGACATCATCTTGAAGAAGGAATCAAAGTTTTCGGCGACGTGTTTATTGTATTGTTATAAGTTGCCTGTTGAAGGAGGTCATAGTCCGAAAGCTTGCCGATTATGCAGCATAAATAAATGAACTCTTCACCGAAATCTTTGATTATTTTTCAATTTATACTATACTAATATAACCATATCTTATTCTGGCTAATGGGATTTGTAGAGCTCTGTCACCACAATACTTTCTCATCGTAAATATTGATCTATATGGTATTCTAACTTTGCTTTTTCTAATATCATATTAATAGTTTTAATATTTAGACGATGGTAATTCCCCATATTCTTCAATTGAAGAAAAATCATGAGATGAGAATAAGTCTTTAAAAAATAGACACTTCGGCCAGTTAAAATTTTATTTTCTCAAGGTTCCAACAAATATCTTTTCAAATATTGTTTATAACACACAAAGAATGTAATATATTTTTCTCTCCCTCAATATCATAAAAATCGTGATACTCCTGTTGAAGGACTGACAAGTCCGAAAGCTTGAAAATAAAAAGTTGAACAATAAACTCAACCCTGGGGAAGCTTTATTTATTTTATAATAAATATCTTTTGTTCTCGTCAGGAGAATTAAAAATAAATCATTTAGCAAAGGGTTGAAAGGGTTAAAAATTGTTCTCAGATTTTTGTTAAAACCTTGAGAAAATAAAACTTTAACTGTTCGAAATTTCTATTTTTTAGAGAAATATGAATGCCGGTCAGGCAACCTCCATCTTCAGGATAAAAATTAGTGTTTCGATCATTTATAAAAGGTCAAACAAGCTATTGGACAAGACGCCCATAGTATCCGTAAAAGGAAAACTTGCCCGATAGAGTTTGTAGAACTTTTCGTATATTAATATTTTAATAATGATATATATAATATATTAATATGATAATCCATTTTAAATCCACAGATTATTATTCTGTGATATATTGTATATATATAGTAATATATAATTTATCATCATAATTCGATATTTAACTTGTAATTCTTAAGTTTGCCTCTACTCCGGTGTAATATAATAAAAGCCATTTAAATAAATAAAGCCTAAAATCTATACTCTCAAATCAACCTAAATACACCACAGAACTGTTTATAATAAAATATACTATTATTCTTGCCTTTATATTTTAACTAGCCGAATGGCCCGGGCAACGCCCGGGTTTTAACCGATTAAATGCTTTTATTCACATACTATCCGTTACAATTATAAATTGGCGCCGTGGATGTCATTCTTGTATAATATATAAATGAGTTTTAAAAATTGTAAGAACAAAATGCATCGGCCGGAAATCGAACCCGGGCCGCCCGCGTGGCAGGCGAGCATTTTACCACTGAACTACCGATGCTTATAAGAAATGGCCATATTTGGGTATTTATTCCATTCACAAAAGCAAACGGTGACAGAATTAAGAATTGATTGATGACTCGGATACTTATATGTATTAATTCTATTAAGAATAAGCTCTACAAAATAAACTATCACAATAATTTTCGTTTAGCAACAACTTTTTCAGGTTTAGCAAATTTATAGTGCGTGCTGTGTAGAATGGTCTGTAAAAGTGTTATTTGCAGACCCTTATATATGTAAATAAACAACCTATTTATTTCTATAGTATCTAAAAGACAATAAATCATTTCCCACTTCTTTTATTTCCGTTTCTCTCTATCCATTTAATTTTATCAATAAAATTATTTGACTACCGATTTAAAGAGAGACATGAAATAGATTATTTTAAAAAAAAAATTGTATTTAATAGATATCCCATTTTTTATAATATATATCTCAATACAACGGTTTAAATAGTGTAATTAAAGACGAAGTTTTGATTCGTCAAATTTTTGCATTAAAAATGAACGAAAAATGAACTTTTGGTCTTATTCTCTTAGTTTCTACCATATTACACAATATTAATAATTCATAAAAGTAGTATTCATACATATAATTCATACTTGTATTATCAATCAGATGGTATAAATACTTTAATTGTAAAATATGCAAATATATAACAATTTGTAAACTATTATATTATTGAATATTATTCATTTAAAACTATATTTATTTTCAAAATATAGAGGTTGCCTGTGGTCAGTAAGTATTTAATTTTTAAAAAAATACTTCGGCCAGTTAATGTTTTTTTTTTAGACATATACATTGTTGCACCAAGTTGCAGCTTTGCAGGTTCGTCGACCTTGGTTTCTTGCTTCTTGGTGTTATACACGTTTCCCGAGCGGGTTTCCATAGTCAAATCAAATAAATAAAAGTAAATAAATAAAATTAAATAAAAATAAATTACCTTTTAAAGTTATTGCGTTTATTCGTTGTCTTCCTCGTAGGTCGTGATCCGCAGTCTTGGTCTCGGTCCTCTCTCGCTCCAATAACCAATCAATATATACGTGCAATAAATATTACAAAAGGAATGAAACTATAAAAATGAATGATGATAATCTAAATAATCTGTTTTAAATAAATATTAAATATCATAGAATATTTTGAATAAATGTAGGGCGCATTAAAATTGATGTAACAATATATAACGCCTGGCCAAAAGCTCTATTTTTCTGACGAAGAGAAACTATTTTTGTTGAAATGTTGAAAAAAAAACATCTTCGAGAAAATAAAACCTTTTATCGCCAAAGTGTTTTCTATTTTTAAATACAAAATTATATAATGGTTATACAATAATTTCGATTCTATATTTGCATATCCTACAATTTATAGATTTATTTATATATATATACACCATCATAGATCAAGTAGATTTTATGAGACCTTACAGTCTTTCGTTTTCAAAGAAATGAAGTAATTGACGCAATCAAGACTATGTTGTTAATTATTTTGAAGACAATGTTCTAAGCATCTATTGAATTGGATATAACTTATCAGTTATAGTGAATGCGTTAGATATTTTATTTTTTGTTAGAGAGATTAAAAATGGTTTCAATCCTGATTCACAGATGGCGCGGTGTGTCTAATATTTTAAAGGATAAAACTGAAGAGAATTTTGCGAGAGATCGTGGTGAAATTCAATTTCGGAAAAGTAAAATCCTCTGCAATACATATGTTCGCGCTTTTTACATATATCTAGTTAATTATTTTTCTTCTTATGTGAATTTTGTTAATAGTTTAGTTAGATATGCAAATTTTTATTGTATAAAACAGCTAGCTGGACAAATAAGGTCTGTGTGTAGTCGGTCAAATAGGTGTGTGTAGTCATCAATAGAACGGCTCTAATTCGAGGCTAATATACATCAGAAAAGGTCTGGCCTATCTATATACAGTCCACGCTCTGTCAAACTAACATAAAGTAACAACCAGGCTTATAGACAAAGGAAGTTGAAAGGATTCCTAGCTATCACTGCTAGACCTGTGAAGTCACTCCGCCCCAATATATTAATAATAAACAAAACGGCTATTGAGAGCGAGTTTCTTGCTTTGTTGTATATTCATCTCAAGCTTTTGGGTATCACAAACCCTTCTACTCCTATATACTCCTTTAGAAAATTTTATAATATCCGAAAGCTTCAGACATTATGAAACGAAACAAGAAACACCTTCGGAAGCCGTTTTGTTTATTATTTATAAAATTAAATTTACCATATATTCAAACAATTCGATGAAGTTTTTGTATATTGTCACTGTATAATATTTGCATAGTTTTAATATCTCTATTTTTAAATCTGTTATGCAAATTTCTTATAATAATCTTGTATGTAAATATTTGGTCAAGATGGATTTTTCATAAAATAGAGACTTCTTTGTGCATGTATGGTTGATAAAGTATAGAGAGAAAATGGACCTCGCGTTATTGATATTGGTAGCGATAATCCTAGTATCCGTTCACACAAGGGAAATTTGTGACAATATGTAAATATACTGAATCAGCTTCGACCGATGCGTTACAAACAGAATATGCAAATCAACATCCTAAAATAAAATACTCAACAATTATAAACTTTTTATTTCTCTCTCTCTCTCTCTAAATTGTATTTTTATATTAAATATATAAATTACTGATTAATAATACCCAAGATAGAGAACATTGCGACTGCTGCGATAGAGATGTATGGAGATATCTGAGGCTCTTCATTGGACATAACAACAACAACAGAAAATTGACATGGACCCAGAGCAGCTTTACACACCCAAGATAGAAGACATTACAACTGCTGTCATAGAGATGTATGAAGACATCTGAGGCTCTTCATTGGACATGACAATAACAACAGAAAATTGACATGGACTCAAAGCAGCTTTATACACCCAAGATAGAGGACATTGCGACTGCTGTGATAGAGATGCATGAGGACATCTGAGGCTCTTCATTGGACATGACAACAACAACAACTGATTAATAATAATAAAACATCTAAAGAATATCCGAAATGTGATCAAAAATAAACAAAAGAATTACTTAAACAATATATAGAGCGTACTCTGTAAATTGAGAATAAATTTATTTAACGTTATTTTTAATTAAGGACTTTTTTCTTCACAATTAGTGAACCAAAGATGTTTCAAAATAAACTTGTAGCGTACATCTGGCAGATTAAATTGGTGAAATCGCTAGGAAGGTTCACCACTAATGAGCCAAGCCTTCCCAATTTTTCTTATATTTAGTTAATAATTGTATAGAAATATATGCTTCATTTTCAAATAATAAATAGCATTTAGAATAATTTATTCTTCAATTTTATCTATATATATAAATATATATTGAATGTATCAATAAATATTTGAATTTACCTTTCTCTTTTCAAATTATTCCAACTACATATAAAAAATACCTATATTATAAATTTTACAATCTATATATATATAAATTGTAAAATTTATAATATAGGTATTTTTTATATGTAGTTCGAATAATTTGAAAAGAGAAAGGTAAATTCAAATATTTATTGATACATTCAATAGAAATTCATCTTAAAAATAATAATATAAAGTTATCGACTCATTATATTTCTCTTTTTTATTCTACATTATCTTTTAGTTATATATATATATATATTAGGAAATAAGATTTTCTGCTGGTTTTGATCATCTTGAGGATTATGCTATGTTAATGCAGTCGTGGTTAAATCTTGAAAGTATGATAATAAAAATAATTTTGATCTGTAATTTAATTGAGTTAAAGGGATATATAAAAAAGACATAATTTGATCAAAATAATGCCTGGGTTAAGGCGAGTAGAATAAGGAAAACAAAAGATTATTTACATAATGTACAAAAGTTTTGAGCCGGCCATTGGGATAGAGAGAAAATATCTTTATTTTACGGAGTTGCTAACCAAAATGAATGATTTTTGGATGGCCATTGGGATAAAACAACAACGAGTTTTATAGGGGAAGAGTGACCTCTGGCGGTCGATTTAGCAGATAATTTGTATCTATGAAATTATAATTTAAAATAAAATAATATTTTATATAACATATTCTATATACAGTTACGAGCGTCATTCCTCATCGGCCTCTGTCACCGTTTGCTTTTTTTTTGGAATGGCGCCCTCCTATTGGTTGGCTACGGTCACGCCACCTTTGCCCCCTCCATCATGCCTCCCCCACTCGCTCTTTCGGTTTTGTAACTATTGGTTTGGAGCGGGTCGCTCTTTAAATAAATGCATATATTAGTTAATAACTAAATGGAATCCTCTCTTTCCTTTTCCCAGTATGAGACGCCTACGGAAGCCAACAGTACATAGACAGATAAAGCACATAGGCTATAGTTATTAACTAATATATGCATTTATTAAAGGCGCCAAATTTATAATTGTAATAAATAGTATTTGAATAAAAACATTCAATCGGGTAAAACACGGGCGTTGCCCGGGTCATTCGGCTAGTATATATATATATATATTACTCAATTATTACTAATATAAAATTGATGTACAGATGGCGAATGCGGGGGAAATGGAGGTGAGTTTATTGGTTTTTCCCAAAAAATTTTAAAATAAAAAATTGAATTTAATTGGTGAAAAAAATATCAGGTTTTCTATAAAGAAATAGGTTTCTTTAAAAAATAATTCACAAATCTCTATATTTCGAACACGAAAACCTTTCTTTTTTAAAACGTAACTTTACACTGGAAGCCTGATATTTTCAGCTTAATAATGATACAAGGGATTATTATCAAAAAGACATCTCCTTATCGTGAAACTAAAAGCTGCTGATGGCTTGCGCCCTCTATCGGAATAAATATCAACTATTCTCGTTGATTTTTAATTATTCCAAAATTGGCCAAATACTCATTCTTGATTAATCCAGAAAAGCAGTATTTGGCCAATTCTGGAATAATTAAAAATTAACGAGAATAGTTGATATTTATTCCGATAGATGGCGTAAGCCATTAGCAGCTTTTAGTTGCACAATAAGGAGATGCCTTTTTCATAATTTATACACCTTATCCCAGTACATTTGTACTATTTTTCACAAAGGATTATGTTATTATTGGGGGGTCGGTGAAAGGGCGGTCCGTTGGTTTGCGACCGCTACGATCCGGGATTGAATCCCGCATTGGGCACTTTTTCTAAAAATGCTTCGATGGCCCCCGATTCTTGCAAAAGTCCAACCCCACCAGCGAGTGCAAGTAACCAAAATTGACTCTGGAACAAATCAAATGTATATAACTGTCTCTCGTGAATCAAATGTTTCATTTTTTGCCCATAGAAGGGCGGCTCCAGCCCGAAAGCTCGCGCATATCATAATAAAAGAAACTCATTGCGAAAGGTTGTATTTTTATTTTTAAAATTTGTAGCGCAATTTTTTCTCTTTTACTTCAAACATCTGTAAGTGCAACATGTGTAGATATGTGGTGCACTTACAATAAAAACAGTCTACCCACCATTATAATCATGGCCTGTACCACGTGTACTAGTGATAATTATAAAAAGTATTATTGAATAATTTATTGATATATATTTTTTTTTGTTTCAGGAGGAAAGAAAGGCGATACTAAGAATGTTCATGGTATGATTACATACATTATATACTACAAATATACTATGTTATAATTATATTGTATTATATTGACTCCTAATATATATATATGTGACAATATAGTGGTAATAATGTGGTGAGGTGATAAATAATCACACGACGAGTTGTTAGAGCAATAATCCAGGCAGCCAGCCGAGAGAGAGCGAGCGAGAGGTTGTCCGCTGAACGACTGTTTTCCCTGTGTACACAACCGGGGGGCTAACCAGGATAGTCGCCAGGTGGTGACGCCCCCCCCCCCCTCAGGAATGTGGTCGAAATGGTCGTGAGTTAGTTGTCTTCTATCGACTACGTCTCTCTCTGGTCGACTGCAGATTTACTTTATTATTCCTGTAAGAGCATATATTATGACATATGGCCCCCGTTGAAGAAGGCTGAACATGGTTTAAGTATATTTAAAGCTGGAGAAGCCAGGAATAGAGAAAATAATTTTACAGTTAAAATTAGTTAAGGTAATGGTGACATAGTTTTATGTAAATAAAATATTGTATAGTACAAGTAAATATTATTTACAAGCAGCTTTACAACATAGGAGGGTTCGATATTTATGGGAAATTTTGAAAATATCAAGGTTATAAAAGGCTATATACAACAAAATCTAATGTATTATAAGGGAAGTGATATGGAGGAGTGTGAACAACGAGAAGAAGATTCACATAGATATGATGAAATTCTGAAGATCATTAAGACTGGGGAACTCTACACTTTAAGATATTTTTCAGGCGGACATGGCAAGGGGAAACTTGTCATGGGCTTTCTATGCTATAGGTGTAGAGTACGAGAAATGAGATTGAGGTTGGCAATTGTGTGAGCTCAGGACTGAGGTGAATATAAAACTACATAAAATGTTAGAACCTTGGCGAACAGAGCGAGGGGAAACTTGCCCTGGGCCAATCTAACTTATCTATGCAGCTACTTGTTTAGCGAGTCCGAGGGGAAAAGTCCCGTGTGTAGGTGAGGAAGTCGGATGGACTTATATTTAATTTGCGGGAAGTATGCGCGCACAGTGCCGAAAATTGGGACGAGGACTGCGTTGTCCGTTACAAGTGACAAGCTGCTCGGACACGAGGTGTTTGAACCGTCGTGGGAGCTTGTGCAAGGCGATGATTTCGCGGTGGGTTGAAAGTAAGACCCATGTCTGCGCGAAATGATGACGGACCGGACAGAATCAGCGACGATGTTTAACGTACCTCCGTGGGAAATATCGGAGGTAGGCTATATCGTGCTGGTTTGGACAATGGACAAACATAGATTTGAAGACAGGGTCCGTGTGGCGAACGTGTGGCGCGAGGAGAAGAGGCGAACTGTGTCGCTCGATGCAGATTGTTCAAGTGCGAACAAAAAGGGATTGATAAATATCTAGCAGTTAGTCAATCTGCACCCTGTGACGAACACGCCATTGGCTAGATGGTGTGGGTCGGTGGATAGGCTAGAGATGAACTACGAAATAAATTATCATAAATGAAGGGCGAAGGTTAGGATTTTGAAATGACAATATAGAAGTTCGATAATTGATTAATCAATAATTCTCTATAAAGGTCCTGAGCTGGTATAAAGTTAACAAAGTTGTAAGAATGAGAGAGGGGCATTAAGGGGAAGATAGATAAGAGTCACCAAGGGTTGGTTGTAAGCAAGGCTCACGTGGTGGTTGGAATTCTTCGACGCCTGAATTACAGGGTGAATTTTGAATCGATTAGGGAAAGAAATTATTTTTCGTGAGCCGTGCTTACAAGTAGGAGAGGTCTATACAAAAGTTTAGGTGCTGGAGGCATATTTTTATAAATAAATTGATTATGAAAAATCTATTGTTAATAGTAAAAATCGTAAAGCATTAATAGGTAGAATTCCAATTTTTTTTTTAAAGAGTTACGTTAAAAATGGAAATTACTTAATTAAAATAACGATTGTTAAATTCTACTGGTAAGGTAACTAATTAAATGAGTTACAAATATCTAGATAAATAGTATGGAGCATAAAATCATTGTTAATAGGCATGGAGAGAATAAATGGAGCTAATTATGTAAATATCGGGACAATTTACAAGGAATGACTTATTTAAAGAATGAATGGAAGGGGTAAAACAATTTCACTTACAGGTTATGTTGGTTTAGAGAGCAGGCAAGTTCATTGAGATTCGGGAGAGTTCTGTCTGTGACACTGAGCGTACCAGTGTTGTACATCACAGTAGCGGCAGGGATATGGCGGAGTCTTGTCCATGATGATGGAAGGTGTCCTGCTCTGGCACGGTGGTCGTTCTTGGGTAGATCTAGTGCTGGAAGAAGTGTGTGGCAGCTCCATCTCCGTCGTAGGTGAATACTTCTTCGGGATCACGGTTCAAAGGTTGGCGAAGAAGGGGTTGAGGGCTCGAAGAGGAGTGGTTACAGTTGAGTTGGGTTTGGCCGATCATCGTGGCTTGGCTTCTTGTTTCTTCATACTCCGGTATATGAGGGATTTGCTTCCCGGCCAGGTCTTATCCTGTCGACTTTCAATGTGACAATATAGTGGTAATAATGTGGTGAGGTGATAAATAATCACACGACGAGTTGTTAGAGCAATAATCCAGGCAGCCAGCCGAGAGAGAGCGAGCGAGAGGTTATCCGCTGAACGACTGTTTTCCCTGTGTACACAACCGGGGGGCTAACCAGGATAGTCGCCAGGTGGTGACGCCCCCCCCCCCCCCCCCCCTCAGGAATGTGGTCAAAATGGTCGTGAGTTAGTTGTCTTCTATCGACTACGTCTCTCTCTCTCTCTCTGGTCGACTGCAGATTTACTTTATTATTCCTGTAAGAACATATATTATGACATATATATATTCTTTAAACATAGATTTATCCTTAATAAATAACACCTATTTTTTGTGCAGAGACAAATCTTGTAAAGTTTGACGTGTTGAATGGTAAGTATATATATAACAACCCAATATTTCAAGTTTCTTTTTATAAATAAAATATCAAAGAATTATATTATAATTATTAATTTACATTTGTATTTAATAATCATATATTTCTGATAGTTTTTTCTTTATGTAAATAATGTTGTCAGTAATGCTAGTTAACACACTAGATAACCAAGTGTCAAATAATTGCCTCCGTCTCCTTCAAAAAAATAAATAAATACAGACGACCGGAAAAATGAAAGTACTTCCACTTCCTTAAGTTTGTACATGAGTGTAGATATTACTATTTTACATTTATATAAAATAACTACATTCATAATTATGTTGTTTTTCCAGATCCCGTTCATGATGTTGATTTCCTTAAAGGTAAATTTGAATATATTCATGATCTTTACCTCTCTCCTCACTTTTATTTATATAGTTTTGTCTTCATTAAGTTTGTGTTGAATCTCAGGTTCTATTTAGAATGTTCAATAGTTCTCCATTTGTATATAAATTATCTGTAGTTTGGTGATTCTTAGTATCCCGTTTATAACTCTCAAATAATGATAGACACACACAATTGACAATTAACATAAATATATTGACATCTTGTCAATACATGCAAATGTTCACAGTCTGTACTATTGTTTTGAATTAATAATTAGATATGTACAACTATATATACAATGAATATGCACATGTCTCTACCGCTGCAGAGTTTGGTGAAAGATCACTAGCAAGTCTCCAACGTCACCACGTATTTCGCGATCTACGAAGAAAATAAAGCTAACCTTTATCAAGGTGTGAAAAAATAGTACAAATGTAATATTGTACTGGGATAAGGTGCATAAATTATGAAAAAGGCATCTCCTTATCGTGCAACTGAAAGTTGCTGATGGCTTGCGCCATCTATCGGAATAACAATAATCGGAATCAACGAGAATAGTTGATATTTATTCCGATAGATGGCGCAAGCCATCAACATCTTTCAGTTGCACGATAAGGAGATGCCTTTTTCATACTTTATCAAGGTATTATAACATATTAATGTGTTATAATACCTTGATAAAGGTTGGCATTCAGCCAACTGAAATATTGGTAAAACAAATGATATTCTGATCCAATATATGCCTTTTTAATTAAAGATTTATTTATGGATTGCTCTATTTTCAAAAATATATGAATATGTTTACCACCATGGTATACTATGCAACTAACTTACTCTACAAATTATTTTTGAAGATCATTTGTTGATTGTAAGTTGATTTGGATGAGGAGAGAGACAGACAGTCACTGAAACTTAGAGAATCAAATAAATTATTGGTAGATGTAGTTATATTTCCCCCCCAAATCTACTATTCATGTTATTGTCAATATTCATTATGTTCTGTGTTTGCTTCAGATAACAACTTCGCAGTACCTATTCTTGGTAAGTTATTCTGTTTTTATTAAATAATTGGACTTTTTTTTCCTTACCGTGTTTTTAACAGGTGAAGCGGACGCTGAAAACAAGAATGAGAACAGTTTCGAAAAATAATGTTAAAATTTGATAATAAATACTTATTGATGCTTTAAATAAAATCTTTACATTCCAAGGTCACTTTTTACCATTCTTTTAAACATAACAAATTATATATCGTTGATATTTATATGTCTAATGTTGTCTAAACAGGCTTTTGTTGTCCTGTCCTTTATGTGGAAAAGTTGTGCACGAAGAAAAGTTACATTCATAGACAAAACTAAGAGAAGTTGTACCTTTTAGCATGTATATCGGGATTCAGACAATAACTCTGAAAGATATTACAGTGACCTTTATTGAAGACACACGAGATAATCAAGTGTGAACAAAATTGAATCTCTCTTCTTCTTCAAAAAAAAAAAAAAAAATAGACGCCTGGCGATAGCAAAGACTCCACTTTCTTAAGTTTTGTCCATTATCGTATATGCAACAGTTTCTCTGGAAATATTTGATAGAGTGACTGAAATGCTTAAAAGAAAAACAAATATTGTGTGTGATTGATATACGGCACTTCCAATCTATATGATATTTCTAACCAGTAGAGTGCGATTTCCTCAAAGAATCTTTAATGATCTATAATAAATAAACAACAATAAGTAAACAACACTGAATAAACAAACAACAATATTTAAACAAAACATATTTAAAATAGCTAATCAAGTACTCTGCACATTGTTTCTTTACCAATTCATTAGTTATATCTATTTCGGATTGTTTATACTTAGAAAAACACCTGTGTAGATATGTCTATTTAACACGAAAGCTTGCAAATACTAATAAATTAGTGAAGAAACCTTTAGTGGAGTATTTGATTAAGTATTTTAATCAAAACATGGTGGTAGTGGTGTCTTGTCCATGGAGCAGATCAGATCGGTCCTTGCACCCTGATCACAATACCAGCCAACAAAGGTGCCTTGTTCGTATTGATGTTCTCTTCTGGATCATATAATCAAAACATATATATTACAATAAAACTCAGGCTCCGAGAAGTTACAGATAAACCAAGGGCTCCCCTATGGGAAGCCCACTATCATAAATTGTAATGAGGCACATAGACAATCAGATCAGCAGCTTATTTCCAACTGAAATTCAAAAATGGGGTAGATATATAGACGATATATTTTGCTTATGCCAAACAGATATAATAGATACCATTTTATATAAATTGAAAAGCCTACACAAAGAAATAGAATTCACTCTAGAAAAAATAATTAATAATACCTTACCGTTCTTAGATATTTTAATTACTAGACAAAAACCAGCAATACAACACCATAGTTTATTAAAAACCTACATTTCACAACCTGATTATAATCACTAATCTCTCTCCTCATATTGCCCCTTAAACCATAAAATAAATTCTATCGAAACATTAACAAAACGTATTTATACACATTGCTTTAATCAAACATACAAAACAATAGAAACAAAAGGATATTGCAAAACCTTTTCATAACAGGATTTCCAAAAGACTTCATACTAAGACATTTTTAAAACCCATCCACAATTAATAATTGCCAAATATATAGATGAACATGCGTTATACCATATTCTCCCAATAGTATAAAAATAGCATGAGAACTAAGAAAATACGGTGTTAGAACATTTTACGAAAATGCCCCGAACATTGGATCAATAGTAAGAAACCCCAAAACAAAAAATAACCTTTAATAGGCTAATCCCCTAATAGAATGTTCAAATCAATAAGCTTGAGGGATAAGCATCTTTGCATGCAAATAAACTTATCCCTCAAGCTTATTGATTTAAACAAAAAATAACCTTAACCCACCAATTTACAATGGACAAGCTGTATACTCCATAAAGTTTAACCATTGTAACATTATATACATCGGTGACAGACTGGTAAAGGACAGACTGGACGAACACGATAGATGTATCAGAAACATGGACAAAATATTCCTAATATTTCAACATATAGAAAGTACAGGCCACTCTTTCAATTTAGAAGAACCAAAAACATATTACACAAACATAAACAATAAACATAAGAGATTGATCCTTTAAGCCATGCTATTCAGAAAAACACAACAGTATCAATAGACATATTGATATCTCAGAAGTCTATAGTAGATTTGTATATAACCAAAACAACCCTGGATAGACAATAATCTGTTAAATCTGTATATAAGAAGAAAAACTTAATTCCTATTATTTCACACCATAAACAAGTACTATGCTTAAGCGATAGAACTCTTCCTGTTTAGATAATCAAATAAAGTAAAACACGAAGGAAGATGAGTTTCTTTTTTAATAAGCGCGAGCGAGCTTTCGGGCCACACGCCCTTCTACTATGCTTAATAGTTTTCTTAGCGCTTCTGAAATATGTAAATAATTTACACGATATAAATAAGAGTTAAATAATTTTAGATTAATTCCGTTTATATACTCCTGTAGAGGGCTTGGCACTACCCGAAAGCTTTATAAATAGGAAACTCATCCACGGAACTTGCGTTTTATTGTAATTTGAATTCCACAGGATTTATTCCGATATTTTACAAAAACATATATAGTCAAGAAAATAAATTTATTATTGCTATTTTTTTCAATAATAATTTTGAATATTGCGTTGACTATTTTCTATCTTTATCATGCAGATTCAATGTGTAATATTTACTTATACTATATATTATTCTACTATATTATCCCTAGTACACGTGGTACAGTCCATGAAAATCATGATGGGTAGAAGTTAGCGACTGCTTTTACTGTAAGTATACCACATGACTATACATTGGAAAGCAGTTCGACTTTTGCACTTACAAATGTGCCAGAGTCACATTCAGTTACTTACACTCGCTGGTTGGGGTTGGACTTTTTCAAGAATCGGGGGGAGGGGGTCGGTGGAAGGATTGTCTAAACCATTGGTTTACGACCGCTACGATTCGGGTTCGATTTCCACATTGGGCACTTTTTTTCTGATTAAAAAAAAATACTCCAATGGCCCCCGATTCTTGCAAAAGCCCAACCCCACCAGCGAGTGCAAGTAACCAAACGGGGCTCTGGCACATTTGTAAGTGCAAAGTCGAACTGCTTTTCACATGTGTAGACATGTAATGCACTTACAGTAAAAGCAGTCGCCTTCTACCCACCATGATTATCATGGCCTATATCACGTGTACTAGGGATGAGCAAAAATGAATCGGGGGGCATTGGAGCATTTTTTTATTAGAAAAAAAGTCCAATGAGGCATTCAATCCCGGATCGTAGCAGTCGAAAACTAACGGTTTAGACCACCCTTCCACCGACCCCCTATATTTACTTATAAACCGCTTCAAATGAATTTGGGGACCTGAGTTAGATATTTTAAGGTATATTACCACTACCTAATGACGGCTGCTAGCCCATCTGGTAGAGGAAATTTAATAGAGCTTCTGGTATTACTGTAAAAATAGTAATTTATCGACATATGGTGTCCATTAGAGATACCTATTAGTGGGTATATATAATGGTGATTGGAGATGAACAGTCACATTTTCATAGCACCATGGCATGTGTTAGATATCTATTCGTCCTCTCTCTGATCCTATTCTTCACCTATGTTACCTATGGCGATCCCACACCTGGTAAGTATTTAGAATTATTCACATTTTACTAAATATATTGTAATTTTGTATCTCATCGTATTATAAACTATACTAGTGATGACAAAGAATGAGCCACGATACCAGTCTTAGAGAATTCAGACAAAAGGCCAACAACCTTTATACCATGGTTTCAGGCTATGGCCCTCATCAGTACAGGGACGGCTTCATAACATCCTACGAAAGGGGTGATATCGGTCAAATTTAAAAGGGAAAGATGCCTCTTTAGGCATATGAATAGCATACTCCCGAAACTTTATGTTGGATTTATATATACTACTTCAAATGTTATGTTGTATTTATATAAACTACTTCAAATATATATTACATAATTTGCATAATATCCAAAAGGTATAATTTCTTTCCACCAAAATATGTAAATATGTTAAGATTATGTTAAAATGTAAATATGCAAATTCATCCATCTATAAAAACTGTACGAAAATAAACGTGGCAGACATCGAATGCTACGGCACGTCACTGCTCACTTGGCTGGAACTAATTCTTGGGGTTTGTAAGCATACCGGTTGTACCCTTCCATTTGATAATATATATATATATATATTTCAATATAACATATATATATTTTTCAATTACAGTAGTTTAAGCTACATCCCCTCTAAACTTATATATATAATATTTTATGATAATAATATTAAAATATAAAGATATATATATAATATTAAAGCCTTCAAAATATATAACTAATCTATTACATCCCTCATATCGTTATCAGTTTCAGGAAAACAACTCTTATAATTCACTACTAATTCATCATGTAAATAATTGAAGATATATATTATGATGCACTAGCGCGCCATCTGTTATGAAAATTCGAAACTATTTTAGACGCGTAAGATATTTTTTTTTTTTTAAATTAAACAATTTCTACTGCCCCTTTTTAAATTTAAACTGGCGAAACTGCTGGGAGGGTTCACCACTAATGAGCCAGGCCCTCCCATTAATTTTTCCATTGCAATAAGGGCAGTAGAAATTGTTTATTTTCAAAAATAATAATACGCGTCTAAAAATATATATATATATGTGAATAATTCTAAAAAAGCACAATAGTCTGATAGACTTCGTGCTTCTGTAATAATAAAATAAAAACTATTATATTTAGGAAAAGGTTCGCCCTAGATTGACGAGGGCCATTATTCCGAAACGTTAGGCACCAGGTGGACGCTTCTCAGTTTGTCATAGCTGGTGTTATGGCTTTGTCACCGACCTAACTCCGCTTGTTTGTGGAGCGGTCAATAGATGTATTTTAGTTTTAGCGTCTATTTTGCCGGGAGAAGCAACCTTTATACATATATTTCGCACACATAAGCATTTTAGATGACAGAGCGCCATCTAGTGGAACAAAAATGAACTAAACGTTTTGATTTGTGAGTGGTCAGAACACGCCTTTTTATCTTTAACTAGACGAATGGCACGGGCAACGCCCGGGTTTTACCCGAGTGCGAATATATTTTAAAAACGTTTTAATCTTCATCTAGATCTTCATCTTGTCTACACCTTGTATACATCTTGCTTCCTAGGGTTGCCCGGCAACGCCCAGGTTTACATGATTAAATGTATTATTCAAACACATTAAACATGTGCCCGTTGGCTGCCAGCGAGTAAATGTCGGCGCCCGTTGACTCCCGGCGAGCAAGCGACCGCTCCCGTCGGCTGCCGGCGGGCGAGTGGCTTCCCGGCGCATGCGCGCGCCCGTTGACTCCCGGCGAGCAAGCGACAGCTCCCGTCGGCTGCCGGCGTGCGAGTGCCTTCCCGGCGCATGCGCGCGCACAGGGATGCCACGTGTCGCAGGCCGTCCAATGGGCGCGCCCCGCCATCAGATTCCACCGCGTTCTAGATGAGCTATTTAGAATAATTTGAATATATAGTTTTAATAATTGATTTATATATTTTTTAAAATAGCCTATCGTCATCCTCGTTATTTTTTACCTATGTATTGAAATTTTGGTTTGAATTAGTGAACTACTGCGAATTTGTATACCGGACATACAAACCAACCAACCAACAAACATACAAACATTCATTTTTATATATATAGATATCAACACCTACATGAACAGCGTATTTACGAAAACTAAGCCTTGAATACCCATTTCTTGATTTTTCTCAGGAAGATTATTAGATAAAATATTTGATCGTAGAGTTACAGCTTGCACCACGCTGACGATGGCCAACAGCCCGAAACGCGTACGTAGTTAGCTTTTCATGATTTAATAAGAATAAATCATGAAATCAGGAAACAAGTTAAATCAACGTTTAGTTGATTTTTTTCTACTAGATGGCGCCCCCATACCATCTAAAAATGCTCATGTGATTGGTCAGAATATGTATTTTTATTTTTAATATCAACACCTGACCTTTTTCTAATTTATTATTATTCATATATTGGATCAAAATATCATTTATTTTACCAATATTTCAGTTGGCTGAATGCCAACCTTTATCAAGGTAAAAGGATTTAAAAGCGCGAATGTTTCTTTTATAATAATACAAACTTCTACTGTCCTTACTGCGATGAAAAAATATATTGGGAGGGCTTGGTTCATCAGTGGTGAACCCTCCCAGCGGTTTCGCCAATTTAATCCACCAGACCGCTTCTCAGAGCTCTAATACTGTATTGGATCATTCTGATTTTATGTGCTACACTGAAGGATGGAATCTTAGAAATGGTTTTCAAGTAAACTATGGACATAAGCTTATAAGACAGTAGAATTACATTTAAATATTTGCTTCGAGCAATGCTCTTCAGCAAACTATAAATACAAGGCCAGTTAGGAATAAATTAACACAAAGCAATAACGCGCCATCTATACATATAAAATAAAAGGATTTAAAAGCGCGAATGTTTCTTTTATACATAATACAAACTTCTACTGTCCTATATATAAGCTTATGTCCATAAGTATAAGCTTATGTCCATAGTTTACTTGAAAACCATTTCTAAGATTCCATCCTTCAGTGTAGCATATAAAATCAGAATGATCCAATACAGTATTAGAGCTCTGAGAAGCGGTCTGGTGGATTAAATTGGCGAAACCGCTGGGAGGGTTCACCACTGATGAGCCAAGCCCTCCCAATATATTTTTTCATCGCAGTAAGGACAGTAGAAGTTTGTATTATTATAAAAGAAACATTCGCGCTTTTAAATCCTTTTATTTTATATGTATAGATGGCGCGTTATTGCTTTGTATTAATTTATGCCTAACTGGCCTTGTCTTTATAGTTTGCGGAAGAGCATTGCTCGATGCAAATATTTAAATGTAATTCTACTGTCCTATAAGCTTATGTCCATAGTTTACTTGAAAACCATTTCTAAGATTCCATCCTTCAGTGTAGCACATAAAATCAGAATGATCCAATACCGTAATAGAGCTCTGAGAAGCGGTCTGGTGGATTAAATTGGCGAAACCGCTGGGAGGGTTCACCACTGATGAACCAAGCCCTCCCAATATATTTTTTCATCGCAGTAAGGACAGTAGATGTTTGTATTATTATAAAAGAAACATTCGCGCTTTTAAATCCTTTTATTTTATATGTATAGATGGCGCGTTATTGCTTTGTATTACTTTATCAAGGTGTTATGACATTTTAAAATGTGTCAACAACGTTATGTGGCGCTGAGTTTGTTGTTGACACACTTTAAAATGTTATAACACCTTGATAAAAGTTGGCGTTCAGCTAACTGAAATATTGGTGAAATAAATGATATTTTGATCCAATATATGTCTTTTTAATTAAATATACATTTATAATTTATGAAAATCGACTAAAATAAACTCTTCGAGTTAAATTTAAAAAAAATAAAACGGAGATAGAAGTGAAGAATCTTGTGCAAAGACAACTTGTGCAAAGAAACTTTGTGCAAAGATAACTTGTGCAAAGACAACTTGTGCAAAGACAACTTGTACAAGATACTACTCTTCAATCTCCATTTTATTTTTCCAATTTATGAAAATATTTTTGTAAATATGTAGAGAGAATCCAAACGTGACACTATATCCCAAATACATTAAACATCAGAAATCAAATTTAAATAATATATTATAGTAAAGTATTTATTTTATTTTATTAACAGAGTATCATTTTTTATGTTTATATTTTGCTACTCTGTAAACTTCCCTCATTTGCTTATCTTTTGTTTATCCTTCATAGTTTGTTCTTTCCTTAAATAAATTGCTGTGTCATCCTGAGGTTGTGTTTCCTAATTTTCCACATAGCAATATATTATTAATAATTGCTAAAATTATAACTTTATTTTTCAAAAAGGTTACAACTTTTTCTCTAAAAAGTGTAGCGAATGGTCAATCTATTTACAAATTTTTATTTACAACTTCAATAAGTAACAACAGTAAAAGTAAACAAAGATATTTACATTTGCTATCTTGACTCCTGGTCAGTGCTGTGGCCATTGCCGTTATGGTCCCCTGATGCCCTGCAGCTCTCCAGCAGTCTTTCTATGGCCTCTACTAGTGGCTCCTCGATAAAATGGCTAAAATTATAATAATAATAAGAAGAAGAATCTTAATAAATTAGTTTTTAATTTTAATTATCAAAAATATAGATATATTAATGAATACTTTTGTGTTTAGAGCCTAATCCAGGACAAGAACAAAGTAAGAAATATATAGATATTTCTAAAATACATATATTTAATTTATATGAACATCTTTTTATTTTTATCCTTGTGAGATATTATCACTTTTAATTGATAGAATATATCAACATTTATATGTCGTGGTTGGATTTTCTTGAAGAAAATGGATTGGTCAACTATTAGGGATAGGGCAAATCAACGTTTATTTGATTTCTGTTCCACTAGATGGCACTCTCTGCCATCTAAAATACACTCATGTTAGTGATCAGGATATGCCCAATTTGTTTTTAATATATATGTTGAAAAAACATTGAATTCTTTTGTTAAATCTATTTTTGAATATTTTCGATATTTTACACATATATTCTGTATTTACATATTGAGAGATAAAATTATGTTTTTGCATACAGAGAGAGTTGGTAGGTCAGAAAAGATGATAAATTTTAAAATGTGATTTCTTATGTTAAATATACTCATGGACAAAACTTAAGGAAGTTGTACCTTTTAGCATGTATATCGGGATTCAGACAATACACTCATGGACAAAACTTAAAGAAGTTGTACCTTTTAGCATGTATATCGGGATTCAGACAATACACTCATGGACAAAACTTAAAGAAGTTGTACCTTTTAGCATGTATATCGGGATTCAGACAATACACTCATGGACAAAACTTAAAGAAGTTGTACCTTTTAGCATGTATATCGGGATTCAGTCAAAACACTCATGGACAAAACTTAAAGAAGTTGTACCTTTTAGCATGTATATCGGGATTCAGACAATAACTCTGAAAGATATTACCGTGACCTTCATTAAAGACACATCAGATAACCAAGTGTGAACAAAATTGTCTCTGTCTCCTTTAAAATAACAGTCGATCGACAACATCAAAGACATTCTGTTTCCTTAATATATGTCCATGAGTGTGAAAAGCAAATGGTTTTGTTTTAAAATCAAATAAAGTTATAAATGAATATTCAAAATTGTAATTCTCCCTACCGCGCAAAGATTATGATTCAAAATAATAGAAATTTTATTGCTTAAATAATCCAATATTAGTGAAATCATCAATAGGCGAGATGAATACATATATTTACACCATTCTAAAAGTGGCATTAATTCGAAAACTATGTGTGTGGTCAAAAATGTAAAATATTCAATTATTGAATTTAGATTATATAAAATATATATATATGAAAAAACATTAAATACCCATTTCTTTGTTTCTCAAGAAGCCTCTGGGACCAAAATCTTTTTGGTCGCAGTGGTACAGCTTACTCCACGCTGACGAGCGCCAACAGCGTGAAACGCGTTCGTGGATAGCTTTTCTTGATTTATCAAGATATTGGGTTGGCCAAATATCACGGAACAAGTTAAATAAACGTTTTGATCCACTAGGTGGCACTCTGCCATCTAAAAAGTTCATGTGCTTGTGGTCAGGTTATGCTTTCTTTATTTTTAATATATATATGTTATATAAAAATATTATTTTATTTAAAATTATATTGAATGGATCCAAATACTCTTTTTAAATCGACCGCCAGAGGTCGCGCTTTCTCTATAAATACTCATTGTTGTTGTTCTCCCCGTTGGTCGGCTAAAAACTTTGTACATTATGTAAATAAGCTTTTGTTTTATTTATTCTTACGCCTTAAGCCAGGCAGTACTTTAATCAAATTATGTTCTTATATATTACTTTAGCCCAAATAAAACAAACTCTGATCAAAACCATTATTATTATTCTTTCAATATTTATGCCACGACTGCATTACCAATACCATATAGTACTGAAAAGAACCAGCAAATAACTGCATTACCATAATCCTCAATATGTCTAAATACAAGCAGAAAATATATTTTTTAAATATAATATATGTCATAATATATGCTCTTCCAGGACTAATAAAACAGACCTACAGTCGACCAGAGAGAGAGAGAACGCAGCTAAGGCCGGTCACTTGATATAGCAGTCACATTCCAAGGGGGCGACCGCAGGGCTTTTTCTTGGAACCTCAGTTCTATGTTTACTCAGTCGGGGGGGGGGTGGTGGCCAGACAAGACGTGCATTTTTCCGCGGTGGCAGCCCGCTAGCGCTCCCTCTCTCCCTCGGTTTGCTGGGTTCCATCTTCCAAACTTGTTGTTTCCTTATTTCTCACTCATCACATTATTATCACTATAGTGCCACATCGAAAGTCGACAGGATCATATCACAGAAGAGTCGACAGGATCATATCACAGAAAAAGTCGACAGGATAAGACCTGGCCGGGAAGCGAATCCCTCATATACCGGAGTATGAAGAAACAAGAAGCCAAGCCACGATGATCGACCAAACCCATCTCAACTGTAACCACTCCTCTTCGAGCCCTCAACCCCTCCTTCGCCAACCTTTGAACCGTGATCCCGAAGAAGTATTCACCTACGACGGAGATGGAGCTGCCACACACTTCTTCCAGCACTAGATCTACCCAAGAACGACCACCGTGCCAGGGCAGGACACCTTCCTCCATCATGGACAAGACTCCGCCATATCCTTGCCGCTACTGTGATGTACAACACTGGTACGCACAGTGTCACAGAAAGAACTCTCCCGAATCTCACTTAACTTACCTGCTCTCTAAACCAGCATAACCTGTAAGTGAAATTGTTTTACCCCTTCCATTCATTCTTTAAATAAGTCATTCCTTGTAAATTGTCCCAATATTTACATATTTTAGCTCCATTTATTCTCTCCATGCCTATTAACAATGATTTTATGCTCCATACTATTTATCTAGATATTTGTAACTCATTTAATTAGTTACCTTACCAGTAGAATTTAACAATCGTTATTTTAATTAAATAATTTCCATTTTTAAAGTAACTCTTAAAAAAAATGGAATTCTACCTATTAATGCTTTACGATTTTTACTATTAACAATAGATTTTTCATAATCAATTTATTTATAAAAATATGCCTCCAGCACCTAAACTTTTGTATGTCTATTTGTATAGACCTCTCCTACTTGTAAGCACGGCTCACGAAAAATAATTTCTTTCCCTAATCGATTCAAAATTCACCCTGTAAGACAGGCGTCGAAGAATTTCAACCATCACGTGAGCCTTGCTTACAACCAACCCTTGGTGACTCTTATCTATCTTCCCCTTAATGCCCCTCTCATTCTTACAACTTTGTTAACTTTATACCAGCTCAGGACCTTTATAGAGAATTATTGATTAATCAATTATCGAACTTCTATATCGTCATTTCAAAATCCTAACCTTCGCCCTTCATTTATGATAATTTATTTCGTAGTTCATCTCTAGCCTATCCACCGACCCACACCATCTAGCCAATGGTGTGTTCGTCACAGGGTGCAGATTGACTAACTGCTAGATATTTATCAACCCCTTTTTGTTCGCACTTGAACAATCTGCATCGAGCGACACAGTTCGCTTCTTCTTCTCGCGCCACACGTTCGCCACACGGACCCTGTCTTCAAATCTATGTTTGTCCATTGTCCAAACCAGCACGATATAGCCTACCTCCGATATTTCCCACGGAGGTACGTTAAACATCGTCGCTGATTTTGTCCGGTCCGTCATCATTTCGCGCAGACATGGGTCTTACTTTCAACCCACCGCGAAATCATCGCCTTGCACAAGCTCCCACGACGGTTCAAACGCCTCGTGTCCGAGCAGCTTATCACTTGTAACGGACAACGCAGTCCTCGTCCCAATTTTTGGCACTGTGCGCGCATACTTTCCGCAAATTAAATATAAGTCCGATCGACTTCCTCACCTACACACGGGACTTTTCCCCTCGGACTCGCTACACAAGTAACTGCATAGATAAGTTAGATTGGCCCAAAGCAAGTTTCCCCTCGCTCTGTTCGCCGAAATTCTAACATTGTATGTAGTTCGATATTTACCTCAGTCCTGAGCTCACACAATTGCCAACCTCAACCTCATTTCTCGTACTCTACACTTATAGCATAGAAAGCCCATGACAAGTTTCCCCTTGCCAAGTCCGCCTGAAAAATATCTTAAAGTGTAGAGTTCCCCAGTCTTAATGATCTTCAGAATTTCACCATATGTATGTGACTCTTCTTCTCGTTGTTCACATTCCTCCATATCACTTCCCTTATAGTACATTAGATTTTGTTGTATATAGCCTTTTATAACCTTGATATTTTCAAAGATTTCCTTAAATGTCAAACTCCCCGGTGTTGTAAAACTGCTTGTAAATAATATTTACTTGTGTACTATACAATATTTTATTTACATAAAACTATGTCACCATTACCTTAACTAATTTTAACTGTAAAATTATTTTCTCTATTCCTGGCTTCTCCAGCTTTAAATACTACTTAAACCATGTTCAGCCTTCTTCAACGGGGGCCATATGTCATAATATATGCTCTTCCAGGATTAATAAAACAAACCTACAGTCGACCAGAGAGAGAGAGAACGCAGCTAAGGCCGTTCACTTGATATAGCAGTCACATTCCAAGGGGGCGACCGCAGGGCTTTTTCTTGGAACCTCAGTTCTATGTTTACTCAGTCGGGGGGGGGGGGTGGTGGCCAGACAAGACGTGCATTTTTCCGCGGTGGCAGCCCGCTAGCGCTCCCTCTATCCCTCGGTTTGCTGGGTTCCATCTTCCAAACTTGTTGTTTCCTTATTTCTCACTCACCACATTATTATCACTATAGTGCCACATCGAAAGTCGACAGGATCATATCACAGAAGAGTCGACAGGATCATATCACATATATATATATGAAAAAATGTTAATAATTTAATTTTTTCAATTTTAATTATCAAATATAACTTTATTAATGAATAATTTTGTGTTTAGCACCTGATCCAAACCAAGAAGAAAGTAAGTATATATATATAATTCTATAATACATATATTTAATTTATTTTAACACCTACACGCTGACGAGCACCAACAGTGTGAAACGTGTACGTGGTTGGCTTTTCATGATTTATCAAGAAATAGGGTTGAGACCGAATAACAGGGAACAAGTTAAATCAACAAACAAACAAACATAAAAACATTGATTTTTATATATATAGATATATCATCGCAGTAAGGGCATTGGAAGTTTGTATTGTGTATAAAAAAGAAACATTCGTGCTTTTAAATCCTTTCATTTTATATGTATAGATGGCGCGTTATTGCTTTATGTTAATTTATGCCTAACTGGCCTTGTCTTCATTGTTTACGGAAGAGCATTCTCGATGCAAATATTTGAATGTAATACTACTGTCCTATAAGCTTATGTCCATAGTTTTCTTGAAACCCATTTCTGAGATTCCATCCGTCAGTGCTGCGTATATAAGCAGAATCGTCAAATACAGTATTAGAGCTCTGAGAAGCGGTCTGGTGGATTAAATTGGCGAAATCGCTGGGAGGGTTCACCACTGATGAGCCAAGCCCTCCCAATATATTTTTTCATCGCAGTAAGGGTAGTAGAAAATTTTATTATGTATAAAAGGAAACAGTCGTGCTTTTAAATCCTTTCATTTTATATAAATACTAGCGGATGTACCCGGCTTCGCCCAGGTTTTTCTCGAGGGAATGTTTGTAGTCTAGTAATAAGAAAATATACTACACCTAAAAACTATCAGAGAAAAGAGAAACCACGGAAGGTGAACAGAAAAATGCTTACAATGGATGTTATGTTTACGATATCAAGTTAAATAAAAACAAAGATAAAATTTGCATATGTTGGTCACTATAAATTTGTATATTTGTTAGGCGAAATTAGAAACATGATAAAACAATTGAGTATTTAAAAACAAAGGTAGAAATAAAAGTTGAAGTATAATAAACAATGTTAAAGATTAGTTTTAATTATTAATCAAGATTGTGTGTGAATATGTGAGAAAGATGTAATATCGTTGTTGTTTTCTTGGCCGACTGTTTTACATATGGTGTTATCTTAAAATTGCTTGTTTTGAATATTTTTTAGATTGAGATTATTAGCTAGTATGTAAAAAAATTAACTCTGTTGAAATTTAATTTTGTATTTATATATAAATAAAATTAACTCTGTTGATTTTTTTTTTGTATTTAATCGATAACAGCGAAGTTACGCATGTTAATGTTAGGAAATATATTTTCATGTTAAGCAAAACCTGCTACATCTCGTTTTACATAAATGTTGAAAATTTGGTTGAAATTGATGCATTGTAACGAAAGTTTTTAGTGACATCCACTTATGAAATTTCCATTTTATTAATATAGATATAGACCTATGAAATTATTTTTAAAAATATGTGGAGAGAGCCCAGCCAATCACGAATATATTAAATATCAGAATTTAAAATTAAATATTATATAATATTAATAATTGTTATAATAATAATAATAAGAAGAATCTTAATAACTTAGTTTATAATTTTAATTATTAAATATAGCTTTATTAATGGATACTTTTGTGTTTAGCACCTGATCCAAACCAAGAAGAAAGTAAGAAATATAATTCTATAATACATATATTTAATTTATTTGAACATATTTTTATTTTGTCCTTGTGAGATATTCAACACTTTTATTTGTGAGAATTTTTCAACATATATATATATATATATGTCATAATATCTATTCTTCCAGGAATAATTCTAATTTATTATTATTTTTAATTTTCATATATATGTTATATTAAAATATTATCTTTCAATTATATTTCATAGATTAAATTACTCTGTTAAACCGACCACCAGAGGTCGCCATTTTCCCCTATGAAAACTCATTGTTGTTGTTTCCCGATGGCCGGCTCAAGCCGTTTGTACATTATGTAAATAAGTTTTTTTTATTTTTTAGATTCTTACGCCTTAAGCTAGGCAGTACTTTTATCAAATTATGTTTTTTATATATCCCATAAGCCCAATTAAAGTTATTTCTAATCTTCATTATTTTTATTATTATAGTTTCAAGATTTTAACCACGACTGCATTACCATAGCATAATCCTCAAGATAATCAAAAATCAACAGAAAATCTCATTATTTCTATAACATAGAATCCCGCCCCTGGACACTTTTATTTTTCCGTTCGCCATTACTCTTCATATTTTCACCCTCTC
This sequence comes from Cordylochernes scorpioides, assembly GCA_030710605.1. Taxonomy (NCBI): domain Eukaryota; kingdom Metazoa; phylum Arthropoda; class Arachnida; order Pseudoscorpiones; family Chernetidae; genus Cordylochernes; species Cordylochernes scorpioides. The sequence goes on from CP092865.1 coordinate 6,544,482, forward strand.
ATACTTCATTTAAAAAAAGTTAGAAATAGTAAATATTTCTCTTTGAAATTAAATATTGATTTTTCATAGAAAAGAAACTTATGCGGTGTAACTTTAAGTATTATTTATAATCACCCGCCGCAGTCCTTATAATGTATTATAAGTTACTTTAAATATTATTTACGAACGGAGGAATACGTCCAGGGTAGCCTAGTGGACATGGCACCTGCCCGGTAAGCAGAAGGTTGTGGGTTCGATTCCCGCCCCTGGACACTTTTATTTTTCCGTTCGCCATTACTCTTCATATTTTCACCCTCTCATACTTCATTTAAAAAAAGTTAGAAATAGTAAATATTTCTCTTTGAAATTAAATATTGATTTTTCATAGAAAAGAAACTTATGCGGTGTAACTTTAAGTATTATTTATAATCACCCGCCGCAGTCCTTATAATATATATATATATATATATGTGACAATATAGTGGTAATGATGTGGTGAGGTGAGAAATAATGAAACAACAAGTTTTGAAGGAATTCCAGACAATCAACGAGAGAGCGGATCGACGGGCGACCGACCCGCTGAACGACCGTTTTCCCTGTGTACACAACCTGGGGCTAACCAGAATAGTCGCCAGGTGGTGACGGCCGGCCCCCTCAGGAATCTGGCCAAAAATGGTCGTCAGTTAGTTGTCTAAAGTGTCTCGCTTTAGATGCCCATCTCTCTCTCGTTGGCTGTTGGTTTGTTTTATTAATCCTGGAAGAGCATATATTATGACATATGACCCTCGTTGAAGAAGGCTGAACATGGTTTAAGTATATTTAAAGCTGGAGAAGCCAGGAATAGAGAAAATAATTTTACAGTTAAAATTAGTTGAGGTAATGGTGACATAGTTTTATGTAAATAAAATATTGTATAGTACACAAGTAAATATTATTTACAAGCAGTTTTACAACACCGGGGAGTTTGACATTTAAGGAAATCTTTGAAAATATCAAGGTTATAAAAGGCTATATACAACAAAATCTAATGTACTATAAGGGAAATGTTATTGAGGAGTGTGAACAAGGGGAAGAAGAGTCACTTACATATGATGGAATTCTGAAGATCATTAAGACTGGGGAACTCTACACTTTAAGACATTTTTCAGGCGGACATGGCAAGGGGAAACTTGTCATGGGCTTTCTATGCTATAAGTGTAGAGTACGAGAAATGAGGTTGAGGTTGGCAATTGTGTGAGCTCAGGACTGAGGTAAATATCGAACTACATACAATGTTAGAATTTCGGCGAACAGAGCGAGGGGAAACTTGCTTTGGGCCAATCTAACTTATCTATGCAGTTACTTGTGTAGCGAGTCCGAGGGGAAAAGTCCCGTGTGTAGGTGAGGAAGTCGAACGGACTTATATTTAATTTGCGGAAAGTATGCGCGCACAGTGCCAAAAATTGGGACGAGGACTGCGTTGTCCGTTACAAGTGACAAGCTGCTCGGACACGAGGCGTTTGAACCGTCGTGGGAGCTTGTGCAAGGCGATGATTTCGCGGTGGGTTGAAAGTAAGACCCATGTCTGCGCGAAATGATGACGGACCGGACAAAATCAGCGACGATGTTTAACGTACCTCCGTGGGAAATATCGGAGGTAGGCTATATCGTGCTGGTTTGGACAATGGACAAACATAGATTTGAAGACAGGGTCCGTGTGGCGAACGTGTGGCGCGAGAAGAAGAAGCGAACTGTGTCGCTCGATGCAGATTGTTCAAGTACGAACAAAGAGGAGTTAATAAATATCTAGCAGTTAGTCAATATGCATCCTGTGACGAACACACCATTGGCTAGATGGTGTGGGTCAGTGGATATGTTAGAGATGAACTACGAAATAAATTATCATAAATGAAGGGCGAAGGTTAGGATTTTGAAATGACAATATAGAAGTTCGATAATTGATTAATCAATAATTCTCTATAAAGGTCCTGAGCTGGTATAAGTTAACAAAGTTGTAAGAATGAGAGGGGCATTAAGGGGAAGATAGATAAGAGTCACCAAGGGTTGGTTGTAAGCAAGGCTCACGTGGTGGTTGGAATTCTTCGACGCCTGAATTACAGGGTGAATTTTGAATCAATTAGGGAAAGAAATTATTTTTCGTGAGCCGTGCTTACAAGTAGGAGAGGTCTATACAAAAGTTTAGGTGCTGGAGGCATATTTTCATAAATAATTTGATTATGAAAAATCAATTGTTAATAGTAAAAATCGCAAAGCATCAATAGGTAGAATTCCCTTTTTTTTTTAAGAGTTACGTTAAAATGGAAATTATTTAATTAAAATGACGATTGTTAAATTCTACTGGTAAGGTAACTAATTAAATGAGTTACAAATATCTAAATAAATAGTACGGAGAATAAAATCATTGTTAATAGGCGTGGAGAGGATAAATGGAGTTAATTATGTATAGATTGGCATCAGAGTTTACAAGGAGTGAGTTCTTTAAAGAACGAATGGAAGGGGTAAAACAATTTCACTTACAGGTTATGCTGGTTTAGAGAGCAGGTAAGTTCATTGAGATTCGGGAGAGTTCTGTCTGTGACACTGTGCGTACCAGTGTTGTACATCACAGTAGCGGCAGGGATATGGCGGAGTCTTGTCCATGATGATGGAAGGTGTCCTGCTCTGGCGCGGCGATCGTTCTTGGGCAGATGTATTGTTGGATGTAGTGCGTGACAGCTCCATCCCCGTCGTAGGTGAATACTTATTCGGGATCACGGTTCAAAGGTTGGCGAAGAAGGGGTTGAGGGCTCGAAGAGGAGTGGTTACAGTTGAGTTGGGTTTGGCCGATCATCGTGGCTTGGCTTCTTGTTTCTTCATATTCCGGTATATGAGGGATTTGCTTCCCGGCCAGGTCTTATCCTGTCGACTTTTGCTGTGACAATATAGTGGTAATGATGTGGTGAGGTGAGAAATAATGAAACAACAAGTTTTGAAGGAATTCCAGACAATCAACGAGAGAGCGGATCGACGGGCGACCGACCCGCTGAACGACCGTTTTCCCTGTGTACACAACCTGGGGCTAACCAGAATAGTCGCCAGGTGGTGACGGCCGGCCCCCTCAGGAATGTGGCCAAAAATGGTCGTCAGTTAGTTGTCTAAAGTGTCTCGCTTTAGATGCCCATCTCTCTCTCGTTGGCTGTTGGTTTGTTTTATTAATCCTGGAAGAGCATATATTATGACATATGTATATATATATATATATACAGTAATCCCTCGTTAAGACGAACTCAACGGGAGAACGAAATACCCTTTTCGTCTTAAAAGAATATATACCGAATTCGTATAAACCGAATTCGTATTAGACGAATTGAATTCGTGGTATCCGGGGGTTGTACTTATGTACTACTGATGAGTAAGAAAACTATATTTCTGAGGAATAACGAATATATTTATTTGAAAACAATATTAATGAAAATATTTTATAATTTTAAGGAACAACAATTATGTATATGTATGTACATAAAGTATTTTATTTTAAAAGACAATATGGATAATATAATCACAATATAAGGCAATAACATGAGAATATAAGTTTATTTTAAAACACAAATAAAAAAGAACAACAAAAGAAACAACTTACATAATATACTTGGTACATACAATGTTTATGTGTATGCAGCATATGCAGTATGCATAGAGTATCCTATATCCGGGTTTTCTCTGCAGGCTTCAGAAAGTCTGTTATAGTTTTTTGGTGGTATTTGATTGGGCACTGTTTCAGACACTCCCTTCTTATTTTATCCAGGTCATCTTCAAAATGAACATCAATATCCGCAGAGGTTTTGGACAGCTTCTGGAGGGTTTCGAGGGCCGCGATTACTTCCCCTCTAGTAGGCATCATTATCTCTTCTTTCACCTCATATTCTTCTGTTTCTTCTTCTTCTTTTCTTCTAATTCGGGTGAACCGCAAATTTCCAACCCTTCATCCAGGGCAACATACTCCAGGAAAGTCAAAGTCTCAGCTGGGTTTGTAGCTGAAAGGAGTTTGGTCCATTCTTCAGGCTCATCAAGCATTGTTTCTGGAAGTGAAAACGAATCAGCTGATTTTTTCACACCCAAGGAGACACTTATTTCTTTAGCCTTTTCTTTGACAAGTGCGCCGGATACAGGAATATTATTTTGTCTACTTTTTTAAAACCATTTTAAAAGCTCATCTTCCACGTCTTGATGGGATGCTTTTCGAAGTCGTTTTGAAGAGCTCGAAGACCCTGAGGCAACAGCCGCATCTATTTTTTCTTTGTTTTTTAGAATGGTTGATAATGTGGATTTCGCAATTTGAAAATTTTCGGCAATTTGCGACTTAGATAACACTCCACGTGCAACTTCGTCCAAAATTTTCCTTTTTAAGGCAAGATCAATGGCGCTTTTTTTTCGCGGTTTAGATGACATGTTTATGTAGGTTTTTTTATGGAAGCTCAAACAATTCACACTTCGATTATTTAGAAATTCATAATTTTTTTTTCAAGCGCATTATTTTATAATACAATCAATTACAGCCAATACTTGATATCAACGGCGTTTTTGTTGTTTTAATAGTTTATTGTTTTACTTATAACTCGCCTTTAAAAACATATTAGAATTCGTTTTAACCGATTGATTAGTTCTGCTGGGGGCTAAATTCAATTCGTATTTCGTCATAACCGAATATTTTGTCTTAACCGGCCAAATCTCTTTGGAAAGCATTGAAATTTAACGGGGGAAAAGAAACGGTTCGCGCAAACCGAGAGTTCGTATAATCCGAGTTCGTGATAACGAGGGATTTCTGTATATATAGATTTATGATATTATTTTTAAAAATATGTAGAGAGAACCCAGCCTGTCAATATATCACAAATACATTAAATATCAGAATATAAATTTAAAATTAAATAATATATAACTTTATTTTTCAAAAAGGTTACAAGTTTTTCTCTAAAAGTTGTAGCGAATAGTCAGTCTATTTACATATTTTTATTTAAAACTTCAATAAGTAACAACAATAAAATTAAACAAAGATATTTACATTTGCTATCATGACTCCTGGTCAGTGCTGTGCCCTTTGCCGTTATGGTCCCCTGATGTCCTGCAGCTCTCCAGCAGTCTTTCTATGGCCTCTCCTGGTGGTTCCTCGATAAAATGGTCCCCTGGCCTTGATCCATTCTTGTCTGTCAGGTCTCGTGTCATCTGCTCTAGGTCGTTCTCCTGGATCTCTTCTATGGTCGTCGTATCCCTGTGCTCCATGTCCGGTGTTCCTCATCATCACACGCCAGCTCCCTACATCGTTCCAACAATCTATCCATGGCTTCCATTTCTTTATTTCTCTCTAACTTATCGTGAGGTTCATTCTTCTTTTCTGTTGAGATAATTTCCATCGTCTTTTTTAGCACCAGGGATTAAATATATGCAAAGTTCCTTTTTCTTATGTTTATTTCCTTTCTTATTTTTTGTTATATTTGGTTAAAATAATATATAATATTAATAATTGTTATAATATAATAATAAAAGAAGAAAAATGGTAATAATTTTTTTTTCATTTTAATTATCAAATATAGCTTTATTAATGAATACTTTTGTGTTTAGAACCTGATCCAAAACGAGGAGAAAGTAAGAAATATATAGATAATTCTTTAATACATATATTTAATTTATTTGAACATATTTTCATTTTTGTCCTCATCAAGCGAATGACCAATAATTCCTCTACAAACAATTGATATCATAACAACAGAAATCTCATTTTTAGTGTATATATATTAATTAATTGTTACCACAGAGTGTGTGTAAGCTCACAGGTAAATAGGTGCTAACCGAAAAAAAGGTTACTTTGTTTAATATTAGTTTCCCTTTTATATTTTGTTCTCTCTCTTGTAAATCAATAAATATAATGTTTAATTAATAATTATTGGAATCAGTTTCATTAAATATTCAAAGCAAAGTCAACAATTTTTATAACATATATAAATAAAGAAAAAGGCATCTCCTTATCGTGCAACTGAAAGTTGCTGATGGCTTGCGCCATCTATCTATCAGTAACTTTCAGTTGCACGATAAGGAGATGCCTTTTTCTTAATTTATGCACCTTATCCCAGTACAATGTCACATTTGTACTATTTTTTCATATATAAATAAATTTATGAAATTATTTTTTTAATGTGTAGAGAGAGCCCAGCATGTCAATATATTACGGATACATTAAATATCAGAATATAAATTTGAAATTAAATAATATATATTATTAATAATTACCCATTAACAATTATTTTATTTCCAAAGCGCTATATCCCGCAAGGGATACTTGCGCCAAACAAGAAAAAACGTTTATATACAAAGTTATTTACATTATTCAACGCATGAAAACATTAGAGATCCAGATTTTGTAGAAAGTTTAGAATTTATTTACAAAATGAATTGAACTTTAAATATAATTTTTTTATCGGAAATCAAATCGTTAAGTTCTCACAAACAACTAGTTCATTCTTCATTCTACGAGGGGTGTCCCATAAGTCCGTGAGAACGAAATATTTGAAACTAATAAATTTCACCAAATATACCTTAAAGCCTTGTATAAAGATGTGTACATTTTTAAGTTTCTAGAACTAACGTTTTTTTTTTTGTTGTTATGGGTTCTGAAAGAGGACAAGAAACAGGAATCATCTAAAATGGAGCCAAACGAGATTCGTGCTGTAATGAAATATCTTTGTAAGAAAGGAATGTGGCCGAAGGAAATCTATGAGGGTATGGTGGATACATTAAGAGAAGATGCTCCTCCCTATAGCACAGTAAAAAAATGGGTAGCTGCGTTTAAATAAGGGAGGATCAGCACCGAAGACGAACATCGACCAGGAAGACCTGTTGAGTCAGTTACTCAAGAAAACATCGACAAGATACATGTTTTGGTTATGTTGGACAGAAGAATGACAGTTCGTCAGATAGAAGAGTCCTTGGTTATTCCAAAAATAACCGTGGATCGGATCATGAGAGAACACTTGGGCCTCAGGAAGCTTTCTGCCCGTTGGGTTCCCAAACTTTTGACACCCGATCAAAAGGCTGTGAGGAGAAAGTTATCTTCGGACAATCTTGCGTTATTTGAAGTCATTCCAGAGGAATTTGTCAATAGATTTGTTACCATGGATGAGACTTGGGCCCATCACTTTACACCAGAGCCCAAGCAACAATCCATGCAATGGAGACACTCCGGTTACCCTTTCCCCAAGAAAACCAAGACAGTTCCATCAGCAGGGAAGGTTATGGTGTCTGTCTTTTGGGATTCCGAGGGTCTACTTCTTCTAGACTTTCTGAATAAGGGTCAAACCATCACTGGCAATTATTATGCAAATCTTGTGAAGCAACCACGAGAAGCTATCAAGGAAAAGAGAAGAGGAATGTTGTCCAGGAAGATTGTTCACCATCAAGACAATGCTCCGAGTCTTCGGTCGCTGCAAGCCATGGCTGCTATTTATGATTCTGGCTTTGAACTTTTACCACATGCACCCTATTCCCCAGATCTAGCTCTGTCTGACTTCCTCCTATTTCCTCATTTGAAAAAATCACTTTCTGGCATTCATTTTAGGTCAGATGAAGAGGTCATTAATGCTGTAACCTTATTTTTTGAGTCACTTGAAACATCGTTCTTTTTGGAGGGCATAAAAGCATTAGAACATCGCTGGAAAAAGTGTATAGACCTTAAAGGGGATTATGTTGAAATATAAATCATAATCATTTTATTAGTCATTTTCTTTATATGTCGGGCCACGGACTTATGGGACACACCTCGTATTATCTTGAAATGCTGGGAAATCGATCTTGAGGTTTGTTCCTTAATAATTGTTATAATGTTATTAATAATGTTAATAATTTAGTTTAAAAACAAATGATCAAATATAGCTTTATTAATGAAAACTTTTGTGTTTAGAACCTAATCCAGGACAAAGTAAGAAATATATATAACTCTAAAATATATATATTTGTTTTATTTAAACATAAATATGTTTATTTTTGTTCTTACGAGATGTTCACCACTTTTATTTGATAGAATTTTTCAACATATATATATATATATACTAGACGGGTGACCCGGGCTTCGCCCCGGGATTGACCCGTGTGCATATCTACCCGAGTGATATATATTTAGATAAGATTTTTTTATAATTGTTTGTTATTAGCAATATCTATTTGTTTGCATCAGCATAATTTAATCTAATCTTTGATAGAGGGCGCTGTTCGTGAGCTAAGTAGAATAATTTGAATATATAGTTTTAATTATTGATTTATACATTTTTTTGAAATAGCCTATCGTCTTCCCTGCAGTTTTTTACCTATGAATGGAAATTTTGGTTTGAATTAGTGAACTACTGCGAATTTGTATACCGGACATACAAACAAACAAACATACAAACATTGATTTATATATATAATATATATATATTTGAAAATAGAGCAATCCATAAATAAATCTTCAAATAAAAAGGTATATAATGGATCAAAATATCATTTATTTTACCAATATTTCAGTTGGCTGAACGCCAACCTTTATCAAGGTGTTATAACCTTTTAAAGTGTCTACACACAGCCAACTGAAATATGGGTAAAATAAATGATATTTTGTTCTAATATATGCCTTTTTATTTTAAAAATATATAAAACAATAAAATAAATTAAAATATATAAAAAAGGTCAGATGTTGATATTAAAAACAAAAAAAAGGCATATCCTGACCAATCTCACATGAGTATTTCTAGATGGCGCTCTAGATATGCCTCTTTTGTTTTTAATATATGCATATATGTAGAGAATTATATCTTTATTATATGAAAGATAGTTGGTATAAGAGAAGGAGTATTGATAGTTAAAAAGAAAAATGATAAATATTATTTTTAAGGTATCAAAAAGGTTTTGTATTTTATGTAACAACATAGAATTAAAACAAGTTCACGCTGTAGCATCGGCAGTTACGCATCATAGAAGCAGAACATAGAAAAAAAGGAAGAATAGGTATTAGGATAATAAAAAGAGTAAAGAAAGAACCATGTTAACCTTTCATCAAACTTTTAAAGGTAAAAAGAAAGAAAATTTATTTTTTTTAAGTATTACAATTTTTTTGTGTGTTAATAACACTTTTAATAAAGCTTTTTAGTGTAAATTGGAGTCAAATTTGTTTGTTTTGTGTTAATGGAAACCATAATGGTTAAACCAGAACCTCATAGTCAGAAAGCTTGCCAAGATTATACCGCATAAATAATGAAATTCATCACCATTAACTTTGATTCATTCTTCGAAATATATTTAATTTAGTTTTTATAATTTTGTTTATCAAATATAACTTTATTAATGAATACTTTTGTGTTTAGAACCTAAACCGGATTCAAATAAAGGTGGTAAGAAATATATATAGGTTATACAAAAATTATCAAAATAAAAATTATATATTGTTCTAGAATAGAAAACATTACTCTGTAAAATTGACCACCAGATGTCGTAGCTTTCCCTATATATAGGTTTTTAACTTTTAATTAGACATTTTTTTATTTCATATTAATCTTGGCCGCCACATTGGCTGTTCCTGCTCTTGCGGCTCCAAGCCGGACGCCAAACCTTCCCCGGTCCTGGTGCCACTTGAGACGTCCTGGGAGAGTACCTTTTGATCCCAAATTTTGTTCTTACTGTCCAGTTCGGACTTCCTACTCTGCACGCCTTGCCACTCAACCCTGACTAACTTCTATTTGTAATATATTTTAAACCTATTTTTTCATGTATATAATGTTTGTTTTTATTTTTTCAGGTCTAATTGGGGATATAAACGTTGCTAACAGTAAATATTCCCAAATTATTCTCACAATAAAATAAATAACCTATTAATCTGACAAATTCTAAACTATACATCAGCCATTTTAAGTTTTAGTCAAATGTTTTATGTTATTGCATATTTAAATCTTAATTTTAATTATCAATTATTTGCCTTTTTTGTAAACCACGTAGTTTATTTTCTACTCATTTTGTGAGTTACTGAGTTACACTGATGGACAGAACTTAAGGAAGTGGAAAATCTTGGATACCGCCGGTGCCTTTTTTTTTTTAAGAGAAAGAGGCTGTTCACAATTGGTTATCTCTTGTGTCTTCAATAAAGGTCACAGTAATATCTTTCAGAGTTAGTGTCACGATATACATGCTAAATGGTACAACTTCCTTAAGTTTTGTCCATAAGTGTATATTTCAGAGTTATTGTCTGAATCCCGTAATACATGCTAAGCAATTAATAACATTATATTATTATGAGTTACTAGGAAAATAGTAAATCCAAAATTTATCAGCGTCATAATCAAGCAACAATTCTTAATCCTGTCACCGTTTGCTTTTGTGAATGGAATAAATACCCAAATATGGCCATTTCTCATAACCATCGGTGGTTCAGTGGTAGAATGCTCGCCAGCCACGCGGGCGGCCCGGGTTCGATTCCCGGCCGATGCATTTTTTTTTTTACAATTTTTAAAACTCATTTATATATTATACAAGAATGACATCCACGGCGCCAATTTATAATTGTAACGAATAGTATTTGAATAAAAGCTTTTTATTCGGGTAAAACCCGGGCGTTGCCCGGGTCATTCGGCTAGTATAAATATATATATCAATTTTTTTCTCCCCATTGAATATAACAAAATATTTTTGAAACCTTAATGCTGTTGACGTTATGTGGCGCTGAGTTTGTTGTTGACACACTTTAAAATGTTATAACACCTTGATAAAGGTTGGCGTTCAGCCAACTGAAATATTGGTAAAATAAATGATATTTTGATCCAATATATGCCTTTTTAATTAAAGATTAATAATTAAATTTAAAATGTGAAGCATAAATGATTTTCCCACAACACACACAAGACATTTTCTATGAGAAAATTTACAAGCTATTTGATCTATAGAGAAAAAACATCTAGAAAAGAAGGAAGATTATATGTAGAATACTGAAAACAATTTTGTTTTTTAACTTTTAGCTTTTTTAATTCATCCGCCCTTGTGATGTCAAATAATATCTTAAAAATTATGATTTTGTGTGTTTAAGAGTTCAAGGCGGCCGCCCCAATCCTTGGTAAGTTATTATATGTATTTTTCGTGTTAGTTCAAAATCAAAGATACTAACTTTCATCTAAGCCTATCTTTTATATGATATTTCTTCCCTTATAGAGTCCTTATCAATACTAATGGAGGTGACACTTATCCTATATTCTTTTTTTTTCATTTTATTAATCAACCAGGCGCGATATTGGAATATTTGCACCTATTACAGAGGAAATAAACAAAACAACAAACAAATTAGAACTTAGAATAAAATATTTACAAATTTACATATCGATTGAAAAACCCTGTACGATTTATAAATTAATAAAACAAAGCTTCAAGGGCTGCGTATCTTTTATTAGAACGAATAAGGACACACATTTAACTTAAATGAACCTAAAGTACATTACAACAATATCAATAACAAATATCAAAGATTAATAATTGAAGCAATAGTGTCCAAACAATATAGCAGTATAAATCGCAGAATTGATTTACCAGAAGCATATGATTCAATAGACCTAAATAAAATAAGATAAAACATAGTCATTCACAGTATAAGATATCACATGTCTGATGGGATTCCTTGCAAGTTATAAAATTTGTAAAATTTAAAATATAAAATACAAAATAAGATTACCTTAACCAAAATGTATCATATTATCTCATATTAATTAGAATTAGTTTTTCCAGATCATTACAACTGCATGTAAATTTAAACATTTTAATATTTTTCAAATTGCGCGTGATATGCAAAACAATAGTTACGTGTATATAAATCCTATTTCAAACTAGTTGGATTATTGTTTCATTAATTCCTGTAGAAGGGCGTATGTGCCCGAAAGCTCGTATTATATTCGTTCTAATAAAAGATACGCAGCCCTTGAAGCTTTGTTTTATACATTTACAAATCTACATGTATTATTCGACAGAGTTTATTAAATTTAAATAAATAAATTGAAGATTTGTTTCCCAGATGTTGTGTCTGTGTTTTCTATCTAACTGATTCAATCTAACATGTGATTGATGTGTATAGGTGAATCGATAATTAACAAAAGAAAGAAGTAACAAGAAATAATCCTCCCATCAGTTCAAATACATTTTTGAAACCAAATAAAAATATAAGTTTCACAAGCCCTTGTTCTCATTCTGTTTCTTAAATAAACACTTTAATACAATATAATACTGCTTGTGATTGTAAAACGACATTTGAAAATTATCCCGCAAGTGTTTCTTCTGAACGAAAAATCAAAATTTATTTTAAGGAGAAATAACGATTATTTCTAACCTTATGGATGAGGTATGAAAGGATGAATTGTGACGAGTAATGATAAACGGAAAATAAAAGTGTCCAGGGATGGGAATCGAACCCACAGTGTTCCGCTTACCGGGCAGATGCCATGTCCACTTTAATCCGTTGATTGAAATTTTTCTTTCATAAGAAATGGAACCACACAAACACACACATAGTAAAGCGTTATATTGTCATTCTATTTTATCTTCTTACTCTTCTTTCTTATCTCTACTCAATCATATTATGGTATCAAGCTTGTAAAGCTTGTTGATGGTGTCTGCCGGGGAAGAGTAGAGCTCATCAATGGATGAGTCAATACAGTCAATAATAATGTGTTTCTATTTTATACGTATGAGCCACTGATGAGCCAATCCTCCCTATATATTTTTCATCGCAGTAAGAATAGTAGAAGTTTGTTTTACGTGTAAAGGCAACAAATTAAATATACCAATATTTCACCCTGCGCTTTCAAAAATATCAGCAAACAAATCTAAGGAAATAGCTTACTATAATTTTTTTAGATCATCATTATGTAAGGACCAGTCAACAAGTAAATGACTTTGAGACGAAGAATAAAGCCAGTTTAATTTCTATGTAAATAACACAAGATGATTATTACTTTACCCAATTGGGAGAATCTGTATGGGGACTAATAAAAGCTTTTGTATGTGTTTTACGTGTAAAAGAGAACTTGTTCTTTATTGGTTTCATTTCTTGTCGTAAAGATAGAGGCTGCCTGGCCGGCATTTATAGCTTTTCAAATTAAAGATACTTCGGCCAGTAAATATTTGCATAAGTATCTTCTTTTCTTGTGTATAGATGGCACGTTATTGTCTTTGATAAATTTATTTTATATCACAACAAACAAACTTTCGGACGTAACAACTCTTCAACATGTACTATTACTAAAACGACATTTGAAATACTAACCCGCATGTGTTTCTTTTCAACGAAAAATCAAAATTTATTTCAAGGAGAAATAACGAATATTTATAACCTTTTGGATGAGGTATGAAATGGTGAATTGTGAAGAGTAATGATAAACGGAAAAATAAAAATGTCCAGGGATGGGAATCGAACCTACAGTGTTCCGCTTACCGGGCAGATGCCATGTCCACTTTAATCCGTTGATGGAAATTTTTCTTTTATAAGAAATGGAACCACACAAACACACACATAGTAAATCGTTATATTGTCAGTCTATTTTATCTTCTTATTCTTCTTTCTTATCTCTACTCAATCATATTAAGGTATCAAGCTTGTAAAGCTTGTTGATGGTGTCTGCCGGGGAAGAGTAGAGCTCATCAATGGATGAGTCAATACAGTCAATAATAATGTGTTTCTATTTTATACGTATGAGCCACTGATGAGCCAAGCCCTCCCTATATATTTATCATCGCAGTAAGGATAGTAGAAGTTTGTTTTACGTGTAAAATCAACAAATTAAATGTACCAATATTTCACCCTGCGCTTTCAAAAATATCAGCAAAGAAATCTAAGGCAATAGCTTACTATAAATATTTTAGATCATCATTATGTAAGGACCAGTCAACAATTGAATGACTTTGAGATGAAGAGTAAAGCCAGTTCAATTTCTATGTAAATAACACAAGATGATTATTACTTTACCCAATTAGGAGAATCTGTATGGGGACTAATAAAAGCTTTTGTGTGTGTTTTACGTGTAAAAGAGAACTTGTTCTTTATTGGTTTCATTTCTTGTCGTAAAGATAGAGGCTGCCTGGCCGGCATTTATAGCTTTTCAAATTAAAGATACTTCGGCCATTAAATATTTGCATAAGTATCTTCTTTTCTTGTGTATAGATGGCACGTTATTGTCTTTGATAAATTTATTTTATATCACAACAAACAAACTTTCGGACGTAACAACTCTTCAACATGTACTATTACTAAAACGACATTTGAAATACTATCCCGCAAGTGTTTCTTTTGAACGAAAAATCAAAATTTATTTCAAGGAGAAATAACGATTATTAATAACCTTTAGGATGAGGTATGAAAGGGTGAATTTTGAAGAGTAATGATAAACGGATAAATAAAAGTGTTCAGGGATGGGAATCGAACCTACAGTGTTCCGCTTACCGGGCAGATGCCATGTCCACTAGGCACTATGTACAATTACTGTTGTAGTATAAAGGAAACTCTTCTTTCAACTGAAATTGTCTTTCATTTGAAATTTTACTGAAGGAATTATAATAATAAATTACAAAACTATTTTAGACGCGTAATATTCTTTTTAAAAAGAATATTACGCGTCTAAAATAGTTTTGTAATTTGATAACAGATAGCGCGCTAGTGCATCGTAATAGAATTATAATATTAACAACCCATTTTATTAATTAACTTGATGTATTAGCGGGCCATATGTTATAATGAATTTTAACTATTTTACTATGTATTTCTACTGTCCTCAAGGCTTATGTCCCCATATTTCACTTTAAAATATATTTTATGAGTTTGGTTTCCGTGTCGGTATAAAGGTAAAACAGCCCAATACCATATTTTACAACGGTATAATATATACCAATACCTCGCTTTGCGTATTTTCGTTTTGCGTTTTTTTCGAAGTTGCGTCGCTGCTTAATTTTTACTAATTTTCACTGTGCGTCGTTAGATTTTCGAACTTGCGTTGTTTTAAATTCGAGTCTTTAATTTTTTTTTCCCTAAAATATGGCAACACCTTTGTTTTTGATTGCGCCATGCCATCAAAATTTTATTTTTACTTTGCGTCGTTTCAATTTGCGTCGTGTTTTTTTGGAACGTAACCCCGACGCAAAGCGAGGTATGGGTGTATTAAACTAACAAAACCGTTGGGAGGGTTCACTACTTATGTATCACAGACAGATTGGAATTAAAATTTAAAAAAAAACTTATCTCTGTGAAAATAAATCCTGATGTTTTCACTTTAATACTGATTGATACAATGTATTATTTTATTGAATTTTCAACAAATATATATAAATTTAATAAAGAGAGATATAAAGGGGCAATTTGCAGCGAATAAAATACAATCTAATGCACTAGCGCGCCATCTGTTATCAAAATTCGAAACTATTTTAAAGGCGTAAGATTCTTTTGGAAATTAAACAATTTCTACTGCCCTTACTGCAATGGAAAAATTAAAGGGAGGGCCTGGCTCATCAGTGGTGAACCCTCCCAGCGATTTCGCCAGTTTAATCTACCATACCGCTGTTATATTGCATTTTTGGAACTTCCTTTTATAGTGATACTGTTGGTAGACTCTTGGAATGGGTATTTTAGAAGAACTATGGACATAAGCCTTGAGGACAGAATACAATCTGTCGAGTAATTCCTCACTATATTTGCATATATCTTTCTTTCCAAGTTAATAAACTTTCTGATTTCACAATAACCATTATGGATACCGTCGTATGTCATTTTTTGGCGTGGTAACGTCGTTTATGGATACCTTCAACTAGGAGAAAGTTGCATTATCCAGTCTGTATTCCGTCAATTGATTTAAATCCCCTGGACATTAATTAAACAATTAAAAAGGTCTTCAGAGATGAGTTTCTTTTTATTTTTTTAAAACTGTCTCAAGCTTTCGGGGTATCTCTGCCCTTCTACAGGAGAAAAAATGGCATCAGGCAAGTTTTATTCATTATATATATTCTCTTTAGAAGATCAGAGATACCTAAAAGCTTGAGAGAGTTTTAATAAAATAAAAAAACTCATCTCTGGAAATCTTTGTAATTGTTTAATAGTCTGTATTCCGTGTTGTGGCAGTCTAGTCGATGGGTTATATACACTCTTGGACAAAACTTAAGGAAGTTGTACCTTTCAACATGTATATCGGGATTCAGACAATACACTAATGGACAAAACTTAAGGAAGTTGTACCTTTCAACATGTATATCGGGATTCAGATAAAACACTCATGGACAAAACTTAAAGAAGTTGTACCTTTCAACATGTATATTGGGGTTCATACAATAACTTTGAAAGATATTACAGTGATTTTTATTGAATATACACGAGATAACCAAATGTGAACAAAATTTCCTCTGTCTCCTTAAAAATAAAACAGGTTACTGGTATCACCAAAGACTTACCACTTCCTTTTGTTCATGAGTGTATCTTCATGATTATTTCGTCGAATCTATAAATGTGTCTCAGATTTAAATAAAACCTATACTCACTTTTATACGTTGTAATATAAGAAATTAAACCCTTTTTCGAGAAAAAAAGTAAGAAAACAACTTTCAACTGACAACTTTATCCGCAACAATGTAACTATCCACACAATAATGACTACTAATTCTACTAACAATTAAACTAAATTCACAACAATGGCTATCTTATCCACGATAATGATACTTTTTCCATAACAATGACTACTCTACCGCAACAATGAAATTGTGTCCACAACAATAACTTACTATGTACGCAACAATGACTTCTTCATTTGCTACAATAAAACTTTATCCAAAACGATTGCTATTTTATACACAACAATAAATACTATATGCGTCACAATAAAAATTTAACAACAATGACTATTTATCCACAACAATATCTAATTTATCCACTACCAAAACTACTACTTCCTCAATAAAAACACCTCAACCACGATAAATATTCATTCCCAACAATGAAGCGTTTTCCTAACAAAAACTACTTTATCTAAAACAATGAATTATATATCCGCTAAAAGAAAACTTCAACTACAAAGATTATTTATTCACAACAATAAAACTTTGACCACAACAATAACTACTTTATCCACAACAATAAAACTTTGACCACAACAATAAAACTTTGACCACAACAATAAAATAAGAACTACTTTATCCACAACAATAACTGCTTTATCCACAACAATAACGACTTTATCCACAACAATAAAACTATGACCACAACAATAACTACTTTATCCACAATAATAACTACTTTATTCACAACAATAACTACTTTATCCACAACAATAACTACTTCATCCCCAACAATAACGACTTTATCCACAACAATAAAACATTGACCACAACAATAAAACTTTGACCACAACAATAAAACTTTAACCACAACAATATATACTTTATCCACAACAATGACTATTCATTCACAACAATAAAACTTAATCACAACAATAAAACTTTGACTACAACAATAAAACTTTAACAACAACAATAAATACCTCATCCACAACAATAAAACTTCAGCCACAACAATAAATACTTTATCCACAACAATGACTATTCATTCACAACAATAAAACTTTAACCACAACAATAACTACTTTATCCAAAACAATAAAACTTCAACCACAACAATAAATACTTTATCCTCAACAATGACTATTTATTCCAAACAATAAAACTTTAACCACAACAATAACTAATTTATTTTACATTATAAAGGACTGCGGCGTATGATTATAAAACAACACTTAAAGTTTCACCGCATAAGTTTCTTTTCTGTGAAAAATCAATATATATTTAAAAGAGAAATATTTACTATTTCTAACCTTTTTGGATGAAGTATGAAAGGGTGAAAATATGAAGAGTAATGGCGAAGTATGAAGTATGAAAGGGTGAAAATATGAAGAGCAATGGCGAACGGAAAAATAAAAGTGTCCAGGGGCGGGAATCGAACACACAGCGTTCCGCTTACCGGGCAGATGCCATGTCCACTAGGCTACCCTGGACGTATTTTTCCGTTCGTAAATAATACTTAAAGTAACTTATAATACATTATAAAGGACTGCGGCGTATGATTATAAAACAACACAATAAAACTTCAACCACAACAATAAAACTTAAACACCACGATAATTATTTATACACAATAATTAAACTTTTTCACCAAAACAATGAATAATTTATCCGAAACAATAAAACTTTTTACCGAAACAATGAATACTTTATCTGCATCAAAGAAACTTTATCCACCAAAATAACTACTTGTTTTTTTGCGATGGAGAATATGGGAATAACCTGAATCATCAGTGGCAAGTTCAATCTACCAGATCCCTTTAATATTGTAATATTTATACACCCGTCACTTTGGAGGAATTAATGGTAAGAGTATATTTAGGAAAACTGTAAATAACATAAGTTTTAGGAGAGAAGAAATATATACACTCATGGGGTGTGGACAAACATATATTTCAATGGGCGTACCGATTTGCATGTCTTTGAAGGAGGTTCCCTGATCACAGGTATCTTGATGAGATCCTAGATCAATATTTTCTTCCGTTGGCTCACACGGAAGGCATAGATTTTGTGATAATGGACGATAATGCTCATCCTACAGAGCAAACCTGGCGACTCGGTATCATCAATACACTGGAATTTTAAAAATGGACTGGCCAACCAGGTCTCTCCAAATTTGAATCCGAAAGAACATATCTGGGATGCCCTTGTGAGACAGGTAGCGGGTTCCCCTCCCTCCCAGAAGCCTTGATGAGCTAAAGACTGCTCTATGAAATGAATGGACTCTAATTCCTATTGAACAGATCAACAACCTTGTACAGAGTATGAGAAGCACGTGTCAAGAATGTATTGCTGTGAGAGAAGATCACAACCATTATTAAGTGATTTAATTTCAAGTAAGGACACATATATAAAATTTAATTTCCTTTGTAAATATATTTTGGATTTCATTAAGAAAAATGGTCTCTGATGTAACGTTCTCAAGCAAATATTGGACATATCGTGTGGTTGTAAACAATATATAGGTGTATGCCTGTATATGTGTGTATATATGTATATATTTTTTAATTTAATGATGTAACTGTAAATAAAATTCAAAGAATATCTCTATATGTAAATAATATTTATGAATCTTTCTAAGTCGCTTTCTGTGTATCTTTCCGTGTTGAATATTTTCTTTGTTATATTTGTATGTACATTTAGCGCAAGTAAGCGCTAGTTTCCCAGCGCAGTAAGAACAGTAGAAGTTGGTTTTATGTTTAAAAGAAACATTCATGTTTTGATACTTCCATTTTTTATATATAGATGGCACTGTTATCGTCTTATAATATTGTAGAATATTTACATTATAAAAACAAAACATTAAAATGTTTTAGACATATAAGTATATATTTTAGGAAACCTAATTTAGATAATTTAAAATTAAGAATAATATACAAAGTTTAACTTAACTTCTGGCCACTAGTGTATTAAAAGGAAGTGCAAACTGGTTAATGTAGACACCAGACAGAAGAATCCAGATGGGATTTCCCAATAACTTCAGTGATTGACAGTAAACATGCAAATTAATTTACATATGGCGTCTATTAAATCATCACAGATGTCATGATCAGGTATATAAAAGCCATGTTCCCTAAGCATTTCTCACACACATCTCCATAGTACCATGGCGTTCAACAAGCCTCTGGTCTTCCTTTCTCTGCTTCTGTTCTTCGTCTATGTCACCCATGGCAACCCCCTACCTGGTAAGTACATTTATAGTACAATAGAATCTCTCATGAGCGACCATTCTGATGAGAGACCACCCCTCCAAGTGACCAATTCTGTTAAAAACTAAAATGATCCGAACTAATCTAATTCATCCTCTAATGTGAGAAACTACCTTTTTAACACATACTACTCCACGCTGACGAGGCCAACAGCACGAAACGCGTTATTGGATGGCTTTTCTTGATTTATCAAGAAATTGGGTTGGCCAAATATCAGGGAACAGGCTAAATCAATGTTTAGTTGATTTCTGTTCCACCAGATGACGCTCTGCCTTCTGAAAAGCACATGTGCTCCTGGTCAGGATATGGCTTTTTATTTTTAATATATTTATACATATACAAATTTGCATAGTCAGGGTAATATTTATCAACAATTTACTGTCTTTATCTTTCATATTTTATGTATTTTCACATATTTGAGGATTACTACACCACAAGAAACATATACTTGTAGTTTTCTTGAAACATCCTTTTTTATTCTATAACAAACGCAGGGTTTATTAATAATCAGTCTAATACTATATAAAAGAGCCTTCAGAGGATTAAACTGTCGAAACCGCTGTAAGGGTTCATCACTGATGAGTCACGCTCTTCCTTTTTTAAAATTTATTCATTACAGTATTACGTCTGTATAAATGCACTCATGGAGACAAAACTTAAGGAAGTGGAAAGTTTTGATATAGCCAGAAGTCAATACAAGAAAATAAGACCTAATCCAAATAATTTATTAGTGTGTGACTTGTATATTGTGTGACTATCTTGCATTATATACTATAATCCAAATTGTGCTTTATCATAGCCAGAAGTCTTTTTTTTTTTTTGAGGGAGACAGAGACAATTTTTTGCTCACACTTGGTTATCTCGTATGTCTTTAATAAAGGTCACTGTAATATCTTTCAGAGTTATTGTATGAATCCCGATATACATGCTAAAAGGTACAACTTCCTTAAGTTTTGTCCATGAGTGTATTGTCTGAATCCCGATATACATGCTAAAAGGTACAACTTCCTTAAGTTTTGTCCATGAGTGTATTGTCTGAATCCCGATATACATGCTAAAAGGTACAACTTCCTTAATTTTTGTCCATGAGTGTATTGTCTGAATCCCGATATACATGCTAAAAGGTACAACTTCCTTAAGTTTTGTCCATGAGTGTATTGTCTGAATCCCGATATACATGCTAAAAGGTACAACTTCCTTAAGTTTTGTCCATGAGTGTATTGTCTGAATCCCGATATACATGCTAAAAGGTACAACCTCCTTAAGTTTTGTCCATGAGTGTATTGTCTGAATCCCGATATACATGCTGAAAGGTACAACTTCCTTAAGTTTTGTCTATGAGCCTCATTAATATTACTACACTATATTTTACTACTATTCGTTAAAGCAATGGGAATTGGAAAAATGTTTTCATATGAACAAACGCCAGATAATTTGTTTTTATAGTTATAGTAATTAATTTCTTTTATATATAATTAACAAAAAATTGAATTCATAAAAATATTTTTCTGTTTGTTTCAGAAGGCGACACTGAAAATAACAATGGTAATATATATATTTTATTTGAAGTTTAACCTTCAATAATCTCTCTCACAGAGAATGGAAAATAAAACTTTAATAATTGCTTTTTAGCTGTGTAGATATGCCATATATATTTTACTGTGCAATCTACCATCATGTTTTCACTTTTTGATATGGTTCGCTATATTCCCGGTTCGTGTTTTAGCGAAATTTTACTGTAGATTGGAATTATCTAATATTTATGTTTTATGTTTTAGAGGAGAATCTCTTGAAATTTGACGCTTTGAATGGTAAGTTGCATAGACAATTCCTCATTTGAAAAAAATCACTTTCTGGCATTCATTTTAGGTCAGATGAAGAGGTCATTAATGCTATAACTTCATTTTTGAGTCACTTGAAACATCGTTCTTTTTGGGGGGCATAAAAGCATTAGAACATCGCTGGAAAAAGTATATATATATAGACCTTAAAGGGGATTATGTTGAAATATAAATCATAATCATTTTATTAGTCATTTTCTTTATATGTCGGGCACCGATTTATGGGACACCCCTTGTATAAAATTCTTTCTCTAATGGAAAACAGCCTATTGAAAACATGGATACACTTGGGATCTCTCCTGGAGATCATCTCTCGCCTGTAGATTGGATTAAGAGAAGTAAAATATTTTCAAATCTTTTATCAAACTTGTTCTCATGTATTTGTGTCTCCAAATATATTCAACTTTTGACATAATTATAGATCATATAGACACATAATATTTGCATACTTACTCAATTCTGATGTCAATTCATGTCAAGCATTGCCATCGTGAATAAACAAGTTTAAATATATATATATATATATAGAGAGAGAGAGAGAGAGAGAGAGAGAGAGAGAGCGAGACAGAGAGAAAACTATACATAAAAGAGATAAATTAATTTAATTTTAAAGCCTTCAAAAATATATTTTTTATATCAAATTTATTTTTCAAATACCTTATCAACATTTAAAAACTACTACAATTGATTAAAAGGTCTGGTTGAAAATGAATACTAATAGAACATCTTTTACCATAAAAATTGTGGCATAATACCGAATATTGAGTCTAGAATGTTCGTGCTGGATGCGCAGTTCAGATGCGCTGGAGCTCTTGCTTTGCATAAATCGGCCACCAAATTTCAATCATTTGCATGTTTGGTCGAAACCTCTTTGTATACGTATTTTCATATAAATCGGACAACTGCTTCTTGGTGCGTCGATTTTTTTTTTGTTATAGAGTATATGTTTTACTTTTATGAACATATTGTTAATCTACATCAAACAAAACAAATTATCTTCAAAAGGATTGTTAAGCTTGATATTTTATTTTTCTACATTGTAAACTTACCACATTGCCTCTCTAGTTATTTTACGAGTCTTATTTTGTTTGAGAACAAATCAATTATGTCTGGAGAAATTCCATTGTATTTCGTTTCTAATTTTAAGAGACATTATACACTTATTATATATACATAAATTATAGAGACTTGTACGAATAGGTGTACTAAATTTCTGATAGAAAATATTTTAAGATTAATATTGTTGCACCAGGTTGCGGCTTGGCAGACTCTTCAGCCTTGATTCTCTCCTGTGCTGGGTCTTGCATCTTACCAGAGCGTGTTTCAACCATCCTACAAATTTATAAAAGGGAATAATGAGATAAGTCTACTTTAAGTAGCCTCCAGCATAATCTATTTATTTTCACACATCAAAGAGAGCAGTGAAGTTACAGTGTACCTAAATACAAATGATGGTAATCTAAATAATCTGTTTTAAATAAATATCATAGAATATTTGATATAAAAATAAATAAATATATAATTTAAATTTCAAATATATTAAAAATAATATAAGAAATACGCCATTAATCATGATGTAACACTTCCCCCTCTCCAGAGGTCGTCACGTCCTCGTGATTGACCTCATCAATTCTTTCAAAATAGGGTTTGATTCTTGAGACATGGACAATCAATGGGTCTTGGCCAGGATTATCTTTTGGTTCAATTAAGTAATTTACGTTGGACAGCTTCTTTAATATTCTATATGGGCCAAAATATTTTCTCAGTAGTTTCTCACACTTTCCTATTTTCCTAATTGGTGTCCAAACTGCTACTAATTCTCCTGGTTCGTAGCTTCTTTCCATGTGTTTCTTGTCATAGTTCTTTTTCATTCTTTCTTGAGTCTTTATTGTGTTGTTAATAACTAATTTTCTTGTTCTGTTTATTTTGTCTAAGTGATGTTTTATGTATTCATCATAATCATCCTTGTCAATGTCCACCGAGATATTCCTGTCGTCCAAAAGAGACGTGGGTTCTCTTCCAAACATCAGGAAAAAGGGAGAATATCCTGTGGTTTCCTGAATTGTAGTATTGTAAGCGTGAGTGATGAATGGGAGTATTTCGTCCCAATTCTTCTGATCAGTGTTCACATACATACTGAGCATATTGATCAATGTTCTATTTAACCGCTCTGTCAATCCATTAGTCTGGGGATGATAGCTCGTTGTGAAACAATGTTTAATCTTGCACGTTTTCATCACCTCTTTCATTAAATTACTGGTAAATTGAGAGCCTCTGTCACTAATAAGATATTGTGGGGCTCCGTGCCGGAGAAAAATATCCTCTACTAGAAATTTAGAAACTTCTTTCACTGTTGCTTCCGAGACTGCTCTTGTTTCTGCATATCTAGTGTAGTAGTCCGTAAGCACGATTATCCATTTTTTCCTGTTTTTCGTAGATGGCAGTGGACCAACAAAGTCAATTCCAATTCTTTCGAAAGGAAAGTTGGCTGGGGGGATGGGCTGTAGTAGTCCAGAAGGTAATTGGTTTGAGCCTTTCCTACTTTGGCAAAGGTGACACGTCTTAACGAATTCTGAGACATCCTTTAGCATGGATGGCCAAAAGTATTTATTTTTATTCGGTACATGGTTCTGGCGACGCCCAGATGGCCATTCGACATATGATTGTGATATTCTTTCATAATTTCTCTCTTTTTCTTCTCTGGAACCACAAGCAACCACGCCCTGCCTTCAGGGTTCGGGTTTTTCTTAAAGAGGCATCCATCTTCTTCTTTAAAGTTTTGCGCAATTGATCGCCTGCTTCCATTAAGGTTTTTCTTAACACTTTCGATAAATTTATCCTCTTCGTCTGTTATTTGATTTAAAAATAGCCTTTCAAAATCCTCATCCCAATCAGTTTCTGGTAAGGGTCCCCTAGATAAGCCATCGGCGTCCAGATGCTTCTTTCCTGATTTATGTATTATATCGAAGTCATATTCTTGAATTTTCAATGCCCATCTTGCCAATCGACCTGTTGGATCCTTCAAGTTTTTGAGCCAGCATAAGGCGTGATGGTCTGTTACTATTTTAAAGTGTCTTCCATAGAGGTAGGGTCGTAATTTTGACATTGACCAGACAACGGCCAGACATTCTTTTTCAGTGGTTGAGTAATTTTGCTCCGCTTTACTTAGGGTACGACTCAAATATGAGATCACCTTCTCTTCCCCACCGATGTCTTGGACAAGAGTTGCACCTATGCCGATGTTGGACGCATCAGTATGAATATAAGTAGGCGCATTTGGATTGAAGTGCCCTAAGATTGGTGGACTTAATAGTGCTGTTTTTAGGGTTTGAAACGCTTCCTCTTGCCTTTCTGTCCAGGTAAATGATACACTTTTTTTAATAAGGTTGGTCAAAGGGTCAGCAATTTTTGAGAAATCTTTGATAAATTTTCTATAATATGAGCACATTCCCAAAAAGGATTGTACTTCTTTGACCTTTGTGGGCCGAGGAAAATTTCTGATAGCTTTGATGTTATGTTCCGCGGGTTTTATACCATGTTTGCTCGTTATATAGCCGAGAATCTCCAATTCTTCAAAAACAAATCGACATTTTTTGTCGTTTAATCTTAAATTAGATTCACGAAAACATTTAAAAACAGCTTCGAGTCTTTTGAGGTGCGTTGGAAAATCCGGGCTATATATGATAACATCATCCAGATAACACAAACAAATTTGCCATCTCAGATTTCCAAGCATATTCTCCATATTTCTCTCAAAGGTAGCAGGCGCGTTACAAAGTCCAAAAGGCATCACGTTGAATTCATATAACCCATGCGCTGTAGTGAAAGCTGTTTTCTCTTTATCTCTTTCTTCGACTTCAACTTGCCAATATCCAGATCTGAGGTCTATTGCTGAGAAGTATCTAGACCCTTGGAGAGTATCCATAACTTCGTCTATTCTAGGGATCGGATAGACATCTTTTACTGTCACATTATTCAGTTTTCTGTAGTCCACACAAAATCTGTATTTACCATCTCGCTTCTTGACCAATATCACTGGAAAAGACCAGGGACTAGAAGATGGCCTAATTATGCCTTCTGTAATCATCTCGTCAATTTGCTCTTTTATAATATCTCGCTCTTTAACACTTACCCTGTAAGGCTTGTGTTTAATTGGCTTCGCGTCTTCTGTGTCTATCCGATGTTTTGCCAAATTGGTTCTCCCTAATCTCGACGAAAACAGATCTCCATACCTTTCTAAAACTTGTTTTAACTCCTTCTGTTCCTTTGGTGAAAGATTTTCGTTTATTTGGAATCTAGGTTCTTCGTTCTCTTCTACCTCTCTTTCTCGATTCACATTTACTTTCGCTGGACTACTTCCAAAAGCCAATGTTTGGTTTTTCATTATTTTTAACGGTCGAGGATACGGATTAGTTATCCAGATGTGTGTTTCCCTATTTATAACATTGATCAAGCTTCTTGCTAGACGAAGTCCATTTGTTTGAAACATTTTGCTGCTCTCCTCGATAATATATTCCCCATCCTCTGTTTCTACCAAAGCCTCGATCAGTTTAATGGAACATTCCGGTATAATGGAATCCTTGGCACTCTTTATTTTCAACATTTCAAAATTGCTTTCGTCATGATTATTCGTCAAATCGTATTTTATAGTTTCTTGCTTACAATCTATTTTCGCGTTCATTTTCTTAAGGAAATCTCTTCCAAGAATTAATGTCCGTAAATGCGTTTTTAATATCCCAAATTTGTGTGATAATGTTTCGTCATCAATTTTTATATTTAAAAATATACTTCCTACCATGTCTAATTTTTTCCATCGGGTCCTGCACAAGTTTTTGAGAGTTTATTTATAACATGGCCTGTGTTAAGAGCTGTACTAAGGTCGACCACTGAAAGATCAGCGCCTGTATCAATCAAAGCTTCGCAGATACCGATTCTATCCACGTTAATGTTCATTTTATATTTGGGGCCCAACTTTTTAATTCCATTTATGGTCGACTTGCTTTGATTGACGGACTCAGGCGCGATGCTTAGTTTAAATCTTCTAATGCGGCATATCTATTCCTTGTAGGGATACTCGAGTACGGGCTATTACTTACGTCAGCGTAGAGCAGAGGTCTCGACTTCTCAGTTCCATTATCCATTCGGATTTCTTCTTCGACCTTGTCTTGTGTAACTATGGGGTCCTCTTCCACAATTCTTACAAACCTGACTCTGCAATACCGCGCTACGTGTCCTGGCTTGTTACATTTGAAACATATTGGTCTCCCGTCTTCTGTCCTATTCCTGTTTGAATTTGGACTCTTATTGTATGTTTTACTTGGGTAAACCGGCTTTGGCTCAGGATTGGGAGTGTAAGGTCGTCTAGGGGCAGATACCTGGGGCAGAGGCTTGTTCTGGTATTACCTCGGAGTGGGGGCCTGGGGCTTGGAGGTGTTCTGGTAGTACCTCGGAGCGGGGGCCTGGGGCTTGGAGGTGTTCTGGTATGGTCTTCTGAACGACGGAGCGTTCTTCCATTGCTCTTGATGATGGGGACGAGGAGAGCGTGGTCCATTATAAAGAGCTTTTGATTTTTCTACACGTTCTTGGTAATTCTTTTCGAATAAATCCAGCTTTTTACAAATTTCAAGAAGTTCATTGGTATTTTTAGGAGGGTTTAGGTGAAGGGCAAAAGAGTATTCTTTCTTTAACCCTCCAATAACCCAGTTTATTTTAGTCTCTTTTTCCATTTGGGGGTCGACCTTGTTGCACAGTACAAGGATATCCTCTGCGAACCTGATTGCAGGTTCATTCCACTGTTGTATCCTGTTTAATCTCATCCTCATTTCTTCTTTGTTGGCGTCTGAGGCAAAATCCTCAATTAGGCGGCTCTTGAAATTTTCCCAGCTGGTGAAACTTACTTTGTGTAGGTTCAGCCAGGTTTTGGCGCTACCAATCATATTCATGGCAGCATAACGGGAGATAATGTAGTCTGCCCAATGGTACAGGAAGCCAATCTCTTCAAGAGATTCAATCCATGGGCGAGGGTCTTCTGTTCCATCATACTTGGGGATGTCTATGTTGGGATTCAGGACAACTGGGTCGGAACTAGCATCTCCACCAATTGTTGCACCAGGTTGCGGCTTGGCAGACTCTTCAGCCTTGATTCTCTCCTGTGCTGGGTCTTGCATCTTACCAGAGCGTGTTTCAACCATCCTACAAATTTATAAAAGGGAATAATGAGATAAGTCTACTTTAAGTAGCCTCCAGCATAATCTATTTATTTTCACACATCAAAGAGAGCAGTGAAGTTACAGTGTACCTAAATACAAATGATGGTAATCTAAATAATCTGTTTTAAATAAATATCATAGAATATTTGATATAAAAATAAATAAATATATAATTTAAATTTCAAATATATTAAAAATAATATAAGAAATACGCCATTAATCATGATGTAACAATATACACCCATACCTCGCTTTGCGTCGGGGTTACGTTCCAAAAAAACCCGACGCAAAGTGAAAATATGTGAAGGCGCAATCAAAAACAAAGGTTACGATGCACTAGCGCGCCATCTGTTATCAAATTATAAAACTATTTTAGAGGCGTAATATTCTTTTTAAAATAAAACAATTTCTACTGTCCTTACTGCGATAGAAAAATTAAAGGGAGGGCCTGGCTCATCAGTGGTGAACCCTCCCAGCAGTTCCGCCAGTTTAATCTACCATACCGCTGTTATATTGCATTTTTGGAACTTCCTTTTATAGTTGACTGTTGTAAGACTCTTGGAATGTGTATTTTAGAAGAACTATGGACATAAGCTTTTAGGACAGCAGAATTAAATATAATTATAAATATATAATATGCTTCGAGCAATCGCTCTTCCGCAAATATCAAATTGTGTCTTTTATTTGAACAATTATGTAACGATGCACTAGCGCGCCATCTGTTATCAAATTATAAAACTATTTTAGAGGCGTAATATTCTTTTTGAAATAAAACAATTTCTACGGTCCTTACTGCGATGGAAAAATTAAAGGGAGGGCCTGGCTCATCAGTGGTGAACCCTCCCAGCGGTTTCGCCAGTTTAATCTACCATACCGCTGTTATATTGCATTTTTGGAACTTCCTTTTATAGTTGACTGTTGTAAGACTCTTGGAATGGGTATTTTAGAAGAACTATGGACATAAGCTTTTAGGACAGCAGAATTAAATATAATTATAAATATACACTGATGAGCCAGGCCCTCCCTTTAATTTTTCCATTGCAGTAAGGACAGTAGAAATTGTTTTATTTTAAAAAGAATATTACGCCTCTAAAATAGTTTTATAATTTAAAAACAAAGGTGTTGCCATATTTTAAGAAAAAAATTCAAAAAAAAATTAAAGACTCGAATCCAAAACAACGCAACTTCGAAAATCTAACAACGCACAGTGAAAATCAGTAAAAATTAAGCAGCAAGGCTACTTCGAAAAAAAAAGCAAAACGAAACGACGCAAAGCGAGATATTGGTGTATTGTTTTAGGATATTTTAGGAAAAAATTAGAGATTCTTAGAAGAGAAAGATCCTTTATTACTTAAAGGTATAAAACAACAAAAGAAGGACAAAAGATCAAATTATATTTACATCAGCAGCTCACGCCGGCCTGCCCTATCCAATAACCGCTAGCCAACTAACAATCCAACAAGGCCACGCTATATAGACAGAGATGTCGAGTAACATATACAATACTGGAATGCTATGCAAATTACAAGAGTATTCTATCGTAGAAATATCTGGAATTGTCACTTTCAACATAGAATGTGTTGATTGTGACAGTGTGACCCAGATATCAGTCAAAAGTGACAAAATTTGGCTTCAAACTTTCACTATGTATATTCACTTTAAAACATTCTGCCTCTTAATAAGGCATCTTGTGTGTTTATATTGTTTCCATATATCTAGAAATATTGCTTAATATATTTAACCAATCATTTTAAATAAGTGTAGTGTTAATAATATTTTAATCTCTTTATTTTTCAGATGCCGCTCAAGATATTGACGTTCTGAAAGGTAAGAATTTCAGAATTTTCTGCAAGCATAATAATATAATGTGTAAAAATAGTATAAATATAGTTGATGTTTATTCCGATAGATGGCGCAAGCCATCAGCAACTTTCAGTTTCATAATAAGGAGATGCCTTTTTCATCATAATATAATAGTTGTAGTGATTCTATATGTTGATTCTTTTTCGTTTTTTTAAAGAAAAAGAAATGCAATAAATAGGTATATATTGCATGATATAAAATAAAAATTATATAAATATGCAATGATTAATTATTGGATGGTCTTGGCTCATCAGTGGTAAAACCTCCCAGCGATATATCGCAATATTTCATTAGACTGTTCTACTTTTATATTGATTACTGAAGATAGACCTCTTGGAAAAGGTATTTTAAATGAACTATGGACATAAACTTTGAGCTTTTAGGTTTGGCACTTAAACAATTATAAAATATCAAAACCCTTTCGCAATAAGTTTATTTATTAAAAAGCCATCATTTAATATATCACACTCGCCCCATCACCTCCTGTGCTGACTCTTAATTGTAACTTTGCCTGTTGAAGAGCTAGAGTTTGAAAGCTCAC
The DNA here is from genome assembly GCA_030710605.1 of Cordylochernes scorpioides. Lineage (NCBI taxonomy): Eukaryota > Metazoa > Arthropoda > Arachnida > Pseudoscorpiones > Chernetidae > Cordylochernes > Cordylochernes scorpioides. The sequence continues at coordinate 6,574,741 of CP092865.1, forward strand.
GGTGTTTTTAATAAAGAAACAACTTATTGCGGAAGGTTTTTGATATTTTATAATAGTAAATCGCAATTTATATCCTATATATTAATATGAACCCAAAAAACTTAAATAATTCCTTGAGTTTGTTCTGTGTGTTTCAGATAACAACGCTGTTGTTCCTATTCTTGGTAAGTTATTCTATTTTTATATTTAAACGACGAGATCTAAGTCTAACAATGGCGTTGTGTCCAGGTGAAGGAGGCGCTGGCAATGCTAACGAGAACGGCGACAGAAAATAATGTCTCGTTGTAATATATAACTTTATATTGATGTTTAAATAAAGGGATTATATTTGAAAATCATTTTTGTCTCTTAAATTTTTAGCATAACAAAAAGGTGTACGACATGGTGTTATTTTTATTTATTTATTTATTTTTATTTTATTTTTTTTCTTCTTCCTAGTACACGTGTAACAGGCCATAATAATCATGGTGGGCAGAAGAAGTGCACCACATGTCTACACACGTGAAAAGCAGTTCGACTTTGCATTTACAAATATATATGTCAGAGCCCCGTTTGGTTACTTGCACTCGCTGGTGGGATTGGACTTTTGCAAGAATCGGAGGCCATTGGAGATTTTTTTTCAAAAAAAAAAAGTGCCCAATGAGGAAATCGAACCCGGGTCGTAGCGGTCAAAACCCAACGGTTTATACCAGCCTTCCACCGACCCCCCTGGTATTATTATTTACATTTATTGCTTTATATTAATTTATGCCTAACTGGCCTTGTCCTTATTGTTTTCGAAATAGCCTTGCTCGATTCAAATATTTATATGTAATTCTACTGTCCTAAAAGCATATGTCCAGAGTTCACCCTTCAGTGCAGCACGTATAAGCAGAATCGTCTAATACAGTATTGGAGCTCTAAAGAAGCGGTCTGGTGGATTAAATTGGCGAAACTGCTGGGAGGGTTCACCACTCATAAGTCAAGCCCTCCCAATATTTGTTCATCACACTAAGGACAGTAGAAATTCGATTTATGTGCAAAATAAACATTCGCGTCTCGATGTTTTCATTTGTTATATATATATATATATATATATATATATATATATATAGTGTAAAAACTATATAATAAAAATATAACAGTGATACTACATTTACAACTTAAGGAGCAATCTGATCAGAATGATAAATCATATCAAGTAGATTTGGTTAGATTAGCAAGCTAAATCTAAATTAATTATAAAAATAAATAGTTGTATAGTTTTATAGTTAAGTATTCTATTAAAATTATCTTCATTAGTTTGATTATTTAAATTCAAATTATAAATTTGTTAATTGTTATTATTTAGTATAGATAGAGAAAAAAAAAAAAATATATATATATATATATATATATTGTTGCATCATGGCTAATGAACCTATTTTATTATCAATTTGTAATATTATTTTTCATATATTTTTAATTCAAAATTATATTTTATATTTATATTTATTTTATTAAACAGAATATATGTATTATAAACAGAATATATGTATTATAGAATCATCATTTGTATTTAGGTAAACTGTGCGACTTCACTGCTCTCTTTGATGTCAAGAAATAAATAAATTATTCAGGAGGCTACTTAAAGTAGAGTTATCTCATTATTCCCTTTAACAAAATTGTAGGATGGTTGAAACACGCTCTGGTAGGATGCAAGACCCAGCACAGGAGAGAATCAAGGCTGAAGAGTCTGCCAAGCCGCAACCTGGTGCAAAAATATGTTATATTAAAATATTATTTTATTCAAAAAAAAATTATATTTCATAGATTCAAATACTCTGCTAAATTGACCGCCAGAGGTCACGCTACCCCTATAAAAACACATTGTTGTTGTTTCCCTTTGGCCGGCTCAAACCTTTTGTACATTATGTAAATAAGCTTTTCATTTTTTTATTCTTACGCCTTAAGCCAGGCACTACTTTAATCATATTATGTTTTTTTAATATATTCCTTTAGTTCAATTAAATTACTGATCAAAACTATTATTTTTATTATACTTTCAATATTATTCACACGACTGCAAACAACCCACTCAACATAACAAAATCAAGCAACAGCTAATAATTCTCAAATTCTCAAGATCAGCAGAAAATCCTTTTATTAAAATAACATATATATATGTTAATATAAAGCAATAACGCGCCATATATACGAGTATATATTATTAATAGAAAATATAGAAAAGTAAAATATTAAGAAATACAGATTTTGAATTTAACTTTGAGTCAGAACAGTAAGCTAATTCTGTATCAAATAATACCGTTAAGAGAATTTCAAATTTTATATAATTTGTTATTTATTTTAAACATGTGAGGTTTGTTTATAATATATATAATAAATTAGTTAGCATATAGTAGTATAAAGGGGGAAAAAAGTAACACCAGCAAAACATCGGCGGTTAAGCGTCATAGGCTGGGTAAAAAAAAATAATAAGCGAAAAGAAAGCTTTATAAAAAATATCAAAGACAGAACCATGATCATAATTTTACAAATATTAAAATTAAGCTGATTAGAGAAAGAGAAGTTTTTTTCCTCTATTTTCTCTCTTGGTGAAAGAAGATAAATTTTATATATATATATATTTTTTTTTGTGAAGATTTTTTTATAGTATAGCTTATTTTTAAAACAATCTAGTGTAAAACTGGAGGACACGATATAAGATAAAATATTAATTTAATGGACCCAATTAGGAGGAATGAAAACTTTAAAGGTTAGACCAAATGAAAACCATAAAGGTTTGACCAAATGGAAAGAGGATGGTATTCAGGAGGGCCTCTTCAGATGAAGACCTGAGCAGTAGTTTCGGCCGCGTCTTCATGACTACTAAACCATACCTCTTCGACAAGATAAAAAGAAAATATTTGATTGGAATGGAAATGGAGTAACAACTATACATACAGATACAACACAAATCAACAAATGAACCGGATCAAGACTCATTTTCCGTGGTTTCAAACTAAATTCAAAACGTGCTTTTTCATTCTAGAAATTAAAACTGCAAGAAAATAAGATATTAGAACTATAATAAAAGGATAATTTTTAAAGCAATCAAATCAAAATTTGTGTGTGTCAATATGGAAACAGGAAAGCTAAAATTATTAAAACAAAGGAATAAATCCTTTGTCTGATGACGTCAATCAACCTGTCTTTGAAACAACAAAAACCATCAACCTAATCGGATATAAACTTATATTTACGTAGTTCAAAACTATAATCCAAGATATACTTTTTCTCTCTAAATTTTTCAAACTATGAAATAATAATTAATTATTAGAACTATAAGATAATATGACACAATCCACTTAAATCAGATGTTTGCGTCAATAATGAAACAAAAAAGTTAGCGTCGACAGACCAAAGATTAAATCCTTTGTCTAATTATGGTAACTTCAGTGGATTATAAACAACACACCGAACCAAAACTTATAGGATAAAGTCTACCTTCACCGTAATTACTGTCTATAATTCAACATGTGTTTATTGACTCTACATATTAGGACAGGTGGGGGGATTTTTTTTTAATACAAGAGGGTGATAAATTACTAGAACTATTCAAGTTGCTTTTGTGGTATTGAGGAACAAACCTCAAGACATCTACTGATCGATTGCCCAGCATTTCAAGATTATAGAATGAAGAATGAACTAGTTGTTTGTGAACTTAAAGATTTGATTTCCGATAAAAAATCACATTTAAAGTTCAATTCGTTTTGTAAATACATTCTAAAATTTCTACAAAATCTGGATCTCTAATGTTTTAATGCGTTGAATAATGTAAATAACTTATGTAAATAAACTTTTCTCCTTGTTTGGCGCAAGTATCCCTTGCGGAATATAGCGCTTTGTAAATAAAATAATTGTATAATTGTATTAGAAATTATTATTCATTCCAAACAGATCAACAGTGTGTGATTATAAAGAAACAGAAAAGTATTCCTCAATAGGCCTAGGGCTGGATCATTTATCTCATGATGGTAACTACAATGTATTCAGATCCCCAAACCTAATCAGATTAAGACATATCTTTCCCTTAGTGTCAAACTATTATTCAAATTGTGTTTATTCTTTCTAAATATTAGGACTGCAAGAAAATAATAAAATATTATAAATACAGTTAATTAATTATTACAACTACAATAAAATATGACCCTATCCAAACAAATTAACAATGTGCGTCAACAAGAGAACAGGAAAGCTAACGTCAATGGACAGAAAAATAGATCACGATGCACTAGTGCGCCATCTGTTATCAAATTACGAAACTATTTTAGACGCGTAATATTATTTTTAAAATAAAACAATTTCTACTGCCTTTACTGCAATGGAAAAATTAAAGGGAGGGCCTGGCTCATCAGTGGTGAACCCTCCCAGCGGTTTCGCCAGTTTAATCTACCATACCGCTGTTATTTTGCATTTTTTTAACTTCTTTTTATAGTGATACTGATGCTTGACTCTTCGAATGGGTTTTTAGATAAACTATGGACATAAGCTTTTAGGACAGCAGAATTACATATAATTATAAATATATAATATGCTTCGAGCAATCGCTCTTCCGCAAATATCAATTTGTGTCTTTTATTCGAACAATTATATTACGTTGCACTAGCGCGCCATCTGTTAGCAAGTTTCGTAATTTGATAACAGATGGCGCGCTAGTGCATCGTAATATAATCCAAATTGTGTTTATTCACTCTAAATATTAGGACTGCAGGAAAATAAAAGGATATTAGAAATACAAGAGAATAGTAGATTATTAGAAATACAAGAATATGCGACTCAATCCAAATAAGTCAACAATGTGCGTCAACCCATAAACAGAAAAGTCAGCCTCATCAGCCGAAGAACAAAATCCCTTGTCTGAAGATGCCAACAATACTGTACCGTAATAAATCACCAAAAAATTATTCGGGGAACCTACCCAAGCAAGATGCGAGATTGACTCTGCAGCACTGAATTATGTCTTTTGTATTTGTAAAATTAATAAAGTAAATTAGTTATATTGGTTTAGAGGTAACAAATATACTACTTCCATATATAATTCTACATCCTTTTAAGATTTCAGTCATATAATTGAAATATTGAATAACTGTATATGGCATAGATAAATGAAAGTACATACGTTGACATATTTATATATAATGCTGACTATTAATAATTCTAAAATAATTTTATGAAAATAAATACTGTCGGGAAAGGAATATATTAATCTTCTGTATAGATTTGACACTATGTAAATTTAATTCTTTTTTGTTGTTGTTGTTGTTTTATGTAAATACTTATGTGTTTATATGTATACACGCGACTAGAAATAAAGTCAGTTGTTGTATTTCACTGGCTGGACTCTCGTGTTGTTGCTTGGCCGATCTTTGCCAGATACCTGCCCTAGAGACAACAACGGAATTCCGCAGTTTTTTTTCTTGGAGTCGCTCTTCCCCTACATAGAGATAGGTTGGTGTTCCTCTCCCCCGGGACCTGAAATAGAGACTTAGGGCTTCTGGGCAAAATAGAGCCTGGGCACTACGCCGCTGAACGCGACAAATACTTGGTCAAAAAATATTTATTTGTCAATCAAACATTTGATCGTAAATAACCCAGGCAAAAATTGGTGATTCGACTAACTTGGGTCTATATAATTATAAAGCCTCTTTTTGTGAGGTTTCTAAAGCTATATATTTTATTTTTAAAATTTTTAGGAAATCAATTTCAAACTTGAGAGATAAATTTAGTTATTAAGAAATTAATATTCGAATCGGTAAATCCGGGAATTGGAAAAGTAGTTTAGGAATAAAATACAATAAAAAAGAGCTAAAATAATCCAGACAGAAGAATCCAGACAGAAAAATCCAGACAGAGGAATCTAGACAGAAGAAAATAGACAGAATAATCCAGACAGGAGAATCCAGACAGAAGAAAATAGACAGAAGAATCCAGACAGAAAATTCCAGACAGGAGATTCCAGACAGGAGAATCCAGACAGAAGAATCCAGACAGAATAAAATAGACTGAAGAAACCAGACAGAAGAAAATAGACAGAAGAATCCAGACAGAAGAAAGTATACAGAATAATCCAGACAGAAGAATCCAGACAGAAGAAAGTAGACAGAAGAATCCAGACAGAATAAAATAGACAGAAGAAACCAGACAGAAGAAAATAGACAGAAGAATCCAGACAGAAGAATCCAGACAGAAGAAACAAGACAGAAGATTCCAGACAGAATAAAATAGACAGAAGAAACCAGACAGAATAAAATAGACAGAAGAATCCAGACAGAAGAATCTAGACAGAAGAATCCTAACAGAAGAATTCAGACAGAAGAATCCAGACAGAAGAATCCAGACAGAAAAAAACAGACAGAAGAAAGTAGACAGAAGAATCCAGACAGAAGAATCCAGACAGAAGAAAGTAGACAGAAGAATCCAGAAAGAAGATTCCAGACAGAATAAAATAGACAGAAGAAACCAGACAGAAGAAAATAGACAGAAGAATCCAGACAGAATAAAATAGACAGAAGAATCCAGACAGAATAAAATAGACAGAAGAATCCAGACAGAAGAATCCAGACATAAGAAAATAGACAGAAGAATCTAGACAGAATAAATTAGACAGAAGAATCCAGACAGAAGAATCCAGATAGAAGAATCCAGACAGAAGAAAATAGACAGAAGAATCAGACAGAAGAATCCAGACAGAAGAATCAGACAGAAGAATCCAGACAGAAGAATCCAGACAGAAGAAAATAGACAGGAGAATCCAGACAGAAGAAAATAGGCAGAAAATCCAGACAGAATAAAATAGACAGCAAAATCCAGACAGAGGAATCCAGACAGAATAAAATCCAGATTAAAGAAAATAGACAGAAGAATCCAAACAGAATAAAATAGACAGAAGAATCCTGACAGAAGAAAATAGACAGAAGAATCCAGGCAGAATAAAATAGACAGAAGAATCCAGGCAGAAGAAAATAGACAGAAGAAAATAGACAGAAGAAACCAGACAGAAGAAACCAGACAGAAGAATCCAGACAGAAGAATCCATACAGAAGAAAATAAACAGAAGAATCAGACAGAAAAATCCAGACAGAAGAAAATAGACAGAAGAAAACAGCCTGAAAAAAAACCAAGCAAACGAATTGATCTAAGAAAAACCAAGAACCAGATAGAGAAAAAATAGCTATAAAAAACCGAGGATAAAATAATCCAGGCAGAAGAACACGGACAAATATTCCATACAGAAATATTCTTACATGAGAATCCAGTCAGGATTGCCCAATAACTTCAGAGATTGACAGTAAACATTCAAATTAATTTGCATATGGCATCTATTAAGCCAGCACAGATGTCATGATCAGGTATATAAAAGCCATGTTCTCTAGACAAATCTCACACCTCTCCATAGTACCATGGCGTTCTGCAAGCCTCTGGTCTTCCTTTCTCTGCTTCTGTTCTTCGTCTATGTCACCCATGGCAACCCCCTACCTGGTAAGTTCATTCATTCTACTATAAAACCTCCCATGAACGACCTATCTGATGACCAACTACCTAAATGAGCGGCCAACTTTGTAGAGTTAAAAATGACTTGAAATGATAATTCCTAATCTCCAACAAGAGGTCTCCAAAAGAAACCAGAACTGGCAAGATTTAAGTTATTTTTTTCTAAATTTTTAATTTTTGTTTATAGTAGGCATATTTTAGCGTTTATAAAATATACCTCTATCTATAATAGCCTTTTGCTACATATATACATGCATATATCCATCATATTTGCACATTAACGTAGAATCACTTTATGTTTCTCTCCGCATAGTTTGCTGATACATAGAATTCGATATAAAGCATAGAAGAAATGACCCACTACATCTCTGAATGCACTATTGTTACCGAAGAACGGAATAAGATCTTAAAGAACATTATCCAAGTCTACATGAACCCAGTTCAGCTAATAAGAATAATGTCAGAGAAAAAAATATATAGCGATAAAATTGTTTAAATTTCATAAAACGTTAGAGAACATGATAATCTCTAAGAACTAAAATTACAGAACAATTTCCTTCCATAGTTAATTTGTATAGTCATGTTGAATACTTTGATTTCCTTTTCATTTTCCTTTCTCTCCTTTGTTTATGTTTTTTTTCTTTTACTCTATTAAATGATGTATGGCGAGTCCTTACAGGACGGAAAGGTCATAATAAATCTGTTGTTGTAGAATTTGGTATTAATAAGAATGCCATGTTTTACAAACTAGATTAAGATATCCAAAAGGTAGTTCTTGAAATTAAAGATACTTAGGACATTAAATCTTTTTTATTATCTCGATGTTTCGACAAAAATCTAGTGTCATCGTCAGGAGCGAACAAAAATTAAAACAGTAAAGATAGAGCTTGCCTGGCCGACATTAAAAGTACTTCAAATTAAAGATACTTCGGCCAGTAAATATATATATATATATATTTTTTAATAAAGAAGATTTACTGACCGAATTATCTTTAATTTGGAATACTATGAATGACGGCCTGACAACCTCTATACTGACGATCCAAAAAGGTAGGTCTAATATATGTAAGACCTTCAGAAGAGCTCACATTGCTAATTATCAAAATGATCGAATATCCTTCAAGTTCAAATATCTGCTTTGATGAAAGACCTTTATTATTATAGATATATTTATTTATTTATTTCAACACACAGAACGCTATATCCCGGCTAGCGATAATTGCGTCGATTTACATTTTTTTAAACAGAAACAGTTATAAGCATATTATACAAGAAAAAGTAATCGAAATAAAAAGAGAAACAATAATATATATTAAGAACCTGAACATTTCAGGTTTAAAAGATAATCAATAATATATCTACAAAAATAGTTATATCTATGATAAATCTCTCTGCTATTTACAAATTGATATAGATCTACAACATTATTTATTGTCTGTTGTCTAGTGGTGAAGAAGAGTGGGGATTCAATTTATAGATTTATTCTCTTTATGATATGTTTGTGTGCTATATGTGAAATAGATAATATTAAATATACAGAAAGCAATTAATTATTTTTCTGTTTGTTTCAGAAGGTGACACTGAAAATGTTGATGGTAAGATATATATATATATAAATTATATAATCTATTATAATTTATATGAATAAATAATATATAAATTTAAAAATTGTTTCTATCTGTGTAGACATTCCATATATTATAAATGCATAATCTACCATCATATTCCTACTCTTTGATATTCCCATGACAATATGCAAATATAACATGAATTTTTTAAACTTTTAAATTTATATTTTCTCAATAAATACTATCTATATATAAAATATATATATAGAAGACTCAAATTCTTGCAAGATAGACAAGTAATTTTATTTTAAAATGTCCTTTATAAGTTAATAACTGGATTATATTTTTGATATTTCTCAAAGTAAATCTATAACCATTTAGACAATGAACTATGTTGACAGTTTTTGTTGGTTATGGTATGAATGAACTTATTGATTCCTGAAACAGGGAAATATATGGGGAGTTGAGATAGATTCAACCAATATTTATTATTATCATTTACAAAGCACGCGATATCCGTCTTGGATATTTGCATGCATAAACAAGTTTGGGAGCTTATTTACAGTAATTATTAATATGATTTTAGTTATTATAATAGAAATTATTAACATATTTGTCAGTTTGTTAACGATTTAATTACCCTATAATGAATATTAGTGAACATCACAGATAAGAACAGAAATTTAGAGCTATTTACAGCATATAACTATATACCAGTTATTACAGCCCAGGCTATCTATTACTAAAAAACATTCTACAAAATCTATTAAAATTAATATACATATATCTATTATTAACTATTTGATTTAGACAATTTATATTTATTTGATTTTTGACTCTCAAGTCCTCTACAAGTCGACAGTCCGTTAGAATATGTACAGGATTTTCTTCTTCTGCACCACATGAGCATTTAGGCGAATCCGTCTTTCTGACTTTGTACAAATATGATCTAAAGTTACCGTGTCCAGTAAAAAATTGGACATTGTAAAAATTTGGCTTGACATATTTGGGTATTTGGGAATCAGTGAAGAAGGACTTGAAAATGGTATTAGTCTTCTCATAGTATTTCTGCAATTTTTCCCTTATATAATTAGAAATTATATTCCTACTTGAAGAGTCAAATCGGTTGTAATTTATTTCGGTTTTCAACATGTTAGATTCAATATAATCAGTAAGTTTGGGGACTTGTGCAAGTATATGTGTACAATCCGATGATGTTGTACTGTAGGCCTGTATACAATGTTTTAATATACTATATTGAAGAGAATTTAGTTTGTCCTTAGACTTTTTGTTTATGAATGGATAACATATTGGGTAACCATAAGTAATTGTACTTCGATATAATGTCTTATACAATATCAGTCTTCGTCTAAAGTCTAGACCCCATGCTTTCTTTGTCAGGCCAAATAGGTATCCACTAGCTCTAGTTACTTTTATGATCATTTCATTAACGTGAGGCGTAAAGTCCAGTTTGCTTCTGACTCGGTGATTTTTAATAGTCACTCCTAGGATCTTAAGTTCTTCAGCCGGTTTAATTAACTTGCTACCTGAGACTATTATATCGCTATTGCATTTGAATAAATATAATATTTTTGTTTTTTCATCTGACAATTTTAATTTACGACTTTCACACCACTTATTGATTTTTCTTAATACATTATCTATTGTCTTTCTTAGTTGTTCAGGAGTTTTATTCCAACATATTAGCGTAATATCATCTGCATATCCTATTGTTTCACAATTATCATCCAGATTATTATTCAGTATCTCATTAATAAGAATATTCCATAATGTGGGAGACAGTGGTCCTCCCTGTGGACATCCTTTACTTAGTTTCTTATTAATTTCAGTTGAGGAATATCTAAATCTTATTCTTCTATTATCAAAGTATGATTGTAGAAGTTTTATCATTGAAGCCTGCACACCATCTTCATCTAGTCTTTTCATCAAGGACGGCCACCATGCATTATCAAACGCTGCACTAATATCCACTGCAATTATTGCTGCATATTCTCTTGTTTTATGTTCTAACGCAATTTTTATTATTTCAGTTAGTGCAGTAATAGTAGATTTCGATCTTCTAAAGCCATGTTGTCGATCACTTAGTAAATTAAAATCTTCATAATATTTTATTATTCTGTTATTAATTATTTTTTCAAATATTTTAGAAATGTTGGAATTAAGACATAAAGGTCTATAATTTTTAAAGTTATTAAAATCAGTTTTTCCAGGTTTCGGAATAATTATTGCCTCTGCTCTTTTCCATTCAGCAGGATAGTATTGTAGGTCTAAACATTTTTGAAATAGTTTCACCAATATAGGAGCTATATATTGTTTAGTGTGCCTTATCATGTTTTTAGAGATGTTGTCTATTCCGGGAGATTTATTTGGATTTAATTTGTCAATTAAGTCGTTAACTTCAGTAATCATAACCATCGGTTTTTCTTTATTGAGTAGTTTTAAATTATAATTTCTTATACTTTTATGGATGTTTGTATCTTCTTCACTTTTATCATCTGGAAATAAGTTATTCAATAATTCCTCACCCTTCTGCAAACATTCCATATCAGTATTACCCTCCAAAATTTGCATATTTCTCTTCCGCTTAGATCCACTTTTGATGTTTTTGTACACCTTATATAAGTTTCCATAAGGGTTGTTCGACTTGTTTTCCTCCAGAAAAATTCTCCATGATGCTTTCCTTGCTTTTTCTATTTCCCGTAAATACTTATTTCGTATGCTTTTATAGTATTGTTTAATATGATTAGGGCAATTTTTGTTTCTATAGTAACAGTTTCTAAGATAATGACAGTGATCCTTTAGAAGCTGTAAATTCGTATTCCACCACTTATTACTAATATTATTTTTGGTTGTCATATTATTATTTACTTTAAGTGAATTATGTGCTGCCTCAATCAGTATGTTCGTAAGTTCTTTTACCGTTTGATCAATCATTTCTGGTGTATCCACTATGTCTAGTAAGTTTTCAATTTTTTCTCGTTCAGTACTGTTAATTCTCTGACTAAAACTTAACCAGTTCGCATTTTTCTCATTAAATTTCCAAGTGGAATAATATTTTTCTGAACTAAATTGTTCGTTTGTATATATTTCAAAAGATATAGCTACATGATCTGAAATTTGCGATATCTGCTGTGTCTTCCAATTTCTGATCGCCGCAATTGCATGTTTATTTGTTAGTGTGAGATCAATCACACTTGCATCACGACACGTGAAAGTTTTACTATTATGGATAATTAAGTTTATTTCATCTATGATAGGGATCAGTCTATGTCCATTATAATTTTTCCTGATATCATACCATAACGGAGCTCTGGCATTGAAATCGCCGCAAATTATCACCGGTATATGTAAATTTGTATTAATTAACTTCTTCATAAATTCCTCGTGCTCACTTTTCATTGAATTCGGATGTATATAAATGTTGGAAAGATATATTTTCTTACTTTTTGTTTGTATGGTTATAGTTGTAGCAAATGAGTTAGTGAATTCTGTACTTAATTGAATTTTTAAGCTGCTATTTCTTACAATTATTGCCGTATTTATATTTATACCAATATGGTGTAGAAATCTGTGTTTTAGATATTAGATTGTTGCTATTTACATTTATAGTGTACACGAGAATTGACCAACTCTTCATAAACATAATTATTGATAATATTATACATTAACGCGCCATCTGTAATGTATTTTAAACTATTCTGACGCGTATGATTCTTTTTGATATTAAATAATTTTTTACTGCCCTTACTGCAATGTTAATTTGATGGGAGGACCTGGCTCATCAGTGGTGAACCCTCCCAGCGGTTTCGTCAGTTTAATCTACCATACCGCTGTTATATTGCATTGGGCTATTTTGTCTTTTATACTGATACTGAAGCTGACCTCTTGGAAAATGTATTTTAAATGAACTATGGACATAAGCTTTGAGTATATAATTGGGAATATGAAAAAACGCGTTCGTGGATGGCTTTTCTTGATTTATCAAGAAATTAGGTTGGACAAATATCAGGGAACAGGTTAAATCAATGAATAGTTGATTTCTGTTCCACCAGATGGCACTCTGCCTTCTGAAAGGTACATGTACTCCTGGTCAGGATATGTCTTTTTTATTTTTAATTGTGAATATATAATATGCTTCGAGTAATTGCTCTTCCGCAAAGAGCGGATTACATTTTAGAAATGTATAGTGAAAATTGTGTATTCTCATCATATTGAAGTCAACTTGGAGATGTTTATCATTATTGCTTATATAGAAATGTTTTTTTTTGTTAGTTTGTTTTGTGAAAAACTATTATATCTCTATAGAATACATGATATTATATATAATATACCACAGATATTTTACTGTAGATTTATAACTAGCTAATATTTATGTTTTATGTTTTAGAGGAAAATCTTGTGAAGTTTGACGCTTTAAATAGTAAGTTTCATAGACATACCTAGTGTAAGTTTCTATGGGAACAGCTTTCTAAGACAATGGATGCTCTTATGATTTCCTGGAGGTGTCCTCTAATTTTATGATGAGTTGAGACAGGTTAAATCTTTTCTAAAAAAACCTCAATTTCTTTTGTCTAAGTCCAAATATCTTGTGATCAAATTGTATCATGCTTCCAGACATCATAGAATCCTGAAATTTGCACATTTACTCAATGATGATGAAAATTCATTCCCACACAGTGTCATCGTGAGTTAGCAAGTAGGAATATATATTTATATATATCTAGACAAAACTTGAAAAGTTGTAAATATATTTCAGAACTTTTAAGAAAAGACAATACTTTTCTTTAAAATATTTACTGATAATTAAATCACTTTGTTCTACCTTCCTTAATAATTATATTTATATGATTAAAAATAAAAAGGACAGGAGAGCTCATCCTTTTTTCATCTTTTCACTCAATATATAATAAAACATCCCCCACAGCTTTAATTTTTGTCATATAATTACACTCATGGACAACACTTAAGGAAGTTGTACCTTTTAGCATATATATCGGGGTTCGAACTGAAAGATATTACAGTGATCTTTATTGAAGACTCACGAGAAACCAAGTGTGAACAAAATTTCCCTCGTCTCCTTCAAAAAAGAGACGATCGACGACATAAAAGACATTACACTTTCTTAGGTTTTGTCCATGAGTATATGTGATAATTTTATTACTACTCCTATCAGTATAGTAGTCGAGATGATAACCTAAATATTCAAAATTAGTTTGCTATTTTCTCGATTCAATATTCAACTTTAGAATTCAAAAATTTGAAAATGCGACAGTCAAGCTAAAAATCTGCATCCTCAGTGACATGTATAACTATCAAGTCCACACTATTTATTGTCTCAGGCGAAGTTTTGCGAGACACAAATTTTAAATTTTATTGCAAAAATTGGACAAATGGGCCATTTTCGCCAAGATACTGTCCAAGTAAATTTTTATCCAGAAGTACAAAATTTATAATAGATAATATATTTTTTCAATAAAAGTCGGTGGACGAGTGGGTAACACCCTCGATTCCCGACAGTCATGAACTGGAATTGAATCCCATGTTAACCTTTTGTTTAATATGCGAATAACTCACATATTATTCATTGTTACAAATAACATAAACTAGGTTATTCTTGTTGAGCGGTACCTAATAAAGTAATTTTGGAATATATTTTTTGAATGAATACATTTTTTTGTTTTAATATAAGTATATAACGCACCCCATATATATATCATATATATATATATATATTATAAATGAAAAAAGAGATTTCTGTTGTTTTTTGATCATGTTGAAAATTATGGTATGGAAATGGTGATGCAGTCGTAGGAATAATAAAATAGTTTTGATCAGATATTGCTTTAATTGAACTTATGGAATATAAAAAAAACATAATTTGATTAAAGTACTGCCTGGCTTAAGGCTAGTAGAATAAGTAAAACGAAAGATTATTTACATAATGTACAAAGGTTTTGAGCCGGCCATCGGTAAACAACAACAATGAGTTTTATAGGGGAAGCGTGACTTCTGGCGGTCGATATAACAGAGTATTTGAATCGATGAAATATAATTTTAAATAAAATAATACTTTAATATAACATAATTTTAAATAAATATTTTAATATATCATATATATATATATATATATATATATATATATATATATATATAAGAAAGGAAAGAGTGTAAACACGCAAATGCTTATTTTATAAACAAACAAGAACCTCTACTATCCTTAAAACAATGTATTTACTATATATATATTTATATGTATATTCAAACCGCAGTAAGGAAAGGTGTTCATTATAAACATTATGATGTAGAATATATCTAAAATTAACAAAGGTTAAATTTAAACTTCCAATATATTTTTTTCTATAAACTTTTCACCTTAATAGACACTCTTGTGTCGATATTTCATAATATGCCACATAATATTTGACCAAATATATTTTTAATAAATGTAATAATAATTAATACTTTTTTTCAGATCCCTTCCAGGATATCGACGTTGGAAAAGGTAAAATATTTAGAATGTCGGTAATCTATATTCAAATATAATATATATATATGTTGTGATGCAGTTTATCCTGTAGGATGAATGTAGCGTGGTTGGTTAAATGCAGTCGTTGTGGCCACAATGTTCAGAGTAGTTTCAGGCGTGAATGAATTACACAAAAGGACAAGACATGTTGGATGTCATCATAGAGATGGCGAGAGAGTGTGAAGCCAACACAAAAGGATATATATAATCTTATCTTTAAGTTTAAGGTACCTTATACTTTAGGAAATTCGAGATTAGGCTTTTTATTAAAAAGGTTTGAGATAATAAAATTGATTAAATAGGAATAATAGCAATATAAATTATTTGTTCTAAGATTAAGGTAATTTCTGCTTTAAGAAATTAAGTAACTAGACACATCTAATTTCTCTAACTATGTTTGTGGTTGATTTTATTCATTTTTGAATAAAATAAATATTTATATTAGTAACAAAATCAAATAAAATCTATCGTGCTTGCCCCTCTGAGAAACCTACCTAATAATTTCTTCTTTAAGAAATTCAAAAATTACTAAATATGCCTCATCTATCAAAAGGCAGATCTGTCCAGGGGGGTCTGTCAATCATCGTATCTCCAGAGAGACTGATCTATTTTTTTTTTAACGAAATGATCCCCCGACTTTGCTTTTCGGAGACCTTTCTCCTGCCTGGCGTCGGCTGTCACTCAATCTATATTATAAAATAAAAACTTTGTGAAATATATTAGTCGTCTAACAGAAAATGAATAAATATTCAAAGATAGAAATTCTTCTCAAAACGAAACATAGCAACCATTCTAAAAGATAACGAAGTTTCCTCACCCGCTCTTGAGTTGTATATTTCTAGACCTTTTGGTGACTCACAGTTTTATCTTCTCAAGATATGTTCCTGAAATCTAGTTTCAAGAACTCATTCTTAAGAGGTAGGTCACATTGAGTCATCGAAGGGTCGGGAAATGAACAACTTAAGAATGATTATTATAGCTGTATTATATTTTATACAAATACCTAACCAGCAGATGGTTCTCAAATAATATAACTTATTGTAGTATTACACCATGAACATCGATATATAAGATTAATAGTCTGTATAATATATATATGTAGTATTTTTCTACCTTATTTGCATATTGGAGATAAAATTCTAAATCAATAGTGTAAGCAAACAAAAATTTCAGTCACACGATCAGGATATTTTTGTATTTTATCAACTGATCATCATCATTTTCCACTTTATTTTATTTTCACACACAAACACATTTTTCAGTTTAATATTTAATTATATGTATATCTTTATCTCTCCCCTACAAAAAAAACAGACACTGACCGTTTTTATTATTTTTCACATAAACATATGTAGTAATATATGTCAATATATGCTATATTTTTTCATATGTAACATAATTATAAATAGTGTAACAGATTCTCTCTTCTCCTTCTTATCTCCACTCAATCATGACTGGGTGAAGTAGAATGTATCTGCCTTTGTCATTAAGACTGGGAGCACTACTCAGTGGCAGGCCGACTTAGCTCCAAAAGAAATGGCCACATCTGACGTGAGGAACTGACGCCATGTGCAGCCGCTCCTATCATGGAGTACAAGCGCTGCTCATCCTGTATCCCTGGATCAGGAGCCCTTACAGAATACTATCAGCCGGGCCATCTGAGCTAAGGTTTTTAGCGAGCTTGTTACTGATCTTCCTCCTCCTTTTTCATCTGGGCTTGGGATCGGCAAAGGCGGAGTTATAACAGATCCTAAATGGAGATACAACTCAACGCGCCAGCTTGACCATCATGTAATAACAAATAACAAAATAAAGTTTTATTGAGAGTCCGCCGCACCCAAGACAGGGCGAGGTCCAATATCGTCAATTCCTCACAGGAAACTTCCAGTAAGTTTTACGACCGCCACTGGACAAACGGCCGGACAACAACATGTAGATCTCCTGGTCACGTCTTCGTCTCTCTCTGAGGTGACATCCAACCTGCCTCGTCCTTTTGTTTTTTAAATTATTTATTAAAATTATTTAACCGATTTCTCACTCTAAGCCTATTGCAAACAATTTATACTATTGTCAATTTCTAATTTGTTTTGTGTTTTTCAGATAACAACGCTGTTGGCTCTCTTTTCGGTAAATTATTTGATATTTTATTTATTCTTTTTTCTAACAATAATCTTGTGTACAGGTAAAGGAGGCGCTGGCAACAAAAACGAGAACGGCGACAAAAAATAAAGTTTCGTTGTGATATTACATCTTTATTGATGTTTGAATAAAGGGATTGTATTTGAAATTTATTTTGTTTCTTCAATTTTTAAGAACATATAAAAATATTATATGATTTTATATACATATTATATATATATATTATATACGTATTTGTATACAAGTACATGCGGGGATCGGTGGAAGGATGGTCTAAACCGTTGGTTTTCGACCGCTACGACCAGGAATCGATCCCGCATTGGGCATTTTTTCTAATTAAAAAAAATGTTCCAATGACCCCCTATTCTTGCAAAAGTCCAACCCCATCAGCGAGTGCAAGTAATCCAACGGGGCTTTGGCACATTTGAAAAAAAATGTACACGCATGGTCAAAACTTAAGGAAGTCTTTATCCCCTGTCGTGTTTTTTTTTTTTATAAAACAGAGGCACTTTTTTCACACTTGTGTCTTCAATAAAGGACACTGTGTATCGGCAATTTTTTCACACTTGGTTATCTCGTGTGTCTTCAATAAAAATCCTGTGTCAGAGTTATTGTCTGAATCCTGATATACATGCTAAAAGGTATAACTTTCACAAGTTTTGTCCATGAGTGTATTGTCTTAATTCCGATATACATGCTAAAAGGTACAGCTTTCACAAGTTTTGTCCATGAGTGTATTGTCTATATCCCGATATACATGCTAAAAGGTATAACTTCCTTAAGTTTTATCCATGAGTGTATTGTCTGAATCCCGATATACATGCTAAAAGGTACAACTTCCTTTAGTTTTATCCATGAGTGTATTGTCTGAATCCCGATATACATGCTAAAAGGTACAACACTCACAAGTTTTGTC
The DNA here is from genome assembly GCA_030710605.1 of Cordylochernes scorpioides. Classification (NCBI taxonomy): domain Eukaryota; kingdom Metazoa; phylum Arthropoda; class Arachnida; order Pseudoscorpiones; family Chernetidae; genus Cordylochernes; species Cordylochernes scorpioides. Next base: position 6,593,423 of record CP092865.1, read on the forward strand.
CATGAGTGTAGACTTAAATATAATTTTATGTGTGTGTATGCAGGTATGAATGGATGCCGCCTCTTTAAATAGTTGAATATATTTTATTGTGTGTGTGAATATGTTATACCTATTAAATAAGTGGCACACACACCCACATGAAAACTTGAAAGACCCAATATTTTGATTGATGTATTTATGACTTTGATGATGATATTATTCAACGATGTTTGTATATATTAAAAAAAAAAACACAATTCTACCGCTATTGAGCTAAATATGAAAATTATTTTGGATGTTTTGGCTTATCCGTTGCGAATCTTCTCAGAAGTTATTAATTAAAAGTTTACCACTGATAAGCCAAGCCTTCCTAAATATTTTTCCATTCATTTACTGATTGACCCTTCCTCTACTGAGGGTGGGCCACATGGTCTCTTCATATCTCCCTCCTTCAGTACCTTGCATATAACACACTAGGTAGGTTCGAAAGCTAGCAATTAAACGAATAAGAAGCTCCTCGTGTAATCTTTTATTCGTATTGTTTACCAAATCTACTGAGTTCATTTATGCGTCAAATATACACTAGGTAGACTTTAGACATTCTGTTTAATGCGGTATCCATAGAAAAATTGATGGAAGGATATTTAAATATATCTTATAAATCTAATTGTTCAATGGCAGGGGGGCAAAATATTCCCTTTTTCTTTTTAGTGCATTTTAATTAAAGCTTTTTTTAAAAGGTATTCTAATTTATTCAATTAATTTTTGTCATGAATCATAAATTAAAACAAACGATATACACCTATCCCCCGATTTACACGGTAGATACGTTCCTGAGAAAAACGTGTAAATCGGGGGATAGGTGTACACAGAAATAAAAATAAAATGCATTGACAGGTTAAAATATGTAGTCAGCACATAAGCTCGGGATTCCTCGTGAGATGTATACACAGCGCATGTGTTCAATCACAGCAGCATTTAGTATAGTGCGATAAAAACAAAAAAAAAATTATTTGGAAAACCGTGTAAAAGCGAAAACGCGTAAAACAAGTACCGTGTAAATCGAGGGATATGTGTAATTAAAACACACAAAATACTTAAATATGCATTTTAATATTAAACCCAGTATTGTTAGGAATATATATACATATATGTTGTAATGTGGGGAGCCGACATCGTCGCTGTAGGCTCCTCATCCATTATGCAGTCATGGGGCCAGAGTGGGAGCGCACTAGCCTGAAGATAAATGAAGACCACACACATAGGAACACGGTTACCTCGGTTTAGAGGGGCAGCACTTGGGAAGATTATAGAATATATGCGGTGGTGAACCGGACAACATGGCGACCTGGCTGCAGTTTTGTCTTCTTCCTATGGTCCCGTGAAGGAACCCATCTTGTATGCTAATGATGAGGTCATAGAAGGTGGACCTCTTTGGGTGTCCATGTTCAATCAAGGACTGGCCTGATCGATTTCTGTTTTCTAAGTTTGTTGCACAAAGTCAAAATTCTGTTTTTCGACCTTACTGGGTGCCGCGCCCTTCTTTTCTGGTGGTAGATTTTATTGAACGTCATTTGAAGTTATATCAGTCTTGGTGTTTCTATGTAAATATTTCCTATGTATAATATTTTATAATAATATATATAGTCACGACCGTCTGTCGTGGCCTCTGTCACGGATAATATACAGTTATCATCGTCATGCGTTCTTAATTCTGTCACCGTTTGCTTTTGGTTCAGTGATAGAATGCTCGCCTGCCACGCGGGCGCCCCGGGTTCGATTCCCGGCCGATGCATTTTTTTTTTTTTACAATTTTCAAAACTCATTTATATATTATACAAGAATGACATCCACGGCGCCAATTTATAATTGTAACGAATAGTATTTGAATAAAAGCATTTAATCGGGTAAACCCCGGGCGTTGTAGATTATAAACACAAGGTAATAAGACCACATCCATGATAAGGTACAGTTTGGATTATAGATTATAAACACAAGGTAATAAGACCACATCCATGATAAGGTACAATTTGGATTATAGATTATAAACACAAGGTAATAAGACAACATCCATGATAAGGTACAGTTTGGATTATAGATTATAAACACAAGGTAATAAGACCACATCCATGATAAGGCACAATTTGAATTATATATTATAAACACAAGGTAACAAGACCACATCCATGATAAAGTACAATTTGGATTATAGATTATAAACACAAGGTAACAAGACCACATCCATGATAAGGTACAGTTTGGATTATAGATTATAAACACAAGGTAATAAGACCACATCCATGATAAGGTACAATTTGGATTATAGATTATAAACACAAGGTAACAAGACCACATCCATGATAAGGTACAGTTTGGATTATTACTATATATAGTCACGACCGTCTTTCCTCATCGGCCGCCTCTGTCACGGATAATATACAGTTATCATCGTCATGCGTTCTTAATTCTGTCACCGTTTGCTTTTGGTTCAGTGGTAGAATGCTCGCCTGCCACGCGGGCGCCCCAGGTTCGATTCCCGGCCGATGCATTTTTTTTTTTTTACAATTTTTAAAACTCATTTATATATTATACAAGAATGACATCCACGGCGCCAATTTGTAATTGTAACGAATAGTATTTGAATAAAAGCATTTAATCGTGTAAACCCCGGGCGTTGCCCGGGTCATTCGGCTAGTATACTGCAAATATAATACGACATATATATGTTATTAAAAAAATGAGATTCTCTGCTGATTTTGATTATCTTGAGGATTATGCTATGGTAATGCAGTCGTGGCAAAAATCTTTAAATTATAATAATAAATAGTTTTTATCAGAGATTGCTTTAATTGAACTAAAAGAATATATAAAAAACATAATTTGATAAAAGCACTGCCTGGCTTAAGGTGTAAGAATCAAAAAATAAAACTTATTTACATAATGTACAAAGGTTTGAGCCGGTCATCGGGAAACAACAACAATGAGGTTTTTATATGGGGAAGCGTGACCTCTGGAGGTCGATTTAACAGAGTATTTGAATATATGAAATATATTTTTTTTTAATAAAATAATATTTTATATTATATATATATATATATGTTTGAAAATAGAGCAATCCATATATTATATTATTTAAAAATGCCTATTTTGGATCATAAAGTTTTTATTTCCGATATTTCGTGTGGCAACTCGCCAAACTTCTTCGGGGAACAAGATTGTTTTGAATAGCTCGCGTATCAATTCACTCATAAATCATATTGCACACTTCCGTACAGCTACGGCATCGAAAGAATCAGTAGAGCCCTCAAAAAGTACAACATCAAGACGATATACCAGACACCATCCAACTTAAAAACACTTCTCCGCCATCCCGATACCAAACATAACACAAACAACAGTCAAAAATCCAACCTCATTTACAGAATCCCGTGCCGATCTTGCCCAGCTACATACATAGGAGAGACAGGGAAAACTCTAGAAGAAAGAACCAATCAACACAGGACAGCCCTTCAAAACTATAGCCCTCTTTCCCTTTTAGTAGATCACGCACTGAAACAGGACCACATACCAAATTTTGACTCAACTGAAATAGTATATCAAAATATCAAGGACAAGCATTCAAGACTTTTTCTAGAAAGCTGGACCTCAATAGAAGATAAAAACAGTATCAATCGAAAAATAGACATTCCTCAATTATATTTACAATTTAAAACCATATAGCACTACTATACATTTATATATATATAACAAATTACTGATTTTCAATTCTTTTATTTTAAATGTATATATTTATTTATCCTCTATATATTAATATTGTATATATCATTTTATATTATCAATAATTATATTTATAAACATGCATATTGTAGATTTTAGATATTTTAAAATTTTATAGCAGTTGTACATACTCGTGAATTGATACGCGAGCTATTCAAAACAATCTTGTTCCCCGAAGAAGTTTGGCGAGTTGCCACACGAAATATCGGAAATAAAAACTTTATGATCCAAAATAGGCATTTTTAAATAATATATATATATATACATTTACACACACTATGATATTATAATATATATAAGCCAGGTTCATGGAGCGTTCAAAATATGCCAATAACTACCCAGGATGTCAGTTAAACTTAGGTCTTCTTGGTTTTATTTACAATGGCGGCCAAAGTCCAAGATAGTAAATAGCGCTAAACAGAGTTATTTCTAAGAAAAATTTCTGTAATATCAGGTTGAGGTTGTAAATTCTTTTGAGAGTGGCTATCTGAAATCTTTGATATTGGAAAGCTGAACAGAGATAAAGAAGAGATGATTCACTGTTTGGCCTTTATTATAGCACTGGGGGATATCGAATCATCTTTCAAAATTTCCGCGTAGTATGCTTGTGTGTAGTCATGGTCAATTACGGTGGTTGTTGAAGTGCCTTCATATTAGATTCTTGATAGAATTGAGATTTAAATATTTGACGTGGATAAATATCTTCTTAGATTGCTGATTGAGTAATCTATAATGTATATGCCTTTTCGTAGATTTTTTATGAACAGAGTTCTTTTATTGCGGGCTACGCTTTGTGGTAAGTTAGAATATGCAGGAATGCCGCTGTAACCTTTGACACAACGGTGTAGTACATTGAATATAAAATGTAGGTAACATATTAATTCTGCATAGAGTTGGGTTTTTGAGGGCCGGGGACTGCATATGGCAAAAGAGCCAATTAGTATTCTAACATAAATAGGGAAGTTTTCATGTGTGGGAATATCTGGAAAGATATAACCGGGTAAAGACTGACCATGAGTTCTGCATGGAAGGTTGAACAGTCAATGTTGAAGTTGATAAGTGAAAAAAATTTCAGACTTCTACGTACTCTGGATTTATTTTGAAAATTTATTAAAAGATTTTTGGGCAGACAGACATGGAATCAAGTTAAATGGAGGTATTTTAAAAAGCCCTTATTCCAGGGGCTTAGGTTTCAAATAGCCATAAGTCTTCTCTAAGCGGATTGGCCAATTCTTCGTGCAAAGTGGGGAGTATTGTAACCACTACAACTTCAATGTGCATCTTTGATTTTGGTTTAGAAACTCCAAATTCATTGAATAATATTATAGACTTATACACAGACATGCAATAGGTATTGTTGAGGAATAATTGGTGCATATAATATTTAAATTAATTTTAATCATCGTAAAGATAGAGGCTGTCTGGCCGGCATTCATAGTTCTTCAAATAAAGATACTTCAGCCAGTAAATCTTTTTATTGTCTCGACGTTTCGACAAAAACTTTTGTCCTCGTCAGGAACGAACAAAAATTAAAACATTTGGCAAAACGTTAGAAATTATTCTATCCGAATGAATGTTCGTCCAACGAAAGTTTTTAAAACAAATATTTATTATGATGATTTATTATTCCTGTATACACCGGTACACCGATAACAGTGACATCGGGAGTGATCAACTTGAAACTGCGCTGACTGGGGACGTATTGTATTCAGTAGAAAGTTACGGTTCTAACTGTGTGCTGACGACCGTCACAAACGTGGCTGGAGACGTCTTGGGAAGCGTGTGGATCCTGAACTTACTTTCTAACACCACACAGGTCCACAACAGGACGTGTTCTATTGATTAATAGTTGAAATTAACATAAGATTAATTGAGATAGTGCAACTATATATTCAATGTGGTTTCATGAAATGTGTAGGGCCTTATATTATAATATATATTCATATTCATATGATAAATATAAATTAATATAAAGCAATAACGCTTCATCCATATACAACGAATGAAGACATTAAAACGCGAATGTTTCTTTTCACAAATAAATCAAACTTCTACTGTCCATACCGCGATGAAAAATTATTGGGAGGGCTTGGCTCATCAGTGGTAAACCCTTCCAGAGGTTTCGCCAATTTAATCTACCAAACCGCTTCTTTGTATATGTGTGCGTGATGATATTGTAATCAGATTACTGAATTATAACAGATGAATTAATATATTTATTGACTTTGGGAAATTTTTTGCTTATATTTTCAAGAAGGTTTTGTATAGGGACTTGAAGATTCGGATTTCTAACTCGTTTCAGATCTTGAATAATCGCTGAAAAAAATCAGTTCTCAACTCCCAACAGTTTCCGAGTTGACTTCGTGTAACACACATAAGATTTTAAAATAAATATATAAATTAGTACTTTCTCGGACACTCCGACGAATCAGAAGTCTGAAATTTTGTAAACTTGCATTGTTAATTGGACTGAGTGAGTGTTGAAAATTTCAAACTTTTACGGGCTCTGTGGAAGTATACTAAAAATTTATTACAAATTTTGTCGACAGAGAGGCATGAAAACAAGTTAAATAAAAGCTTTTAAAAAATCACCACCAGGTCACAAATATGTGTTGGCAATGACAGCACAAATTACACTCTAAAACAAAAATATCGATACACCAAGAAATAGTTGTCCAATTGGGACAAAAATTGGTGGATAGGAAGAACATGTATAAGAGAAAAAAGGATTAAAATATCAGGATAATTAATTGTTTTATTCCAGAGTTTGAACGTCAAAAATTGAGAAAGTCAATATGCCGTTGGACCCCCACTGGTCTGGATACAGGCTGTGTCACCCGGCGTGTCATGGACTGGTAGAGATTCCGGATGGTGTTCTGCGAGATTTCGTGCCGATTTGTCTCCAAATGTCAAGCTAATACGATCTTGCTAGCCACGGAAGATTTCGGCAAGATTGAAGACAATCCATAGTAACACGTGCCGTGTTGAAAGGTTTTCCCGGGGTGATGAGAAATGGCAATAAAATAGGCTGTATAATGTATTCTACGTACCGTTGTGCTGTCATTGTGCCAGGAATTACTACTAATCCTAATATCAAATGAAATGGCATCCCAACAATAACGCCCTGTTGTGGACCTGTGTGGTATTCGAAAGTAAGGCCAGGATCCACACGCTTCCCAAGACGTCTCCAGAAACGTTTGCGACGGTCGTCAGAACACAGTTAGAAATAGAATTATCTACTAAATACAATACGTCCTCAGTCAGAGCGGTTTCATCTTGATCACTCCCGATGTCACTGTTATCGGTGTACCGGTGTATACAGGAATAACATACCATCATAATAAATATTTGTTTTAAAAAAATTTCGTTAGACGAACATTCACTCGGATAGAACTGAAGAGGAGAGGTCATCATTCGTCAAACAGATTTTTAAATATATATAATCCCTATATTATATGAAGTCTCTCTTTAAGCTAGATTCTCTTTTGATTTGAACATTTTTAATGAAATTCAGAGTTCGAAATGGAAACTAAATTTTTGTCAATTAATATTTAAACCACAGTAAATCCAGGAATTGAGAAGTAAATGAAGTAGAATCTCTCACAAAATAAACCTGACGGAAAATCTAGTCATAAGAAACTAGACATCGGAATCCAAACAGAGTTACTCAATACCCTAATAGATTGACAGTAAATATGCAAATTAAAATTAATTTACATATGGCGTCTATTAAGCCATCACAGATGTCATGATCAGGTATATAAAAGACATGTTCTCTAGACAGATCTCACACATCACCATAGTACCATGGCGTTCTGCAAGCCTCTGATCTTCCTTTCTCTGCTTCTGTTCTTCGTCTATGTCACCCATGGCAACCCCCTACCTGGTAAGTACATTTATACTACAATCAAACTTCTCATGAGGACTATTCTGATTACCGACCACATCCCAAAGAGATCACCATTGTAAAATCAAAAATGACGTGAACTAAAAAAATATTCCCTAATCTTCAAAAAGAGGTCAAATTCAACAAGACCAAAATTGCCCATGATTTACCCTATTTATGTTGAATATATTGATTAATATTTTTAAGCATTTCATCATGTTAGAAATTAAATATATCGTAAGGATATAAGCTGCCTGGCCGGCATTCATAGTTCTTCAAATAAAAGATACTTCGGTCAGTAAATATTTTTGTTCGTTCCTGACGAGGAAAAAAATATTTTTGTCGAAAAGTCGAGATAATAAATATATTTACTGTCTGAAATATCTTTAATTTTAAGAAAATTTAAAGGTTGTCGCTATGTGTATATGGTTAGCATTTTCAAATCGAAATTGGAATGAAAACTATGATGATTAAATTAACGGTTTTATAACTTGAAATTTGGAGTTTGGTGACTATGTTTTAAAACTAGATTCAACTATAAACTTAATTACTCTAACTTAACACACTTCACGAAACAATATGGGCAAATACTATCCCATAGATGTAGGCACTCTTCTATACATAACACAATAGTTCACTAATTTATTAAATTTAATTTGAAGTCTTGAGATATCATTCAAAAAGCACGTATCATCCACCACGCACGTATATTTTAAAAAAGAAAAATGTTTTTCAAACAGAAATAATGTAATATATTCTTCTCTCAATATATAATAAGTATTTAAAATATGTATATAATAATGTGTATATAGAAATTGTATTTATTATTAATTTGTTAAGGTGATAATCCTGTTGAAGGACTGACAAGTCAAAAATCTTTAAAATAAAAAATTGCACAAGAAACTTAACCTTGGAAGCTTTATTTATTTTATAATATTAAATTAGAACATATCATAACTATTTCTATCCATCACCAATTACAACAGTCTTCAATGTTCTCTCCTTCGTGATCCCTATCCCACTCCATGCAACTTTTCCATTTTTGGAAGCAGTGCTGGAAGTCTTTCAGCTTGTTGAGAACCACCGTCACCTTTGTTTTAACTGCTTCCACACTTTCAAATATTGTCTTCTTCAGCGCCGAAATGACCTTGGAGAAATAAAAAAAGTCACAGGGGGTAAGGTCGGGCGAGTAAGCTGGATGTTTCAACACCGTGTGATGCCGATAGATTGATAATTAAACTTTATTATTCTATATTATCCAAACGTCTTTTTTCTTGATCCATCCTGAAACTCTATAATAAATATATTGATCAGATTGTTCACACATATTTCATCAACTTATTGCCTTAATACTTAATAATTATTTTTCATATTCTAATATAGATATAAACAAAAGACAATTCGCTGAGGGAAGATTTTCTTTTATATATATCGGCAATACCAATAAAAAAAAACTCTTCCCTCAGCGAATTGTCTTTTATTTATAATTATGCCGAAGGGATTATATTAATAACAAGTTCTAATATAAATGTTAAGCAAGACATATCGTATTAAAATTAAATTGAATATATAATTCTTAATTTTGTTTGTTTCAGAAGCTGAAGGCGACACCAAAAATTACAATGGTAAAATGGTTTTTATAAAGTTTTATATTTTATAATCTTTGCTCTCAGAATATAGAAAAATATTTCAACAATTGGTTTATAACTGATTAGACATGCTTTGGATTCCTCATATTTATTTTTATACCGCAATGTTTATATACCATGAAACTTGTAAAACAGAAATATTTAATGTTACTTGTCAATTATATACATATATATACAATTATATATATTCATGGACAAAACTTAAAGAAGTTGTATCTTTCAGCATGTATATCGGGATTCAGACAATACACTCATGGACAAAACTTAAAGAAGTTGTACCTTTTATCATGTAAATCGGGATTTAATTGGATCCATGGACTTTATTGTTTCCATACACGTTACTATAATAAGGAATATTCTGTGAATTTACATTATATATACATATATTAACTAATATATTACAACATTTTTATGTTGCATAATATAAAGTAAACCTTCAGTTACAGTTTCAAAATAACTTTATTAGGTCCCGCTCACAAAGAACAACCTAGCTTATGTTATTTACAATGGAGAGTATGTGCATCATATTCACATTGTATTTGCATATTTACCAGGTTAGAGGCTTGTGCGGGGTTTTGAATTCGGTGTGTTCTCTCTTATTTGTGTTCTCGTTTATTATTTCTAGGTACATGTTTTTTCGTTCGTTTTATCCATTTTTCTACGTTTGTTCTCAATTGATATCAGAGTTGCCTTGGCTTTGGTTTCCTTCTCTTTGTTTTCTGTTTATATTTACAGGATTTTCTGAATGTTATGTTTTCAAGATTTTGTGATTTATCATAAAAGTTAAAAGCTTTTTTACTATGAAAAATCATTTATGTTTTCTATTTTTAAATCTTTCCTGATAGTACTGCTCCTGATAAACAATGGGAGAGTAAACTTATATCTATGTTTATATTATAAGCAATTTTCTCTTTTAACGAAATAATATTTAGTTCTAAATAAAATTTTACTCTATCAATAATGTATTTCCTTTCAAATCTTCTAAAGTATCCGTTGTTAGAAAATGTATCTTTCATCTCTTCAAGATTGCATTCATATATCTCAATATTTATTATTTCTACTTTTAAGGTAGCCACCTTCCCTCTTGTTTCTATCATCACACTACATCTTTTCACCAACTCTATATCCATTGCTATAGTTCAATTTATTTACGTTAACGGATTAATATGTTGGTATTTAGATAAACGCTGATATTTGATCATTCTTTCCCTTTCTAATCAACATATATAGTCACGACCGTCTTTCCTCAATTCCTCATGTCACGGATGCGCGCGCATCATCATTATGATCATTATCATTATCTAATGATAATGATAATAATAATAATAATTATTATTATTATTATTTTATTTTATTATTAATATATATAGTCACGACCGTCTTTCCTCAATTCCTCATGTCACGGATGCGCGCGCATCATCATTATGATCATTATCTTCTATAGAAGTTTCTATCTTTATAATTATGTTTATTTACAAAAAGTCAATTCGCTCGCGCCTCTAGCGGTGAAAATGAGGGGTAATACAAGCTGACCTAATGTACATGTAAAGTTTGGAGCGGGACGTTTCACAAGAGTGACATCCACGGCTCCAATTTATAATTGTAACAAATAGTATTGGAATAAAAACATTCAATCGGGTAAAACACGGGCGTTGCCCGGGTCATTCGTCTAGTTTTAATATATACAGTAGAACCTCCATGAGAGGACACTCGCGCTAGAGGACACCTCTCTACAAAGAACAGTACATTAGAACCTCCATGAGAGGACACTCGCGCTAGAGGACACCTCTCTATAAAGGACAATACAGTAGAACTTCCAAGAGAGGACACTCGCGCCAGAGGATACCTCTCTATAAAGGACAATACAGTAGAACCTCTCCATGAGAGGACACTCGCGCTAGAGGACACCTCTCTTTACCAAATTACCATTTTTACTATTTAGCAAAACTTCGGTAAGAAGACACTTCTCTCTAAAGGAGACCTTGACTCTGCAATTAGATGTCCTTTACAGGGATATTATAGATCTATACATTTGTTACTAGATGTTTGAGTATTGTAAATATAGCTAATATATATGTTTTATGTTTTAGAGGAAAATCTTGGGAAGGTGGACATTTTAAATGGTAAGTTTTATTCTGTTTAGAGGTCACACATGGAGCGAAAGGTGCATAGGGAAGAAATAATTTGTTGTAAGTTTGACATGAACGTATAAAATACAACCTCCCATGAGAGACCGCCCTATGATTATGGATACTCTTGGTCTCTCATAGTGGTCTCTCCTTAGGTCGTGAATAGAATAGTCGAATGATATTAACAATGTGAAAGAGAGAGAGAAAACGAGAAAAAGAACTGTCTACAAAAGAAAGAAGTGTCTGGCAATATGTACAATCAGCATAATATAATTCAATTCATATCCTCTCTAATACATTATCGTCTTTTTAGACCCTTTTGTGTGGTATAATTCGTTTATCAAATTTCCAATAAAGTGTGACCTAATATTTGTATAATTAATTTTATTGTTAAATGTAATAATGTAATAATAGAAAAATAGACCTCCCAACCTAATATGGCAATATCCCTGACAAATTATATATAAATTAATATATTTTTCATCCCATTATAATATCTTTTATCTGTAAACAGTTTGATGCACGTCCACACGTGCCAATAACACAATTATTACTGTACAAAGTTCATCTTGATATTGCATATAGAAGTGTAGGGACACCACTCATTCTCAATAATTATTCTAGAAAATGTAAATTCAATTTGTATATTTTATTTTTGGTTATAATTGATAGTTTAGAAATTATAATCTTTTTGCAAAAAAATAATTGATGATGATAACAAATATTTTTTTACAAAAAAAATTATAATTTCTAAACTATCAAGTGAAAGACATGACATCGAGATTTATATGGCCAGACATAAAAAGAAATATAAAAGAATGGGCGCAAACTTGTATTCAATGCCAAAGTGAACAAAGGAATTATTGGAGCTGACTTTTTAAATAATTTCAAGTTGATACTTGACATTAGCAATAAAAGGCTAATTGATGGCATAACTAACCTCTCAATTCGAGGTGATGTCATGTCCATCGACAGCACAAGTATCACCAGCACCATAAACAAGAACGAAAAATATTACAATATATTGGCACAGTTCCCCGAAATAACTAAGCCCAATTTTTTAATAAATAAAGTCAAACATGACGTCGAACATCTTAATAGTAAGCGACGAGGATATAAGCAAGTTGGCCATAATGGCTGATAAGATAAATGAAATAAATCCCTCAAAGGAACTATACCAGGTAAAGGAAGCCTCATGCAAAAAGAGTATAATTTCTAAACTATCAATTATAACCAAAAATAAAATATACAAATTGAATTTACATTTTCTAGAATAATTATTGAGAATGAGTGGTGTCCCTACAGAAGTATATGTCCGTTGAAGAGCAGAAAATTCGCTCGAAAATTTGCGAAAATCAAAATTAAAAGAAACGCTTTACCTTAATATTATTTATTTTTTTCTTTTTCGAAACATTTCTAGGTAACTCACATAAAATGTAATAATTATTAATAATTTTCTATTTTCAGATCCCTTCCAGGATATTGACGTCGGAAAAGGTAAGAGAACATATAATAATTATCTGTAATTAATTATAATGGGATATAACTTGCCATTTATATATAAGAAAAAAAGAAGTTTTTTCATGTTTGAAAGAAACATTCATACTTCAAAGCTTCCATATTATTATTTTCTGTAATATTTATCATAATTGTGGCAAATATTTGAATTAATCGACTGAATTTTATTTCAAATATTTTGCTACTCTCTCTATGCGTTTTTCTCTCATTGCTTTTCTGTTTTTTTATGTAAATAAATTTCTAATGGTTATTAGGATAGTTAGTGACTTCTTTACACTACAGGAGAGTCCTATAGTCCTAGTTACGAATAGTTAATAGTAGTTACTAATAGTTTTAATCGAAATAAGCGTATCTTCTTATCCTTGTGTTTTCTACCCTCATTTATCCACGCAACAATATAATGTTCACGCCTTTAAACGATGTTATACATGTTTATCATATTTATATAGTTCATATATATATATTTACAAATTATATACATATTATATTATTCCTGTGGAAGGACTTACAGGTCCGAAAGCTAGAGAATAAAAATTTGAGCAAGAAACTTAGCCCTGGAGACTTTATTTTCTTTATAAAATAATATAATTGCTTTTATAAATTTAATTTAAATCTATCGAGAGATTCTGTAACAATTAATTTTAGCAATGCGTTTATTTTATCTCTACAGACCTTACTGCTATGATAAAATTTATTGAATGAGACGGATTGTCTCATCAGTAGTAAACTCTCTCAGCGGTTTCGCCAAATTAATCTACAGACCGATCTACTATTGTATTGGATTGGTTTTCTTCTATATCCTGCATCCTGCTGAACTCATTCCCAAGAGGTGGATCACATTGAGTCACCAAAGGGTCAGGAAATGAACAACTAAAGAATGATTATTATAGCTGTGTAATATTTTATATAAATACCTAACCAGCAGATCGTTTCTCAAATAATATCACTTATTGTAGTATTACACCATGAACCTCAATATATACGATTAATATTCTGTATAATATATATATGTAGTATTATTCTACCTTATTTGCATATTGGAGATGAAATTCTAAATTAATGGTGTAAGCAAACAGAAATTTCCAGTCACACGATCAGGAGATGCTTTTTTTTTTAATTGACCAACAGATCAACATTTTCCCCTTTGTTTTAATTTTCACATAAACACATTTTTCAATTAAATTTTTAATTATATGTATACTTTTATCACTTACAAAAAAACAGGCACTGACCTTTTTTCTATTTTTTAATTATTTTTCACATTAACATATGTAGTAAGATATGTCAATATACACTAGATTTGTTCACATGTAACATAATTATAAAAGTGTAACATATCCTTTCTTCCTCTTCTTCTTTCTTATCTCCACTCAATCATGACTGGGTTAGGTAGAATGCGTCTGCCTTTGTCATTAAGACTGGGAGCACTACTCAGTGGCAAGCCGACTTAGCTCAAAAAGAAATGGCCACCTCTGACATGAGGAACAGACGCCATGTGCAGCCGCTCCTAACATGGAGTACAAACGCTGCTCATCCTGTATCCCTGGATCAGGAGCCCTTACAGGGTACTATCAGCCGGGCCAGCTGAGTTCAGGTTTTTTAGCGAACTTGTTACTGCTCCCTCTCCTCCATTTTCATCCGGGTTTGGGACTGGCAAAGGCAGAGTTGTAACAGCCCCTAAATATAGATACAATTTAACTTGCCAGCTTGACCATCATGTAATAAGAAATAAGAAAATAGAGTTTATTGAGAGTCCACCGTACCCAAGACAGGACAAGGTCCAATATCGTCATTTCCTCCCAGGAAACTTCCAGTAAGTTTACGACCGCCACTGGACAAACGGCCGGACAACCAAATGTAGATCTCCTGGACCTTGTCTTCGTCTCTCTCTGAGGTGACATCCAACCTGCCTTGTCTTTTATTTCTCATACTCTATATATTAAAAAATATTCAATCGATTTCTCACTCTAACCCTATTGCAAACAATTTATACTATTGCCAATTCCTAATTTGTTTTGTGTGTTTTAGATAACAATGTTGTTGGTTCTCTTTTGGGTAAATTATTTGATATTTTATTTATTCTGTTTTCTAACAATGGTATTGTATCCAGGTAAAGGAGGCGCTGACAATAAAAACGAGAACGGCGATAAAAAATAAAATTTTGTTGTGATATTACATCTTTATTGATGTTTGAATAAAAGGATTGTATTTGAAATTCATTTTGTCTCTTTAATGTTTATAAAAATAGAAAAAGATTATATGCTTTTTATATATTTGTATACAAGTACACGCATGGTAAAAACTTAAAGAAGTGAAAAGTCTTTGTCTCCTGGTCGTTTTTTTTAAGAAGAAGAAGAAAGAGACACAAGCATTTTTTTCCTACTTGGTTATCTAGTGTGTCTTCAATAAAGGTCCCTGTGTCAGAATTATTGTCTGAATCCCGATATATATGCTATAAGATACAACTTTCCCAAGTTTTGTCCTTAAGTGAAGATTTAAATAGCGTTTTATATGTGTATGCAAATATAAATGGATGTATCCTCACTAAATCCTCACTTTTAAATGCCTATTAAATAGCGGGCATGAAAAATTGAAAGACCCAATATTTTGATTGATATACGAGAATTTTTATGATTTTGACGATAATATTATTCGACGATTTTTGTATATATTAAAAAAGACAAAATTCTACCACTTTTGAGCTAAATATGAAATTCATTTTGGAAGTTTTGGCTTATCAGTAGAAAACCTTCCCAGCAGTGATGTAGTAAAAATTCACCACTGATGAGCCCCCCCCCAAGCCTTCCTAAATATTTTTCCGCTTCATTTACTAATTGAGCCTTCCTCTACTGAGGGTGGGCCACATGGTCTCTCCATATCTCCCTTCATTAGTGCCTTCCTCTATTGAGGGTGGGCCACATGGTCTCTTCATATCACTTTCCTTCAGTGCCTTCCTCTTCTGAGGGTGGGCCACATGGTCTCTCCATATCTCCCTCCTTCAGTGCCTTCCTCTACTGAAGGTGGGCCACATGGTATCTCCATATCTCCCTCCTTTAGTGCCTACCTCTACCAAGGGTGGGCCACATGGTCTCTTCATATCTCTCTCCTTCAGTATTTAACGTTTATTGACTAATAGACTCAATTCTAATTAGTTGATTAGAATCATGTGATAGAAAAATAAACCAAACACAGCGCGGGTGAATTAATCAAACGCCACACACACGCATGGACAAAACTTAAGGAAGTTTCATCTTTAACCATATATATCGGGATTCAGACAATAACTCTGAAAGATATTACAGTGACCTTTATTATAGACACACGAGATAACCAAGTGTGAACAAAATTACCTCTGTCTCCACAAAAAAAAAATTGACAGATGTAGTCAAAGACTTTCCACTTCCTTTTGTTTTGACTATGAATTATAAAAAGTATTTTATAATATAAAATAATGTTTTCAGAATATTTATCAATATATATTATATATATTGAATCCTTCTAAATTTAGAAGGAGAATATTTGGTAAAAATTACAATGATATTTAATTGGGGAAAATTGATGCTTGAATGATGACAAGCATATATGCAGAGGATGTTTAAGAAAAGTTCCACAATATCAATTAAAATGCATATAACACACGAGATAGACTTTGGACATTCTGTTATATGTGGTATCCATAGAAATATTGATGGAAGGATATTTAAATATATCTTATAAATCTAATTGTTCAATGGCAGGAGCTGAAATATTCATTTTTCCTTTTTAGTGAATTTTAATAAAAGCTTTTTTAAAAAGGTATTTTTATTTATTAATTTAATTTTTTGTCATGAAATATAAATTAACAAACGATAACACTGTTCTACACTTAAAAGGATGTTTTTAATAATGCAATCAGTTTCTGACTTAATTTGAGGTGCTGATCACGAATATGATGTTAGTTTTTATGTATCTCATCAATATTTAGAGATATAACATATACATATTTAGGCCACAATGTGGTACATCAGTCCATATAAGCTGTACGAAAAACACAATGAACGCAAATAAGAACTGAGAACGTCATACCAAAAGGTATTTTATTTACTGTAGTATAAGAAAACCGAATCTATACAAAAATGTAAAATATTACATTCAATCCTTCATGAATTTCAACCTTTTTGATTTTCTCTTATAAGTGTATTCCGTCAGGTCGTGGGACAGATTCCAGCAGTAATCTGCCATCATGTGGCAGTCCCAGACACCTTGATATCTCTCTTCCATCACTTTCATGTCTTGATGGAAACTCTCGCCTTGTTCATCACTATATGCACCGAGATTATCAGGGAATTTGTCCAGATGACTATGCAAGTAGTGAATCTTAATACTCATATTTACACCCAAAGCTTCATAGCTTTTAAGCATATTTTGGACAAGCTCTTTGTAATTATCGTCTCTTCTATTACCTAAATATATCCATGTACTACAGTCTTAAAGCCTGACCATGCTGCTTCTTTAATTCCATTCATGGTTATTAGATTTTTTTGTCATTCAGGAGCCTCTTGATTTGAGGTCCGTCAACAACTCCTGCTTTTATCTTTTCAAGGCTAATATCTGGAAAAAACAACATATATATTTGAAGCATTCTCCATCTTTATCTAGAGCCTTTACAAACTGCTTACATAAACCTATCTTCATATGTAATAGTGGTAGATTTATTTTTTCCCGAGACACCAAAGGTTTGCTAATCACATTAGCTTTTCATACTGTAAATTCACCTCGAAGAGGCCATTTTGTTTGTTTTCCAATGTATTTGCCGTGCCCTGCTAACGCACATGCATAAAAAAAAAACAAGTATATTTGGTGTATCTGTTTTGAAATCCCAGTAACTATTTTCCATCAACGCAAATAAACCAATTATGGTCATTGTATTTGATTTTATTCAAGATGGTTTTAATATTTCAACATTCTCCTTCATTTTTGTTGTATAAGCTATTGAAATAGATGCATATTTATTTCCATTATGAAGTAAAACACATTTGAGGCTACGCACGGAACCATTGATAAATAGACGCCAATCTTCAGGACGGTATTCGTCTAGTTTTATAAGGTGTAGTAAGCCTTTTACATTAGTGCAGTAAACCAGATTTGCATCCTGCTGATAGAAAAGAAGGAACGAACTTTCTCTTGTCCGATTAAATGTTGCGTTGGCATCGTCTTAGAGTTGGCTCATTTCTTTCAATCTTGATGCAAGCAGTTCCACATCTTGCTTTGAAAGTCTCAGGTCACGAGTCATATCATTAAGTTTTGGTTGTGAAAAACGTTTTGGACATTCTTGTTCTCCATATTTCTCACTATCAGAATCATCCAGTTCGATATCTTTTTGTGCGGTGTCTTCTGATTCATCATAAAGAGGATTATTAGCACTGGATGAAAAAACTGGAAGGGGACTATTTGGGCTGTGTGGTATTGGAAGTCTAGCTGAATATAGGTTTTTGTATATAAGCTTTTTCTAACCATTCCTGTTAAAGTGTTTCAAGTCTTGTACGCAAAGGTAACAATCATTGTCATGATTTTTCGGCACTCGCCAAACCATAGGGATCCCAAATGTCAGTTGCCTTTCACCCTTTTCCACAGGTGCAGTGTTTCGACACACATTTTGCATACCTTATGTGGAGCCCATGTCTTGTCCTGGTCTCCTAATTTTATACCAAAATATGCGAAATCCGCCCGCTTTACAAAGTCTGTTATTGCATTTCTTCGCGCTTTTACAGTATATTCGCCACATATATAACAGAAAATATTTGGGTCGCTTTTGCAGGATCTTCTTTTGGAAACCATGTCTGGAAGTGAATTTATTAATGTGTTAAATTTTTATTTTCATAAAGTTGATGGCATAGCTTTTTAATAAATGATGCTTGAAATAATATTTTTTATTAAATTTAATCTGTGTGAATAAAATATATTTTCACTAAAAATTTAAATACTTATTTAATTTTTGACAATTTCAAATTTTAAGTGATGGTATAATGTTTGGAAGTAATTTATTTATTTTAATTGTTAAAATTTTATTTTTATATGAAGTTAATGGCGTATGTTTTAGAATAACTTTGAGATGTGATTATTGTAAAAATTATGAAGCAATCATGATGACTTGGCAGTTTTCTTTATGAAAATATTATTTTGGTGAAATACCCTTTATGGTCATTATCTATAGATTTTGATGACATACAGAAGAACTAAGAGCAGATTCGGAATCAGCGCCATTGGATTACCCAAAAAGCATTTTAAATGCTCAAGCATCAAAAACTTTTTAAAATTTTGTAGACCTGTAAATTGTTGAGGAATAATTGGTGCATATAAAATTTGACTTAAAATTAATCAATTGATTAATTAGCTAAAAGTAACATAATATTAATTGAGATAGTGCAACTATATATTCAATGTGGTTTCATGAAATGGGTGGCCATATAATATCATATATATTGATATGATAAATATAAATTAATATAAAGCAATAACGCTTCATCCATATATAACGAATGAAGACTTTAAGACGCGAATGTTTCTTTTCACAAATAAATCAAACTTCTACTGTCCTTGCTGCGATGAAAAAAATATTGGGAGAGATTGGGCTCATCAGTGGTGAACCCTCCCAGAGGTTTCGCCAATTTAACCTACCACACCGCTTCTTTGTATATGTATGCGTGATTTTATTTATTTATTATCATTTACAAAGCACGCGATATCCGTCTTGGATATTTGCATGCATACACAAGTTTGGGAGCTTATTTACAGTAATTTACAGTGATGGTATCGGAATCAGATTGCTGAATTATAATAGATAAATTAATTTTTTATTGAATTTTGGAAGGGTTTTTTTTTCTTATAATTCCAAGGTGGTTTTATATAAAGACTTGAAAATTCGGATTTCTAACTCGCACACGCGCGCGTTTGAGGTCTTGAAAAATCGCTAAAAAAATCAGTTCTCAATTCCCAACAGTTTCCGAATTAACTACAGAGGGTGTTCACACTTATAGGAAACAAGTTTTATTATAAAATATTAAAAATTAACACCATATTTGAAAATTTACAAATGTTTTATTTGAAAGCCTTTTTGTTTATTTACAGAACGGCACCTGATTTTCCATGATAGCAGACACTTTATGATCATGGTCATACTCAAAAGATCCCATTCTTCCTTTACCACTTTCCAGAGACCTTCAATTGTCCTAGGGTGTCTCTTTCCAAGTGCTCTTTTAAGGCATCTAAAATTGCTAAAATCCGTCGGGGCTAAATCAGGAGATTTTACAGGGGTTCTGTTCTTTGGAAAAGTGTTGATTGCTGTTCTTTGCCTTAGATCTTCCAAATAAGCTTGGGTTGAAGATGAGGTATGACTTGTGGCGTTATCATGGTGAAACCAGACTTTGTTGCTCTGTTTTCCATAGATAGAGGGAATATCATTTAAAAATATAGGTTCTAAAATGTTGTTTTGATAGTACTCCGAGTTTATTTTGGCATTTCTTTCAACTTTTCTTATATTTAATTTTTCTTCATATGATATACCGCATGTTACCATAAATCCTTTGGGGTAACTTTCGGCACATTCCTTCAACCAAATTGGCCTAGATTTTTCCACCCTTTTTTGATAGTATATAGCTATTTTTCTGGCGCAATCGGTTAAATATACCCATGCTTCGTCATATGTAACAATAAATTTCCATCTATCAGCAGCCAAGAAATTTTCATAAAAATATCTGCTGATAGTGTGTCGCTGACGAATATGGCTCTGAAACAATTTGTGAACCGCATGTTTTTTGTATCTTTTAGGCCTAAATCTTTATTTATTATTTTATTTATTGTTGACACTGATGTTCCTATTTGTGGCATAGGATTTTCTTTTGTAATATATTTGTTCACTTTTTTGACAGTTGCAGGAGTTCTCACAGATATAGGGTGATAATCTTTTGTCCATTTCTCCGTAGGTGCTTTGAATAAAAACTTGATATTTTTGTCGTGAATAATATTATAAATACCTTTTCTAGAAATATTGATATCATCTTGTTTGCATATTTTAATTATGTCCAAATAGGTAAGATTAGCTCTGGAAAGTCCTAAAATATAACCTCTTATGAAATTATTGTATTTGAAGGGCATTTTTTTTAAATAACAAAAGAAATGTATAGCGTGTTAGAATTAGCTTAAGCCTTTTCGAATTCCACGTTGTTGATTTTTTAAAATAAAGTAATAGTTCCTTTTTTACACCGGCGCTCGTTTCCTATAAGTGTGAACACCCTCTGTACGTGCCACACATAAGATTTAATAATAATTATAGAAAGTGGTTCATTTTTGGCCACTCCGACCACCCAGGAGTCTAAAATTTGTGCACTTGCATTGTTCATTGGACTGAGCGAATATTTAAAAAATTTCTAATTTCTCTCTCTCTTCGTACTCTGGAAGTATACTAAAAATTTATTACAAATTTTGTGGATATACAGGCATGGAAGCAAGTTATAAATAAGTTTTTTTTTTAAATCACCTACTGACAAATGTGTTGGCAATGAGCACAAATTACACTCTCAAACCAAAATATCGATACACCAAGAAGGAGTTGTCCGATTGGGACAAAGATTAGTGAATGTGAAGAACATGTATAGGGGAAAATAATTATTAAAAATTCAGAACATTTGATTCTTTTTATTTTAGAGTTTAATCGTCACAAATTGAGAAAGTCAATATGTCGTTGGACCTCCACTGGCCTGGATGTAGGCTGTCACCTGGCGTGTCATGGACTGGTAGAGATTCCAGATGGTGTTCTGCGGGATTGCTTGCCGATTTGTCTCCAACTGTCGGGCTGAATAGTAAACATTCCGGGACTGTTGACTTCCCATAATGCCTTCCCACCATATCCCAGATCTTATCTATGGGTGAGAGATCAGACGACTTTGCTGGCCACGGAAGATTTCGGCAAGATTGAAGACAATCTATAGTAACACGTGCCGTGTTGAAAGATAAGCCCGGGGTGATGAGAAACGGCAACAGAATGGACTGTAGAATGTAATCTACGTACCGTTGTGCGGTCTGTGGGCCAGGAATGACTACCAATGGGGTCCTGTATCAAATTAAATGGCATCCCAACCATAACGTCCTGTTGTGAACCTGTGTGGTGCTCGAAAGTAAGGTAAGGGTCCACACACTGTCCAAGACGTCTCCAGAAACGTTTGCGACCGTCGTCAGAACACAAAAACAGAACACGCCACAAAAGTCTCCAGTCAGCGCAGTTTCAAGTTGATCACTCCCGATGCCACTGTTGTCGGTGTACCGATGTATACAGGAATAATATATCATCATAATAAATATTTGTTTCAAAAAAATTTCGTTGGACGAACATTCACTCGTATAGAACAGAAGAGGAGGGGTCATTCATCAAACTGATTTTTAAATTTATATAATCCTTATTTTATATGAGGTCTCTCTCTAAGCTAGACTCTCTTTTGATTTAAACATTTTTCATGAGATTCAGTTGGAATTTTGAAATTAAATTATTTTTAAAAAGCTAATATCCAAATCACAGTAAATCCAGGAATTGAGAAGTAAATGAAGTAGAATCTCTCATAAAATAAACCTGACAGAAAAATCTAGTCATAAGAAACTAGACAGAGGAATCCAGATAAGGTTGCTCAATACCCTAATAGATTGTCAGTAAACATGCAAATTAATTTGCATATGGCGTCTATTAAGCCATCACAGGTGTCATGATCAGGTATATAAAAGCCATGTTCTCTAGACAAGTCGCACACACATCTCCATAGTACCATGGCGTTCTGCAAGCCTCTAATATTCCTTTCTCTGCTTCTGTTCTTCGTCTATGTCACCCATGGCAACCCCCTACCTGGTAGGTACATTTATACTACAATCAAACTTCTCATGAGCGACTATTCTGATTACCGACCACATCCCAAAGAGATCACCATTGTAAAATCAAAAATGACGTGAACTAAAAAAAAATATTCCCTAATCTTCATTAAGAGGTCAAATTCAACAAGACCAAAATTGCCCATGATTTACCCTATTTATGTTGAATATATCGATTAATATTTTAAACATTTCATCATGTTAGAAATTAAATATATCGTAAAGATATAAGCTGCCTGGCCGGCATTCATAGTTTTTCAAATTAAAGATACTTCTGTCAGTAAATCTTTTTGTTCGCTTCTGACGAGGAGAAAAAGTTTATGTCGAAACGTCGAGATAATAAAAAGATTTACTGGCCGAAATATCTTTAATTTGAAGAAAAATTAAAGGTAGTCTCTATGTATAGATGGATGGCATTTTCAAATCGAAATTGGTATCTGAAGACCATGATGATTATGTCAATGGTGGTATTATATAATAATTATAAAAAGAGGGATAAAAGAGTAAACTATATACAGTTATTTAAAGTCCAGTAGACTCCCCCAACGACAAAGAGGCCTCCTCCAGACATTAAGTCATGTTCTCCGCTCATCTCAAGACTCAGAAAGAACCTGGGTATTGATGACGTTGCGCAAGAGAGATTTTGTATTATTATTAAAATAAATTAAGAAAAAATAATTCTTATATTTTTGTTTGTTTCAGAGGCTGATGAAGGCGACACCAAAAATTACAATGGTAAAATGTTTTTTATAAAGTTTTATATTTTATATCTATGCTCTCAGAATATATAAAAATATTTCAAGATTTGGTTTCTAACTCAATAGACAGGCTTTCGATTCTTTCTCTTCATTTATAAAGCATTGTTTATATACCATGAAACTTGTAAAACAAAAAAAAATTGATGTTATTTGTCAATTATCTATATATACATTCATAGACAAAACTTAAAGAATAACGAGTTTACAAAGTGGGAAGAGGAGCTTCTTTTTTTATTGGCATGCACACAAGCTTTCGGACATATCGTCCTTCATCAGGTAAGAGTAATAAACGCGCTGAGGATCCATATATACACAAAGCTGAAAAGAAAATTTACATAATTGCAAAAGATAAAAGTATTTAAAGATAAAAATAAGAACAAATATGCTAAAAAGATTATAGGGATTAAATGCTAATAAATCTGGACTAAGTACATATGCACTATGAATGGTGTTAATCAAGGGCAGGTAAATGCAAATTATGGCTATTCACATAACATATGGTATTGTTCCGGTATATCTATATGCCTGTTGATGCTGTTTGTTTTTATTGACACAAATGCCTCTAGTAAAAGTCTCTGGTACTTATTATTGATATTGTTGTATAGAATGGATGGCTTTGTTAAATTAAATGTATGACCGGTTTGCATAGAATGACTGTAAATAGGGGAATTTAGGTTTTTATTAGAGATGTTTCTGGAATGCTCAACCATTCTGATGGCGACGGATCTACCCGTCTCCCCGACATAAGTGGCATTGCATTGGTCGCAAGAGACGGAATAGACAGCACCACCAGAACGGAGAGCACTCGCATGAAGGGAAGATCTGGTAATGGGGTGTCGGATTAGTGTGGCGATGTTAGGTGGGTTCTGGAAGTATGTTGTAATGCCATGTTGCCTTAAAAACCTGGCTATGGTGATAGACTGGGGGCAAAAAGGAAGGGAGCAAATATTTCTGTGTATAGCTGGAGCACTGTTGTGGTGAGGGTCATGCATGTGTTTAAGAATGAAGGGGATCGGGTAGCCGGATTTGGATAAATATGAAAATATTTTAGCCTTTTCTATTGTTTGGAATAACGGGAGGGAACAATGAGTAAAGATACGTTTAGTGAGAGCTCTAACTGTATTGATTTTGTGTGGTGTTGGGCAATGTGACCGGAAGTTTGTGTGGTGTGGGGGTGTGTTGTTTTTATAGTATACTGTGGTATGGAAACTGCTGGGGGTGCGTATGACTAGTGTATCTAGGAAAGGTAGGACTGAGTGATTTTCTGTTTCATGGGTGAAGGCTATGTCTGGGTGGAAGGAGTTGAGGTCAGATAGGATGTGAGAGGCAGATACCTCACTTACCAAGCAAAAGGTATCATCGATGTACCGCCTCCATAGAAAGATGTCTGAAGAATGGCGTGAAGTGATCCATTGGTCCAGTGACCTCATGACAACCTCAGCCACCACGGTTGAGAGGGGACTACCCATGGGGGAGCCCTTGGTCTGCTTGAAAAACTGGGTATCAAATGTGAAGGTGGACATGCCTAGGCATATGGAAGTGAGCTCGACAACCGTCTCCGCGGTGAGGGTGTCTAACAGGGGGGCATTTTCGAGGAAAGTGCGTAAACTATTAATGATCAAGGGGTGGGCAAGTGAGAGATATAGAGACGTTACATCGAAAGAAACCATTATGGACCTGGGGGGAGGTGTGAGGCTGGTGATATAGGACACAAACGAGGGGGAGTTTGCAATGGTATATTCCCATGGGGGAGACTGTAGAAGGGGGGTCAAGAAGTTGGACAAAAATTTTGACAGGGTATATGCCGGAGAGAGATGGTAAGATATGATTGGTCGGAGGGGAACATCGGGCTTGTGAATTTTTGGAAGGCCGTAAATGTAGGCTATTTGGGCGAGGTTAGCTGTGAAGTCGTTATATTGCTCTTTAGTGATCTGCTGGGACCTTTTTAATCTTAACAATAGTAAACGGAAATTCTTAACGGATGCTTTATGTTCCTGTTCAGTGATGGCAGAAAAAATGGAGTGTTGGTCGAGAACGTTTTGCATTTTTTGCTTGTAAACGGTAGTGTTGAGAATTACGGTCTGTGAGCCTTTGTCGGATTTTGTTATAACTATGTCTCTATTGCGTTTAAGACGGGAGATAACCCTATTCATGGCTAGGGACGGTTTAGGGATATTGTAGGGTCGTTGAAGGGTGGAGGTGACAAAATGCCTAATCTTATGGGTGTCTTGGTGGTTAAGGCCTCTGAGAGCGGGTTCCACACCAGCTAAGATTAGGCATTTTGTCACCTCCACCCTTCAACGACCCTACAATATCCCTAAACCGTCCCTAGCCATGAATAGGGTTATCTCCCGTCTTAAACGCAATAGAGACATAGTTATAACAAAATCCGACAAAGGCTCACAGACCGTAATTCTCAACACTACCGTTTACAAGCAAAAAATGCAAAACGTTCTCGACCAACACTCCATTTTTTCTGCCATCACTGAACAGGAACATAAAGCATCCGTTAAGAATTTCCGTTTACTATTGTTAAGATTAAAAAGGTCCCAGCAGATCACTAAAGAGCAATATAACGACTTCACAGCTAACCTCGCCCAAATAGCCTACATTTACGGCCTTCCAAAAATTCACAAGCCCGATGTTCCCCTCCGACCAATCATATCTTACCATCTCTCTCCGGCATATACCCTGTCAAAATTTTTGTCCAACTTCTTGACCCCCCTTCTACAGTCTCCCCCATGGGAATATACCATTGCAAACTCCCCCTCGTTTGTGTCCTATACCACCAGCCTCACACCTCCCCCCAGGTCCATAATGGTTTCTTTCGATGTAACGTCTCTATATCTCTCACTTGCCCACCCCTTGATCATTAATAGTTTACGCACTTTCCTCGAAAATGCCCCCCTGTTAGACACCCTCACCGCGGAGACGGTTGTCGAGCTCACTTCCATATGCCTAGGCATGTCCACCTTCACATTTGATACCCAGTTTTTCAAGCAGACCAAGGGCTCCCCCATGGGTAGTCCCCTCTCAACCGTGGTGGCTGAGGTTATCATGAGGTCACTGGACCAATGGATCACTTCACGCCATTCTTCAGACATCTTTCTATGGAGGCGGTACATCGATGATACCTTTTGCTTGGTAAGTGAGGTATCTGCCTCTCACATCCTATCTGACCTCAACTCCTTCCACCCAGACATAGCCTTCACCCATGAAACAGAAAATCACTCAGTCCTACCTTTCCTAGATACACTAGTCATACGCACCCCCAGCAGTTTCCATACCACAGTATACTATAAAAACAACACACCCCCACACCACACAAACTTCCGGTCACATTGCCCAACACCACACAAAATCAATACAGTTAGAGCTCTCACTAAACGTATCTTTACTCATTGTTCCCTCCCGTTATTCCAAACAATAGAAAAGGCTAAAATATTTTCATATTTATCCAAATCCGGCTACCCGATCCCCTTCATTCTTAAACACATGCATGACCCTCACCACAACAGTGCTCCAGCTATACACAGAAATATTTGCTCCCTTCCTTTTTGCCCCCAGTCTATCACCATAGCCAGGTTTTTAAGGCAACATGGCATTACAACATACTTCCAGAACCCACCTAACATCGCCACACTAATCCGACACCCCATTACCAGATCTTCCCTTCATGCGAGTGCTCTCCGTTCTGGTGGTGCTGTCTATTCCGTCTCTTGCGACCAATGCAATGCCACTTATGTCGGGGAGACGGGTAGATCCGTCGCCATCAGAATGGTTGAGCATTCCAGAAACATCTCTAATAAAAACCTAAATTCCCCTATTTACAGTCATTCTATGCAAACCGGTCATACATTTAATTTAACAAAGCCATCCATTCTATACAACAATATCAATAATAAGTACCAGAGACTTTTACTAGAGGCATTTGTGTCAATAAAAACAAACAGCATCAACAGGCATATAGATATACCGGAACAATACCATATGTTATGTGAATAGCCATAATTTGCATTTACCTGCCCTTGATTAACACCATTCATAGTGCATATGTACTTAGTCCAGATTTATTAGCATTTAATCCCTATAATCTTTTTAGCATATTTGTTCTTATTTTTATCTTTAAATACTTTTATCTTTTGCAATTATGTAAATTTTCTTTTCAGCTTTGTGTATATATGGATCCTCAGCGCGTTTATTACTCTTACCTGATGAAGGACGATATGTCCGAAAGCTTGTGTGCATGCCAATAAAAAAAGAAGCTCCTCTTCCCACTTTGTAAACTCGTTATTAACCTTCAGTGAAGAGCAGTTCTACTTAAAACTTAAAGAAGTTTACCATTTATCATGTATTTTGGGATTCCATTGGATCCATGGATTTTATTGGTTCCCTACACGTTACTATAATAAGGAATATTCAGGGATTTTACATTATATATACATATATTAACTAATATTACAACAGTTTTTATGTTGCGCAATATAAACCTCCAGTTACATTTCCAAAATAACTTGATTAGGTACCACTCACAAAGAACAACCTATCTTATGATATTTACAGTGGAGAGTATGTACATCACATTTACAATGGATATACATATTTACTAGGTTAGTGCCTTGTACAGGGTCTTAAATTCTGTGTTCTCTCTTATTTGTGTTCTCGTTTATTTTTTCTAGGTACATGTTTTTATTTCGTTTTTCCATTTATCTACTTTTTTTTTATTTCTCAATTGATATAAGAGTTGCCTTTACTTGGGTTTCATTCTCTTTGTTTCCTGTTTATAATTACTATTGTAAATATAACTAATATATGTGCTTTATGTTTTAGAGGAAAATCTTGGGAAGGTGGACTTTTTAAATGGTAAGTTTGATTCTGTTTAGAGTTCACACATGGAGCAAAAGGTGCTCAGGGAATAAATAATTTGTTGTAAGTTTGACATGAACGTATAAATTACAACCTCCCATGAGAGACCGCCCAATGAATATGGATACTCTTGGTCTTTCATAGAGGCGGTCTCTTGCTTGAAGTTATCTCGGCCAGATTTTAAATTTTTATTTCTAATTATTTCCTTTCTGCTTATCTACAACCATACTTCCAGGGAAACTTTAAAACCTGAAAACTTGCACACTTGCTTAATCCTTATGACAATGCATCAATAAAAAAATTATTTATTTAGATGTAATGTGCAAATATGTTGAACATAATATAATTACAAGATTTGAGGACGGACAAGTTGAAAGTTAATTAAATAAAAGCTTTCTCTTTGTCTTCCAAGTCTTTTTGTTGTTGTTGTTTTTTACAAGGCAAATGGAGGTTCATTTTATGAAGTGACTCCAAGAATATTTATTTCGCGGATAACCTTACAGTGATGTTGGGATCAGATTGAAGATCTTCCTAATAAATTAAGACGAAATGAATTAGTGAACAAATTCATGGAGATTAAAATTAATTGAACGGGAACGAGTTAGAGGGAAATATCGACTGGCTAGAAAACTATAGAAAATAAAGAACTCAGATAAATAAAAGTATGGCATCACTGGAGACCAGGACAAGAACAGAGAAACTGAAAAAGTTAGCGTATTCTAGTGAAAGCGGGGATTATAAAAATATATATAGATAGCTCAAAACAATTTTTCAATTTCTTCTACAAATAATTTTTAATTTTATTCACATAAATTTATTCAAACATCTTACTACTTTTTGAAAATATGGTAATGGATAGATCTATTTTAGGACGAATTTATATGACATTTATTTATAATATCTCAGAAACACACACAAAAAAATGTAAATTTCAAATAATAATGATGATATTTCAAAAATAATTACCTTGTTTTATGGTATTCATACACAGTATGTTCAAGAATTCACCCAAATTTTCAAATTTTGACTTAAATTAACAAGACATAAGACTCCGCAATTATTTTTATTTACTTGATTAAAGGAAGCTTTCGGAGAAGCCTTTCTTCAGCTAAATAAAACGTATAAACAAGACAATGTAAAGATATTATATAGCATTTTTAAAGAGGAATATATGCAAATACAGGACATAAGAATGTTGATGCCAACGCTTCAATATTTATTTTTTTATTTCAATTCAAAGCGCTATGTCCACCTAGGGACACTTGCGCTGTCATACATGTATTCCTTTACATTTGTCTAAAAATTATTTTTACAATAATTTTTGGTAGTGAATAGAATAGTCATATGATATTAACAATGAGAAAGAGAGAAAAAACGGATGAAAAAGAACTGTGTACAAAAGAAAGAAGAGTCTGGCAATATGTACAATCAACATAATATAATTCAATTCATATCCTCTTTAATACATTATCGTCTTTTTAGACCTCATTTTGTGGTGTAATTCGTTTCTCAAATTCTCAATAAAGTGTTACCTAATATTTGTCTAATTAATTTTATTGTTAAATGTAATAATGTAATAATAGAAAAATATACCTCCCAACCCAATATGGCAATATCCCTGGCAAATTATCTATAAATTAATATATATTTCATTCCATTATAATATCTAATATTTGAGCTGTAAACAGTTTGTTGCACGTCCACACATGCCAATAACACAATTATTACTGTACAAAGTTCATCTTGATATTGTATATAGAAGTATATGCCCGTTGAAGAGCAGAAATTTTGCTCGAAAACTTGCGAAAATCAAAATTAAAAAAAAACCTTTACCTTAATATTATTTAATTTTTCTTTTTCGAATGATTTCTAGGTAACTCACATAAAATGTGATAATTATTAATCATTTTCTATTTCAGATCCCTTCCAGGATATTGACGTCGGAAAAGGTAAGAGAACATTTAATAATTATCTGTAATTAATTATAATGGTGATAAAACGTGCCATTTATATATTTAAAAAATTGAAGTTTGTTTTATGTGTTTAAAAGAAACATTCGCATTTATATATCACGCCTTATTTAAATTATAAAACCTAATTGGAAAACACTTTTGAATCATTATTTAGATAGTATTATATATATCTAATATTATGGACAAAACTTAAGGAATTTTTACCTTTTATCATGTATATATGTATATGTATATATCGGGATTCAGACAATAACTCTGACATTGACGAAGAACAGAATCAGATAAAAAAAATATGAGAATTTTGTTGAATGCTATGGTACTATGGAAATGTGCTTGAAGCCTTCCTAGAAAACATGGCCTTTTATATAACTGACCATGCCACCTGTTCTGGTTAATAGGTGCCATATGTAAATTAATTTGTATGTTTACTGTCAATCTCTGAAGGTATTGGGCAACCCTGTCTGGATTCTTCTGTCTGGTGTCTACTCGGAATATGTGAAACTTCTGTGCATTTGCTTTTACTGTATACACTCATGGACAAAACTTAAATAAGTTATACCTTTTAGTACATATATCGGGATTCAGACAATACACTCATAAACAAAACTTAAGGAAGTTGTACCTTTTAGCATGTATATCGGGGTTTAGACAATACACTCATAAACAAAACTTAAGGATGTTGTACCTTTTAGCATGTATATCGGGATTCAGACAATATACTCATGGACAAAACTTAAGGAAGTTGTACCTTTTAGCACATATATCGGGATTCAAACAATACACTCATGGACAAAACTTAAGGAAGTTGTACCTTTTAGCATCTATATCGGGATTCAGACAATAACTCTGAAAGATATTACAGTGACCTTTATTGAAGACACACGAGATAACCGAGTGTGAGCAGAATTACCTTTGTCTCTTTCAAAAAAACAGACGACCAGCGACATGAAAGACGTTCCACTTTCTTATGTTTTGTCAATGAGCATATATAGTCGCGTGTGTACCCTACCGGTTCTTTGCGACGATGCGCTTCTTCCCTCGTGGTTCACCCACTTAGGCTCCCGTTGCTCTTCCCTGCGGCTTTTCCCCGCAGGCCACCCAAAGACGTCCTGAGCTCCACCTCTCCAGTGGAAACTCCCTTCCTCTGGCAGTATCTCTCGGCCTTACCACTGGGGTGGGGACACGAGAGACTTACCAGAAGAGTAGTAGCAGCAGCAGCCTAGCGATAACGACAGGAGGCGGCACGGAGACTTGAAGCACTTCCTTTATTGTCATCTATTACTAAACATTACATATAACTTGAATAATAAACAACGGGTATTTACATTAAGACACCTCCTGGGGCCAATACGAAAAGGTATTTACAGCCAACCTCCCCAGGAAACGGGACCACAGCAGTCGGCGACTCCCGCATCAGTTGCAGATGCAAAACTGACGAAAGCGCCATCTATAGGAGGAGGTTGAAAGTGCTATTCTCGTAACAATATGATATATCGTATATATATATTACTATGAATTAATGTATTCATATTATTAATCACAATTCTACTTTGAAATGAAATTAGACATTTTAATACATAGTCCCAAAACAACAAAATTCCAAAAAACAAAAACTTCTCACAAAATAGTTCAATCATTGTGATTTCATTCAAAAATTAATAAAATAGATTAACGCGTCAATTCAATACGTAGGATAACATATCTAACTTTGACATTGAGGTCCTACATGACGTTCGGTAATAGCCTTTCTGGATTCATTAATTCCCATATTCTTCCGAATTTCATAGGATCTCGACCAACCTGAGCAGCACTATGATTGTATGATAAACCCTAGCCCTGTTGGCTATGATTCTTACTTGATAAAATACCTATCAATGGTATATATGTTCATCTTTTTTACCTGCGTCATAACAAGACATTTTCATAGGAAACCAAAATGTACACTCATAGACAAAACTTAAGGAAATGGAGCGCCTTTAATATCACCATTGTCTGTTTTTTTTTTTTTTTTTTTTTTTGAAGGAGATAGAGGCAATTTTTTTCACACTTAGTTATCTTGTGTGTCTTCAATAAAGAGATCACTGTACATCAAATATATTTCATAGTTATTGTTTGAATCCCAATATACATGCTAAAAGGTACAACTTTTTCAAGTTTTGTCCATGAGTGTACTTTTAGTGGGTATATACAGGGTGTACCAGGTAAATTGGGAATTTCAACAATGGTATTTTAACTGAAATTTTTTGCAAGTAAAAATTAAAATATCCGAATGAAATTTGACACAGTAGTAGATAAAAGGATATAGTTTTTATTTATTCAATGTAGTTTCCATTATTAGCTACAACAGTCTCGAGGCGAGTGCGGAATGAAGCACAGGCCTTGGCGACGATGACCTTGTCCATTTGGGTCATCACCGTGTGAACTGCTTTCTTGACAGACTGGATGGTGGTATGAGGAGCTTTGTTGACATCTCTCTCAACAACGCCCCATACATAGTAGTCGAGGGGATTGCAATCTGGAGAATTAGGGGGCCAAATATCAGGACCCCAGTGACTAGGGACGTTAAGTGTCAGCCACGATTGTGTCTTTTTTGCCTTATGGGCTGGAGCTGAGTCCTGTTGGAAGACATACTTCCTTCCTGCGGCCACCATGTCCATCCAAGGCTTCACAACGGTCTCCAGAACATTGATGTAGGTGTCAGCGTTCATCCTAAGGCCCTTCTCAAAGAAATGGGGAGGCATGACATCACCTTCACTGCTGATAACGCCAAGGACCATTACGGAGGCAGGAAATTTCGTGTGCATCACGACAGGTATCTCTGAGGGGTCTTTACAGATCCAGCGATCATTCCTGGGATTTACCTTTTGGTCCACGTCAAAGTTCTTTTCGTCAGAGAAGAACCTTAGCATGCCAAAAGAGTCGTGTTTCAGGTTGTTGAGGAGGGCAGCAGCCTTTCCTTTTCTGTTATTCTTCATATTCTCAGTCAGCAACTGACCTTTCCGAAGGGCATAAGACTTGAGACCAAGGTCCTCATGGATAGTTCTGACAATTGTCATAGAGCCAACGTCCATTACCTTGGCTATGGCCCTCATGCTCTTCCCAGGGTTTCCATCAATCTTCTCCTTGACATTTTTGACAAATTCTTCGCCTCTTACCCTGTCCGATCGACGCGAGTGCTTTTTCCTTGTAGCTATCCCCTCTTTGTTACTGTCGGCCTCATCAAACTGCTTCTTGACACGATAAATAGTGGTTTTGGGCAACTTAAGAAAATCCACTATCTCTTTGGGACTCCTTCAGGCGCGCAGAGCAACGATGATGGCAGCTCGATTTTCAAATTCTCGGTTACTCTTCATCACTACACTGCGCACACATGTACTGTTGCATTTTACATGAATATGGCTACGTAATGAAAAAAAAAAAACAAGTTTTTAATCTCAAGTAGTTTTTGTTTTATGGACTGTCAAAGTTAGTCCCAATTTACCTGGTACACCCTGTATAATTGAAATAAAATGTTCATTTTATATTTCGAAAATATACCCTCCTTTTCAAATATAAATTCTAAATCTCTCTCTCTCTCTCAATATATAATATAGAAATATTTATTTTAGATATTTGTTTGTATCTCTCTCTAATTAATTATTGTATAATTAATTTTTCATTGTTGATATATCAATTTGTTTTGTATGTGTTTCAGATAACAACTTTGTTTTACCGATTGTTGGTAAGTCATTCCATTATTACAGAAAGTGATCAGTTTTCAGTCTAACAATGGTGTTGTATTGTGTATAGGTAAAGGTGACGCTGGCAATGCTAACGAGAACGGCGACAGAAAATGATGTCTCGTTGTGATACACAACTTTATATTGATGTTTAAATAAAGGGATTATATTTGAAAATCATTTTGGTCTTTTCACTTCTTTTAAATATTATAATAAATAATATATATGTAATTTATATATTTATAAATAATAAAGTGTGTAGGTTTAATCATCTATTTTTTTTTTTTAACTTGTACTTACACTCATGGACAGAACTTAAGGAAGTGGAATGTTTTTGATGTTTTGTAGGATGTCGTTTTGAAGGAGACAGAGGCAATTTTGTTCACACTTGGTTATCTCGTGTGTCTTCAATAAAGTTCACTGTAATATCTTTCAGAGTTATTGTCTAAATCCCGATATACATGCTGAAAGGTACAACTTCCTTAAGTTTTGTCCATGAGTGTATGTTGGTTATCTCGTGTAGCTTCAATAAAGGTCACTGTAATATCTTTCAGAGTTATTGTCTAAATCCCGATATACATGATAAAAGGTACAACTTCCTTAAGCTTTGTCCGTGAGTGTATGTTGGTTATCTCGTGTGTCTTCAATAAAGGTCACTGTAATATCTTTCAGAGTTATTGTCTAAATCCCGATATACATGCTAAAAGGTACAACTTCCTTAAGTTTTGTCCGTGAGTGTATATTGGTTATCTCGTGTGTCTTCAATAAAGGTCACTGTAATATCTTTCAGAGTTATTGTCTAAATCCCGATATACATGCTGAAAGGTACAACTTCCTTAAGCTTTGTCCATGAGTGTATTGTCTGAATCCTGATATACATGCTGAAAGGTACAACTTCCTTAAGTTTTGTCCATGAGTGTATTGTCTGAATCCCGATATACATGCTTAAAGGTACAACTTCCTTAAGTTTTGTCCATGAGTGTATTGTCTGAATCCCGATATACATGCTAAAAGGTACAACTTCCTTAAGTTTTGTCCATGAGTGTATTGTCTGAATCCCGATATACATGCTAAAAGGTACAACTTGCTTAAGTTTGGTCCATGAGTGTATTGTCTGAATCCCGATATACATGCTGAAAGGTACAACTTCCTTAAGTTTTGTCCATGAGTGTATTGTCTGAATCCCGATATACATGCTGAAAGGTACAACTTCCTTAAGTTTTGTCCATGAGTGTATTGTCTGAATCCCGATATACATGCTAAAAGGTACAACTTCCTTAAGTTTTGTCCATGAGTGTATTGTCTGAATCCCGATATACATGCCAAAAGGTATAACTTCCTTAAGTTTTGCCCATGAGTGTATTGTCTGAATCCCGATATACATGCTGAAAGGTATAACTTCCTTAAGTTTTGTCCATGAGTGTATTGTCTGAATCCCGATATACATGCTGAAAGGTACAACTTCCTTAAGTTTTGTCCATGAATGTATTGTCTAAGTCCCGATATACATGGTGAAAGGTATAACTTACTTAAGTTTTGTTCCTTGAGTGTATTGTCTGAATCCCGATGTACATGCTGAAAGGTATAACTTCCTTAAGTTTTGTCCATGAGTGTATTGTCTGAATCCCGATATACATGCTGAAAGGTACAACTTCCTTAAGTTTTGTCCATGAATGTATTGTCTAAGTCCCGATATACATGGTGAAAGGTATAACTTACTTAAGTTTTGTTCCTTGAGTGTATTGTCTGAATCCCGATGTACATGCTGAAAGGTAAAACTTCCTTAAGTTTTGTCCATGAGTGTATTGTCTGAATCCCGATATACATGCTGAAAGGTAAAACTTCTTTAAGTTTTGTCCATGAGTGTATTGTCTGAATCCCGATATACATGCTGAAAGGTAAAACTTCCTTAAGTTTTGTCCATGAGAGTGTATTGTCTGAATCCCGATATACATGCTGAAAGGTATAACTTCCTTAAGTTTTGTCCATGAGTGTATTGTCTGAATCCCGATATACATGCTGAAAGGTATAACTTCCTTAAGTTTTGTCCATGAGTGTATTATCGTCTAAATCCCGATATACATGCTGAAAGGTACAACTTCCTTAAGTTTTGTCCATGAGTGTATTATTGTCTGAATCCCGATATACATGCTGAAAGGTACAACTTCCTTAAGTTTTGTCCATGAGTGTATTGTCTGAATCCCGATATACATGCTGAAAGGTAAAACTTCTTTAAGTTTTGTCCATGAGAGTGTATTGTCTAAATCCCGATATACATGCTGAAAGGTACAACTTCCTTAAGTTCGGTTTACGAGTGTATTACGAGGTTGTTGCCTAAACGGTTGAAGAATTTCACTGTAATTTCTCATATTTAACATAAAGATGACAACAAGGAGTTCCCGAAACATCTGGAAATAGATAATTCAATAACTATTGATGCAGCTATGTTCTGCTTTAATAAATACTCCTAATGAACAAACGAGAGAGATATATTTCTAACCCAGGTTCCTGTAGCGCAGAGCGCTAACTACCCGGGGAGTCAAGCTCACTAGTATAAACTAGTGTTGAGCGCTTTTACTCGCGTCCTGTTTAATTACTGAGCTGAACCAGTTGACCAAGAAGTCCCATGCTGAGGTCTAGTCTGGAAGTCTGGCCATAGATGTAGGATTGAGGTGGGCCAGTCCAAACAGAACCAGTTGACCAGGAAGTCCCATGCTGAGGTCTAGTCTGGAAGTCTGGCCATAGATGTAGGATTGAGGTGGGCCAGTCCAAACAGAACCAGTTGACCAGGAAGTCCCATGCTGAGGTCTAGTCTGGAAGTCTGGCCATAGATGTAGGATTGAGGTGGGTCAGTCCAAACAGAACCAGTTGACCAGAAAGTTCCATGCTGAGGTCCAGTCTGGAAGTCTGGCCATAGATGTAGGATTGAGGTGAGTCAGTCCAAACAGAACCAGTTGACCAGGAAGTCCCATGCTGAGGTCTAGTCTGGAAGTCTGGCCATAGATGTAGGATTGAGGTGGGTCAGTCCAAACAGAACCAGTTGACCAGAAAGTTCCATGCTGAGGTCCAGTCTGGAAGTCTGGCCATAGATGTAGGATTGAGGTGAGTCAGTCCAAACAGGGTAGCTGTTTGCATCTTATGTTTCATGAATACTGGACAGCTAACGAACAAACGACTTTTTACAACTAGTTTAAACAATTACGAAAGGTTAAACAGACTATTCATCAATTTTAAAATCCTGTGTTATATGATTTAGAAGTTAAAATATTGTGCTCTCAATTGTTACAGAAATAAAAGATTTGATATATCCCATTTAAGCGAGTTTTCATTACGCTCTCTTATATTCCTATATACAAACACATTTGTAAAATTTACATATTTTATCAGTTAGCAATATTAGAAGAAATTTTATTAAGGCCTAGAACTGATTGTTGTACTATACCCATTCGTTGTGTGTGTGTGTGAACGTACATATCTCTAATTTTAAATATTTAAAAACATTATAAACTTATAATTGTTTAATTGAGTTGCCATTTACAGGTAATCACTTATAAAATTGCACTACTAGTCATTAAAATTGCGACACCAGAAAAATGTAGATAACGAAATGGCATTTATTAGATATTATACTGGGAGCATATATAAAAAGTTATTAAGTTTTCAAACACTTTAGAAAAAAAAAGGTATGGATCCTGAGAAATCAGTACCCAGAAGAAACACCTCTTACAGAATTAACAGCAATTATACGACAGGGTATTGAGATAAACAGAGATTGGATAATATGTACAGATACAGCTTCAACATCATGCCACAGTTTATCGACAGTAGTGACGGGAGTGTAGTGATGAGCCAGTCGCTCGTTAACCATTGACCAGAAGTTTTCTATTGGTGACATATCAGGAGAACGTGTTGGCAAGGGCAGCAGTCAAACATTTCCTGTATGTAAGAATGTACAATACTGGCAACATGTGGTCGTACATTATCCTGCTGAAACATAGCGTTTTCCAAAGCTTCGAATAAAGGGTACTGCCATGGGCTTTAACACGTCAGAGAAATGTAACGAGGACTGTTCAAAGTGCCGGGAATGCGAACAAGAGGTGACCGAGACATGTATCCAATGGCAAGATACACTATCACTCCAGGTGAGGGGCCAGTATGACGATGTCGAATGCATGCTGGCAATGTGCTTTCTTCACGATGACGCCAAACACTGATGCGGTATCATGGTGCTGCAAACAGAACATAGATTCGTATAAAAACACGACGTCACGCTATTCCTGCTTTCAGGTTTGTCGTTGGAACCCTCTCCTGTCAATGCTATAGCGTCAAGGATGTCAGCACACACAAAGCTAGAATTCCTATCGAAATCAAGACATACAAAAATATTAACAAGATTTACAACATAGAATTAAAAAATGCTAACTTTATGGGGGGCGACTTAAAAATGTTTACATTCGACTAAAAGACAACACTGCTAATCAAATTGGAAGGTTCGTTTAGATAATAAGAATTATACTCATGGGACAAGACTTAAGGAAGTGGAAAATAATTTATGTCAACGGTTTTCTATTTTTTTTTTTGTTTTTTGTTTTTTGAGGATACAGAGACAATTTTGTTCACACTTGGTTTTCACGTATGTCTTCAATAAAAGTCACTGTAATATCTTTCAGAGTTATTATCTGAATCCCCCGATATACATGGTAAAAGGTACAAGTTTTGTGCTTTGTCCATCAGTGTACATTTTCAATTAACAGCGAGAGACCATATAGGGCTGTAGCAACATCTATATTGCCAAATTCTCACTAATGTTTACATATTAAATCATATGTGCAAAAAGGACATATTTCACTTTTTAAATGCATCAACACAATCCATTTTGTTTATTTCTACCTTTCAAGAGCATAGAACCTGATTAACTAAGATCACACAGCACTAAAAATTCATTTTAAAAAGCCAACCTGTAAATAATGGCTACGTGCTATGGCCTTAATCAGTACTGAGACGGATTCGAAATCATAATATCCTATGGGCGAGTTATAAAATTTGTTTAATTTGTCCTAAATGTTGTTTAAGCTGTTCAAGTAATCACTGTTCCTGTATTGATCATAGCCAGAATTCATAGTGTACATATTTTGTGTTTAGTTTGAATTTTCTTTAACTGATTTTGTTATACAATTCTGTGCGTTGTTAACAGAAGTGATAGAAAACCCCATTGTGTGTTTCGATGCATTTTTAAAAGGGAATGATTCACTTTTTGATAATGTATAGCTACTAGCCGAATGACCCGGGCAACGCCCGGGTTTTACCCGATTAAATGCTTTTATTCAACTACTATTCGTTACAATTATAAATTGGCGCCGTGGATGTCATTCTTGTGAAACGTCCCGCTCCAAACTTTGTGTCTGAGAAGCGATATTTTTATAAAGAGATGATCTGGCTTTGTGTCTTCTGCTCGAATGAATGATTTTCTGTTAGAATTTTGTTCCTGCATACTAAAAATGAACTGGCTTCACCCGTGGTCTCTGCTTTTTTGGAATTTTTCCGGATATAATTTTGTATCTGATAATCAAATATGATACAGCAATATTGTCATCATCATTTTCTGAATAAAAAACAACTATTTTTTCCCAGAACCTGTCAATTTATTTTTCTTGACTGAAAATCCGAAAAATATCTCTTCCAGATTTTTCTCTATGTCCTGTTAAAACACGTTTTGCATGTCCATTAGGTCAGCTGATATTACCTCCCATCTTCACCGCTAGAGGCGCTGCTTGCGAGCGAAAGGGCAAATTTGCAACGCAATTTGCAAATAACTTGTATACATACATGTATACTTGTGTACATAGACCATAAACCTGTACAAAGACAGGAAAAGCACATATATTTTAATAATATAAATGAGTTTTAAAACTTGTAAAAAAAATTGCATCTGCCGGGAATCGAACCCGGGGCGCCCGCGTGGCAGGCGAGCATTCTACCACTGAACCAAAAGCAAACGGTGACAGAATTGTTGATTGATTGTTGATTGATGACTCTGATACTTGTATATTTTAATTCCTTTTGCTCAGATATTATTCATAAATATGAGAGACATTTACAGTACAAGTATAGTCATAACTATCTAACCATTAAGATTATCATAAACATCATATAGCTTTCACAACAGCTTGCACTTATCATTAAGTTAATATTTTTTATTATTATTATCCCCCTAGTATACGTGGTACAGGCCGTGATAATCATGGTGGGTATATTGTGGTGGTTCGTCTGGTTTTGAAGAAATGATTAAATTATTCATTCCAAAGTATTTTAATTATCTACTTATATATTTGCCTTATTCTGTCTGTTTGTTTGTCTGTCTGAAGCTCACGGATGGGATTTTTCATAACCATCGGTGGTTCAGTGGTAGAATGCTCGCCTGCCACGCGGGCGGCCCGGGTTCGATTCCCGGCCGATGCATTTTTTTTTACAATTTTTAAAACTCATTTATATATTATACAAGAATGACTTCCACTCCGCCAATTTATAATTGTAACGAATAGTATTTGAATAAAAGCATTTAATCGGGTAAAACCCGGGCGTTGCCCGGGTCATTCGTATATAATAATTGTATAAACGAATGCAAGACAAAATCACCGCGAATGTTTCTTTTTTTTAAGGCAATTTCTTTTTAAGGCAATTATCGTTATTTATCGTTAATTTTTGTTTCGATTTTATTGAAAAAAAAACCATATGGTGCCTTTAAAAATGATCTTTATTACTATGCAGTTTTCTATTTAGTCAATATACCTAAGTTCATGTTGCAAATGTAATTATCTCTATCGATTTAGTAGGTGAAATGCAAAAAAAAAAATTATTATATTTATTATATTATTATATTTATTTTTTATATTTTCAAGACACACACAGTTTGGGGCTGGACGTTTCACAAGAGAGACATCCATGGCGCCAATTTATAATTGTAACGAATAGTATTTTAATTAAAACGTTTTTAAAATATATACGCACTCGGGTAAAACCCGGGCGTTGCCCGGGCCATTCGTCTAGTTACAGATAAAATATATAAACAAATATCAATGTTAATTATTATTGTTACAAATTAAAATCTAGTAAAGGAGAGTTCAAAAAGGTTTGATGAAAATGGATGGATGAAAATGGCCGTTCCCTCGTGGAGGCGTCAAAACAACGGTACCCTCCCCCTTGCTTACCACGTCACCGCCGCCGCGCATGCGCCGACTTAGCGTACACGGCCGGCTGAAAGGGCTGTTCAAAATTGGCGGTGGGTCAAAACACCGTCACAATATAACGACTGTTTTTAATGTAAGTGTACCATATGTCTACACATGTGAAAAACAGTTCGACTTTGCACTTGCAAATATTCCATTCATTAAGTTTTGTCCATGAGTGTAAGGCCAAATTTTTAAGAGAAAAGTAGAAATGTTTATTGTATTATAA
The DNA here is from genome assembly GCA_030710605.1 of Cordylochernes scorpioides. Lineage (NCBI taxonomy): Eukaryota > Metazoa > Arthropoda > Arachnida > Pseudoscorpiones > Chernetidae > Cordylochernes > Cordylochernes scorpioides. The sequence goes on from CP092865.1 coordinate 6,635,023, forward strand.
CGATAAACGCAAGTTTTCAAACCACACGTTCTTGTACAAGTGGGACTATAATGAACGTTAAAATAAAGACGGATTTTTATAGGTAAGATATAAATAATTTTCATATATCATTTATAGAACGACGTTTAACAATTTTTACCGCAAATGTTTCTTTTTTTACAGAACGAAATATCGTAATTTTCATTATTTCTCCTTAAATAATGAACGGAAAAATAAAAGTGTCCAGGGATGGGAATTGGGATGGATTCCCATCCCTGGACACTTCTATTTTTCCGTTCATCATTACTCTTCACAATTCATACTTCATCCCTAAGGATAGGAATAGTCGTTATTTCTCCTTAAATAATGAAAATTACGGTTTTTCGTTCTGTAAAAAAAAAGGAAACATTTGCGGTAAAACTTGTTAAACGTCGTTCAATAAGTATAGCCGCATTATATTGTAATATATATCATTTATGTATATGCAATATGCATATACGATATCCCTATTATATATAGTTCTTTCTCTTAACGTCCATATTAGACTTCCACCTGTAGAAGAAAAGTGTGGTTTAAAAAACTTGTCTTTTTCTCCTAAACCTTTCATTGTTTATATAAGAAGATTATTATAATCAGAAAGTCTACATATTTTATTAAATTATATAAGTAAATATCAGATTTTCTAAGCTATTTAGTTCATTTAATCAACAACAACAACAAAAGTTTTTAGTAAGACCTTTTGTTATTATACAGATTCTCCGAGTAGAAGAGGGTATATACAGAAATAACAGTGATATAGTAGAACCTCTATAAGAGGACACTCACGCTAGAGGACACCTCTCTATAAAGGACAATTTTCATCTCCAAAAATACCATTTTTACTATTTAGAAACTCTCTGGTAAGAGGACACCTATCCCTAAAGGACACTTTGGCTCTGCAATTAGGTATTGTCCTTTACAGGGATGTTCTGATGTAGTAACAATAACCAGCAATGTTATTTACAATGAATCAAATAAGGGGAAAAAGAAAGAAAGGGCTTGGATCATTAAACTTATATCCAAGCAATCGTAGCTCATATGATCAAACACATAGAATAAAAGATCAATTACCTTAGATATCAGTCGATTAAATCTTTGTTAAGAGTAAAATATAAAAATCCAGAAAAAAATGAAGATATGACCAAAAATTAAACCAATCACCATAGCGACTTCAGAATAAATAAGAAATCTTGCTGGAAATAGAACAAGATGAAGAGACGTCATCCGTAAGAACTTCCAGTAATGGGATAAACAAATACTCTATTATGATAAAGTTATCATCAATACGTTTTAGTTTACAACAACAACAAGCCTTTTATTGGTGACGTTTTCCCCACATAGGATTCCCCCAGCTACATAATTTCTTATGAAAGATGAGTCAGTTACAGGTGATCGTTTATTTACATAACCATTTATACATACGGCTCTCTTTTCTAAATGTTTCTTTTCTTGATATAAAATGAATTTTCTCTACGTATTCTTTCTTCAGTTTAAGTTTGTTTGAATATTTTTATTGAACTTTGACAAAATGGATACAGCCTGAAATATATATATGTTAGTTATAATAAATTCAATTCTCAAATTGTGTATGAATCCAACACTTTTTTCTCTCTTTTTAAAAATTATTCATAAGAAATATATTGATTCTGTATTTTTATTTTGAAAAATATATTGAAAATTATAATCCACATTCGTATATATGAATTAACAATAAGATCTATATTTGGTACCCTTCTCCGCCAACACTACTGAATAAATTATTATTAAATCTCACTTTTGTAGTTAAGTTAAAATTTAACATATTCGAAGCTATACAAATTATTCCAGTATCAAACTAATTTTCGAATTTTAGTGTTCAAAAATAATAATAATAGTGATGCATTAATACTTTAAAATTATCATTATTGCTGCTACTAATAATGATAGTAATCATAATAAAATTACCATTTGTTCAAACAATATTCGTTGGATAAACATTTATTCTGGAAGAATTCAGAGAAAGAATCGGTGGCCTGCGGCATAAACCGTCGATTCCCGAAAGCCATGAACCGAGATCTAATCCCGCATTGTATACTTTTTTCTGTTTTTAGAACCTGTTCATATCATATTTTTCATTGTAAATATCATAATCTAGGTTGCTCTTTTTGAGAGGTATTTTAATAAAGTTATTTTGGAACAGAACTCAGGAAAAGAGAGTCAGGTTTAGTTGGAAATATGCAAAAGAGGTCTTTTATGAGGTCTCTTTTGCTATCCTTTCAATTTTATCAATTTCTTTAAATACATTTTATAACTTCAAAGTGTATTATTGAGTAATAAATGTTTAAATTGATCCACACAGGAATATATTGTAACGTAAAAAATAAGTCGATAGTTGTTCAAAGATTTAAATGTGTTTATTAATGACGTCAGTACATCTAGACGATAAGTTTATTTTAATTTAAAAATTTATTTAGAGTTATAGAACCTCAAAGCTATAGGACATATAAAAAGGAGTCGGTGGGCGAGTGGGTAAAACTCTCGATTCCCGACAGCCATGAACCGGGATTGAATCCCGCCTTGGACCTTTTGTTTTAATATGTGAATAACATTCACATATTATTCATTGTTACAAATATCATAAACTAGGTTGCTCTTTTTGAGCGGTACCTAATAAAATGATTTTGGAACAAGCTCTAGGACACGGATGTTGAGAATATTCAATATACAGTTACGAGTGTCATGCGTTCTTCATCTCTTAATCAGTTTTTATCTCTGTCACCGTTTGCTTTTTTTTTTTGTAATGGCGCCCGCCTATTGGTTGGCTACGATCACGCCACCTTTGCCCCCCCCCCCCCCTCCCCCATCATGCCCCCCCACTCGCTTCTTCGTTTTTGTAATTATTGTGTTGGAGCGGGTCGCTCCTCAAATAAATGCATATATTAGTTAATAACTAAATGGAAACCTCTCTTTCTTTTTCCCAGTAAGAGACGCCTACGGAAGCCAACAGTACATAGACAGATAAAGCACATAGGCTATAGTTATTAACTAATATATGCATTTATTTAAGGCGCCAATATATAATTGTAACAAATAGTATTTGAATAAAAACATTCAATTCGGGTAAAACACGGTCGTTGCCCGGGTCATTCGGCTAGTATCTTATATTCGGGGGGAGAGAATAAAAAAGTAATTGATTATTAAGTAATGTTCAGATTGTCTCGCATGTAAATTTTACTTACAAAAAAATAAGAATGAAATGTCAATTATTAGTAAATATGCTTATTTTATTTCAAACAAATCTATATATATATATAAAATTGAATGTCTGTCTGTGTGTACTCTATAGATTAAAACCCATACATCCAATCGCCGTGGAAATTTGGGATATTATTAGGTATATCCCCGGGAAGGTTTTTAAAAATAATTTCTTGTATATCTTGAATATCCTTAGAGTTATTTGCAGATTTGTAGATTTAACTCGCAAGCAGCGCCACCATTGCGACGATGATAACAGGTTTTTTTATCTATAAATTTTATTATCACTAAGTTTATTATCTTAAAGATTATTCATCAAAAGTAAGATTATCTCAGGAAGACACGGCAATTTATTTGAGACAAGAATAATGATACAATTCAAGGCGAATATACTATTCCTTTAACCTCCAATTACCGAGGGAACCAATTAATATTGATTTTATTCAACTTATCGAGTATTTTTCAAGGGACCGGGAAAAAATGTTCACTAGATAAAACGATGATTTTGTAATGTAGAAAATTAGGAAAGGCAAAATTCAGGATGACACGGCACACAGGGACCGGGAAAAAATGTTCACTTTATCGATAGATTCAAATTTACGAGTTTCAAATTATGAAAATATATCTTTTTTTTTTTAAATAAGTTTATAGAGAATTGTTTTAACAAATGTTCGTTAGACAAACCTTTACTCGGGTAAAACCTCGGGCGAAGCCGGGTACATCCGCTAGTATATATATAAATGAATGTATGTGTGTGTGTGTGTGTCCTTTATGACTGACCAAACCACTCATTGGAACGCCATGAAACTTTGGGAAGTTATTTAGTATAGTACTGGGAAGGTTTCTAGCAAATAAAATTTTTGAAATATCTTTCTTTTCGCGTAAAAATAATCAAGGTAAATATTCTAATTTATCAGTTATAATTCAACAATCTGCTCTAAATATTATCATGATGATACGATGATTTTGTAATGTAGAAAATTAGGAAAGACAAAATTCAGGACTTATGGTCTATGTACACAAGTATACAAGTATGTATACAAGTTAGTTGCAAATTGCGTGGCAAATTTGCCCTTTCGCTCGCAAGCAGCGCCTCTAGCGGTGAAGATGGGAGGTAATATCAGCTGACCTAATGGACATGTAAAACGTGTTTAACAGGACATAGAGAAAAATCTGGAAAATATATTTTTCGGATTTTTAGTCAAGAAAAATAAATTGACAGGTTCTGGGAAAAAAGTAGTTGTTTTTTATTCAGAAAATGATGATGACAATATTGCTGTATCATATTTGATTATCAGATACAAAATTATATCCGGAAAAATTCCAAAAAGTAGAGACCACGGGTGAAGCCAGTTCATTTTCAGTATGCAGGAACAAAATTCTAACAGAAAAACATTCATTCGAGCAGAAGACACAAAGCCAGATCATCTCTTTATAAAAATATCGCTTCTCAGACACAAAGTTTGGAGCGGGACGTTTCACAAGAATGACATCCACGGCGCCAATTTATAATTGTAACGAATAGTATTTGAATAAAAGCATTTAATCGGGTAAAACCCGGGCATTGCCCGGGTCATTCGGCTAGTAACATATATATGTGAATAAATAATAGTTATATTCATATTAAGAAAATAAATATTATTAAATAATAAATTAAGAAATTATTTCCTCGTCATAATATTGAAGTAGAAACTCTTACAGAAGAATCCAGACAGGGTTGCTCAATACCTTCAGAGATTGACAGTAAACATGCAAATTAATTTACATATGGCGTCTATTAAGCCAGCACAGGTGTCATGATCAGGTATATAAAAGCCATGTTCTCTAGACATATCACACATATCTCCATAGTACCATGGCATTCAACAAGCCTCTGGTCTTCCTTTCTCTGCTTCTGTTCTTCGTCTATGTCACCCATGGCAACCCCCTACCTGGTAAGTACATTTATATTTATAAATTAACACAAAGCAATAACGCGCCATCTATACATATAAAATGAAAGGATTTAAAAGCACGAATGTTTCTTTTATACAAAATACAAACTTCTACTGTCCCCACTGCGATGAAAAATATATTGGGAGGGCCTGGCTCACTAGTAGTGAACCCTCCCAGCGGTTTCGCCAATTTAATCCACCAGACCGCTTCTAAGAGCTCTAATACTGTATTGGACGATTCTGCATATATACGCAGTACTGAAGGGTGGAATCTCAGAAATGGTTTTCAGGAAAACTATGGATATAAGCTTTTTATAAACATACATAAGCATAAGCAATATACATAAGCAATTTATATTTATATTTAAAAAAACTCTCATGAGCAACCACTCTAATGATCGATCATCTTCCTGAGCGATAACTTCTGGGGAAACCAAAATTACTTGATCTAATCTAACCCAATCTAACTAGTATTAACATAGTTTACAATAGTTTAAAGTGATGCAATATTCATATCTTGACTGATTAGCATTTATAATATCAAATCCCTTTTCAAATTATATATAAACTAAAAGTTAGTTTAATTTTATTGTCCAATTTTGACCACAAATACATTTTTTCATATTCCCCGAAAAAATCTTTAATTTTCACCTAAACGGTCGGTTTATACCTGTTGTAATGTGTATGAGTTGTCTGAACAAACTCGCTACGACTTACAAGCTGAACTGAATGTTTATTCAATCTAGCAATCTTCTTATATACAAGATAGAGATAAAAAGGAAATAATTTACATAAGTTTAAAACAATTGACAAATGGAATAATTTTGCATACATAGCCAACAATAGGTAACAATTATAACACTTAACAAAGGTTATTTACATATCACAACATGTTTCCCCTCTGGTACAACAATTAAAGAATGTCACGAATCTAGACAACCATCAACAATCAGATCAGGCAAATCAAAAGGCGGTTGACATGCCTCCCCTCTGTTTAAAAACCAAATCTTTGTGGTTTTCTTAACTCTCTTCCAAACCTTGAAAACCGGGGCCTTCCGGATGGTTCTGGTGCAATCCCAGCGGATGTAGTCGCGCCTTCCCTCTGGTCAATATTGGTCTCTTCACTTGACCGCTGTATCGGGGCTGTGGATGACTCGCCCATCGTTGGACTGTAGCACTGCGGATGTTGAGCTTCTGGGGAGGCGGTAATTGGTTCTGAAGACAACTGGCTTTTCTCGTAGCCTCCATCCCTTGGCCTAATAAATTGTTGATTTCTTATCAACCTATTTCCCGATGGTGTCACAACTTCAAAGCTCTGAGGAGAATCAGCCTGCGCTGAAATCTTCACCGGTGTCCATGTCTCCCTTGGATGTATTTGACACCATGCATCCTCTCCTACATTGACCTTGGGATAGCTTTTACTATTTCTGTCATACTGCTCTTTCATTGAGCTCTGTCTTTTTCTTTTGGCATTCTCTATACTTCTCCAATTAGTTTGATAGGGTCTATATAGCGGTGTAATTCTGGGGATCTGACATCGAAGGCTCCTCGATAAACATAACTGTGCGGGTGACGGTAGGTCATTTTTTGGTGTATTTCTATATGCCAGAATAGCCAGATATGGGTCGGACCCTTCATCTCTACATTTGATTAGTTGATTTTTTATTGTTTGAATGTTTCTCTCGGCCAGACCATTAGATCTATGAAGGTGTGGACTTGAAAATAGCTGTTTTATACCCCATCTTATACAGAAGTCAGTCATAATCTCTGAGCGAAACGGTGGTCCATTGTCGGACATCATGGTTTCCGGAATCCCGAATCGTGCAAATGTTTCTCTCAATTTATTTTTTACATTAATCGCCGTAGGTGGGTCCAATGTAAATACCTCCGGGTAGCCACTATATCTGTCGACCACTAACAAACTTCGGCTCCGAGGCTTGTTGGGATGCGCCTGGGAGGGACTTGCACAGGAGAATATTCAGGCTTTGTGTAAATCTTACATTCCGAGTTGATTAATCCTACTCCTTGAAATACTTCGTGGTATTGTTCGAGGATTTTTTGAGTTTCAGAACACAATTTCATTTCATCCGTGTTTATATGATTGATTCGCCTCAAGATTTCAAGCTTCTCGCAAGTATCGCCCGTGATAAGTGTCTGCGCTTCTACATCGGCTACGATAAATTCAAACATTCCTTTCTTTTCACCATATTGGCATAGCACATTGCATTTGCCGACGATAGGCAATTCTGTATTTCCATATGCGAACGCCTTTAATGACGTGGGTCTGATTTCTGGTCTTGATGGCCATTGGTTTATTACTTTATGAGGAAGCACATTTATCTGTGCGCCAGTGCCCAAATGTACCGTGGTTTTCTTGCCATTAATTATTATTACCGCGGACCACTTGTCCGACCGAACAGTCTTTACAGCAACCTCATTAAGATTTATCTCGTCACAGGATTCTTCAGCTTCACTTTCCGCTAAGAGATTTCTTATACGTTTTGTTCGGCAAACTACTGAGAAATGATTGGTTTTTCCGCATGCATTACATTTCTTCCCATATGCTGGACACTTTCCATACTTGTGTCGTTGTCCACACCACTTACATGGTTCTATTATTCTTTCTCTTCTCGGGTTTATACCGCTTGGTCCTGCTTCTGCATTTTCCATTCGAATTGTATCTTTCACCCAATTACGTTTTTCAATTTTTTCAATCATTTTTTGCTCATTCAACGATGCTACTTGTGAACATGTTGACTCGGAGATCACAGCTATCGAAATTGCCCTTGGTAGTGTCAACTGTGGATCTTCTAACAATTTTCTTTTCACTTCTCGGTCAAGTATTCCAATTATAAGGCGATCCCTTATGAGAGATTCTGTTAAATTCTCGAATTCACATTCTTGTTCCAGATGCTTTAATTCTGTGACGAATTCCATGATTCCCTGCTTTTCCTTTTGTACACAGGTAAAAAATGCATTTCTCCTTTGAATCGTATTTTTGAAGGGCTTAAAATGGTTCGTAAGCATATCAAGCATTTCCTTTACATTTGGGTAGGTATCATTTTCACTTATGTTAAATGTTTTGTATATCATCACTGTTTTCTCACCAGCAATATGCTTCAAGATTGCTCGCTGACGCACCAGCGGCATGCTTTTTAAATTTACCGCTATTGCAAAAATTTCAAACGACTCTCTCCAGGTTTCCCATTTTTTCTCGTTGCTGTACGGGACAAATTCCGCCGGCGGCTTGATTCCTTCCATTCTACTCAATGTTGAATTAATCTGTTTTAATTCGATACTTTTGTCGGCTGCGCCATGTTGTAATGTGTATGAGTTGTCTGAACAAACTCGCTACGACTTACAAGCTGAACTGAATGTTTATTCAATCTAGCAATCTTCTTATATACAAGATAGAGATAAAAAGGAAATAATTTACATAAGTTTAAAACAATTGACAAATGGAATAATTTTGCATAGCCAACAATAGGTAACAATTATAACACTTAACAAAGGTTATTTACATATCACAACAATACCTTTTTCATCAATTTACTGCCGTGATCTTCCCTAGTTTATATGCTTTGTACATATTCTAATATTTGTAACAAATAAATTTACTGGCAATGTGTTTCTTTTTAATATTATCTCTACAGACTTTACTGAAATGATGTATTTGATGTAGAGATAATAGTTGATGATATTATTCAAAAGAGACACATTGACAGTAAATTTATTTGTTACAAATTTTAACGATAGATGGCAATTGTGAATTTATAAACATATTCTAATATTCAATTTCTTCCAAACACACACCTCTCTCTCGAGTGTGTTTTATTATATAATTAATTTAATTAATAATTTAGAGAGAAAAAGAATAATTAAAAGTCGGTGGACGAGTGGGTAACTCCCTCGATTCCCAACAGTCATGAACTGGGATTGAATCCCGCGTTAAAATTTTGTTTAATATGTGAATAACCGTCACATATTATTCACTGTTTCAATTATCATAAACTAGGTTTCTCTTGCTGAGCGGTACCTATTAATGTGATTTTGAACCAAAGAGAAAGAAAATTAATTGTTATTTTTTTCCAGATGGGGAAGGAGAAACTGAAAATCCTAATGGTAAAATAAATTCAATCAAATTTTACCTTTTTAAATCTCACATGCGACATGTTTTACAATATGATTTTAGTAGTTTAAAATAGCTAATATATATGTTTTATGTTTTAGAGGAAGGGCTTATTAAGTATGACGTTTTAAATGGTAAGTTTTACAGATATTCTATTGTACAACACCAACCTCCAATAAGCGACAACCTATTAAAAACATGGGTGATTCTAGTTTCCCCTAGAGGTGGTCTCTTATTGGAGGTTGGGTTATATCAGATTATTTTTTAAAACTCTTATTGAACTTAATTCCATGTCTTTATATCTACAAATCTTATAGTCAATTTTAACGTACTTCCAGATCGCTTAGATACCTGAAATTTACCTACTTGCTCAATCACGATGACAATGCATCTATTAAACTTTTCAGGCATCTAGATGGCGCGAAAGTGTGTTTTAAAAATAACTTGAATATTTCTGGATATGCGTTTCTTTTTTTAAATCTCTACAGACCTTACTGCAATGATATGATTTAATGAATGAGAGGGCTTGGCTCATCAGTAGTGAACCCTCTCAGCGGTTTCGCCAAATTAATCTCTAGACCGCTCTACTATTGTATTGGACTGGTTTTGTTATATACCCTGCATTTTCTATGGAAGGCAGCTAAATGGTGTTTAGTGAACTATGGACATAAGCTTATAGGACTGTAGAGGTACATACATATAAATTTCAAGGTATTGCATCGAGCAAAGCTCTTCCGCGCAAAACATGTTTTCATAACCATTATATATTAGTAAATTAAATTTTATTGCCCTCTATCGTTAAAATTTTACACAAATAAATTTACTGGCAATGCGTTTCTTTTTAACGATAGAGGGCAATAAAATTTAATTTCTGGATATACAGAGATAATTTCATGTTTATAAAAGTTTCTTTGATTTCGAAGTATCCTTTGAGTGATTTTTACAAGGCAAATGAAGGTTAATTCCATGAGGTAGGACAAGCAGATTTATTTTGGGGAAATTTTCAAGAGATATTGGGGGACACTCAAATTGTGTTGTTGTTTATTCCTCAAGTCGTTTAAACGATTTCCATTAGGTCCCATTGTCTCAGTTTTTTCTATTATAGTCTTGGGGGTTTCCCAGAGGCCTTTTTGAAGGATTTGATACAAATCAATAGATGTTCAGGACTGGCAGGTTGGGAATCGCATTTGGGGCATTTCGGGAATGTTTTTATTTTTCCATTAAATTTGAGCACTCTTTCCTTCTCCATATTGTGATTATTACCTTCATATTTTAAGATGAAAAAGATTAGTGGAGAAAATTATGAAAGGAAAAATGGATTGAACTAGAATGGTAAGAAGATTCTTACTGGTTAGAAAGTGCTAAGAGGAAATAAAGATCCTCAAAATAGAGAAGTATGACGTCACTGGAGACAACGAACCTGCTCAAGAACAGAGAAACTGAAGAAGAATTTGACTGATGGACTGGATGGGAATTTATGAAATATTAATAGTCAGAGCTCAAGATAGAGAAATATGGCGTCACTGGAGACTTGTACCTGCCCAAAATCAGTGAAAATTAAAGAGAATAGTGCATTTTGTGATAGATGTGGTATATAAAATATTGGTATATAATTTAAGAGGTTGTTCCTTTAAACATGTATATCGGGATTCAGACAATAACTTTGAAAGATATTTGATACACAGTGATCTTTATTGAAGACACGAGATCACCAAGTGTGAACAAAATTGCCTCTGTTTCGTTCAAAAAAAAAAAACAGATGACCGGCGAAATAAGACTTTCTATTTCCTTAAGTTTTGTTCATAAGTGTATATAATAGAAAACATTGAACAAATATTATAGGAATTACATATACAGCCTGCAAAAACGTTGGTTCGTTTGAACTTTCAGAATTTATATTTTCTCTAGGATACTTTTGCATCTTTAGACCCTATTGTATTTTATAAGTTCCTAGAATTTCATGAAACTTTACCTAATACATGTGACAAAGTATTTTTAGATAAATTTGATAATAATTTATTTTTTTATATTTTGCAGATCCTCCCAACGACGATGGAAAAGGTAAAATCTTTAGAATTTTATGTTATTGATACAGTAGAACCTCCCTGTAAAGAACAACACCTAATTGCAGAACCAAAGTGCCCTTTAGGGAGAGGTGTCCTCTTACCGGAGAGTTGCTAAATTGCAAAAATGCTAATTTTTCAAATGAATACTGTCCTTTGTAGAGAGGTGTCCGCTAAAGGAAGGTTCTACTGTATATATATATATTCTCAGAGAACATATTCAAATAAAATATTTTTAAAATTGTACATATTTTCGTGATCTATCAATAAAAGTCTATTATCGTTAGGGCCTCCAATCCCGGAGCCAAATAATGATCCCGAAATCCCGGGATTCTGCTCGAAAAATCCCGGGATTACTGGTTTGTGCATGAAAACCAGCGCAAAAATATATTTTTATTATCTAGCATTTTGGTAATCAAACAGATGATGGGATAGCACAATTTTGACGTTTTGTTTATACAGCTGCATTTCAGGTCTTTTTTTTTCTGAGAGATTTGAAATTATTTTCATGCACTAATAACGAAGGGTTATTCTGCAAGATCTTTCCAAAATGGCAGCCTCTAGAATGAGAGTATGCAGCAGTATACATGGAGGGGGCCCCAGTTTTTGTTGACATGAAAATAGTGGCTTCTTAGATAGTAGCGGCATCCCTTTATTTTTGTGGCGGACCTGCGTATAACATGGACCCGCCACTAACCTCTTATCTGGACTGAACTACATGCGGCAAGATAATCGCATTTCCACAGTATGTGTCTCATTCTCGACTGCAGAACGCGCTGGGATAGTTTATTGAACCTGTAGGAGAGACTTCTCAGTGTGACTTCAGCGATTCAGAAGGCGCTAATAGATGTGAATGCAAATGTCTGTCTAACTGATGAAGATTTTGATATCATGACGCAAGTAATTTCCGCACTGAAACCATTTCGGGCAGCTGTGGCGGCTATCTGTAGACGCGACGCTACGCTTTTGACTGCAGAAGCAACAGTAAAGTTTCTTCTAGAGGAGCTGCAAGCACAATCTCATTCTCTCAGCAAAGTTCTGCAAAAACTTTTCAAAAGAGAATTTTAGAAGAGCGATGCAATAAAACATCTTTATTCCTCCAATATCTGCACAATCCGCAAGCACAGTTAGAAAAAAAAGAAGATGGTCAAAGACTTTAGCGTGAAATTGGTTTTGCGTCTTGAACCGTTACAGGCCGAAGTAAGAATTTAGGCTGATAATTCGCAACTTCCTCGGAGTTTACAAGAACGCCATGAGCCATCACAATCGAATGACCATCTTACAATAGAGCGCCGATTGCAAGAAGCTATTGAGGCTGCCTCTTCAACTTCAATTGCAACACCTACACCAGACTCCGCATCCCACTCAACTATGATTTGTCTTATTTCTAAACATTAATACATAGATGGCAAAATGCAATAATAATTACATTTTCTATAATCACAATTGCAAATAATCATGATTACATTTGCTATAATTACAATTACAAGTAATTTTAATCACAATTGTGTGTGTGCTATCATTATATATAGAATTATGAGTACAGTGGTACCTCGACATACGAGCGCCCCAACATACGAGTTTTTCGAGATACGAGCCGACGAGCAAGTGATTTTTTGCTTTTAGTTACGAGCGAAATTCGAGATACGAGTTCGGTTTGGTAGTGTTGAAGATTTTAATCTGTGATTTTAAATGTTTCTTTTTGACCAGTACTTTTGTTTTGTTTTTGCTTTTCCTAAAATGTTTCTTTCTTCTTCTTCATTATTATTTGTTCTATATGCAAAGTTTTGTTTTTTGAGACTTGAATAAACAAATTCAAGTTTATTATATGTTTGTGTGCTTTTAAAGTTAAAACACAACAGGTAGTAACACGCAGTCGCGCCATCACGATCAGTTAGCAGCGTGCTTCCGCTGTGATAAGTTGTGTTTTGTGTTGCGTTTACATTTACAGTTTTAGTTCATTTATTTTTATAACCATGGATCGGAAGAAAGTTTGTAAAAATCAAGTGCTAAGAAAAAGATGATGAGTATTGAATTAAAACGTGAAATTAAAGAAAAACATGAGCAAGGTGTTCGAGTTGTTGACTTGTCGAGGCAGTATGGCCGTAGTACGTCCATAATATGTTCTGTGCTTAATCGGAAGGAGTCGATAAAGAGTGTAACACCGGCTAAGGGCCTTGCGATAATTTCCAAGCTGCGAAACTCCCTTCATGAAAATATGGAGAAACTGCTGATGGTGTGGGTGACAGAAAAGCAGCTACAAGGAGATACAAGGAGATTTTAATGACACTTGCCTAACTCATTTCCGGATCATTCTGAGAGGGAGTAAGAAACAAACCCCCTGGAAATGTTTTTTTCTAAACGGCCTACAGGTGAAAGCGAGAAAAATGTAGCGAAAAAGGCAAAGACCAGTTAGGATATCTAATTTATTTCTTTACATTCTCTTTTTTGTTTTTGTGCAATAAATATTTGATATTTATAAATACGTTTTTATTATTTAAAACCACGTAACAAAAATAACTGGGGTGACATTTTGGAGGTTGGAACGGATTAATGGTAGTTCAATTGTTTTGTATGGGGAAATTTGCTTCGAGATACGAGTAATTCAAGATACGAACAAGGTTGCGGAACGAATTAAACTCGTATGTCGAGGTACCACTGTAATTATGCTTACATTCTAATGCAATTATTTTTTTTGCAAAGTAATGCATTACAAAGTAATCGTAATTACAAGGTAATGTATTACTTTGAATGGATTACTGCCCAACACTGCATTAAGAGATGTGGTCTAAGAGTTCCAAGAACAGTATTTTTTTTCCAGATGTGTGTACAGTAATTGACAGATAATTTCAAACTGTAACCCAAAAGCAATGATTTAGTTCATAAGCAGGCGCAAAATATATGGCTTTCAGGTTGTTTTCATCGAAGTAAGTGCCACGTCATTGGCACTATATAAAAGAAAAAATTAAAAATATAACGAACGAAACGATATACCTCTTGGCGTAGAAAGACGAAAAAGGAGTCGTTGTACGTTCTAAGTGTTTTTTTAATTTCAGCTTTGAAAAATTTTGTTTTGCTGCAGTATTGATATGCTTTGAGCAAGGTGTATTTTCTACGATAATTAGGGCTTCCAATCCCGGTACATATTTTCAATCCCGGGATTCGGGATTGAAAATATGTACCGGGATTGGAAGCCCTAATTATCGTAGAAAATACACCTTGCTCAAAGCATATCAATACTGCAGCAAAACAAAATTTTTCAAAGCTGAAATTAAAAAAACACTTAGAACGTACAACGACTCCTTTTTTTTTTTTTTTTGAAAAGGGTGAAGTAGCTCTAGCAAAGACTTTTAGAAAATAAAAACATATATAGGCGTTTAAAATACAATATAACGCGGCTGATGATTGTAAAACGAAAATTGCAAATATCCTTAGAGTTAGAAATGGTCGCTATTTCTCTTTGAAAATAAATTTCGATTTTTATAAAAGAAACATTCGCGGTATATTTGCAATATATAGGCGTGTTGAGATATCTATATATCAACATTCTTCAAATAGCAACCTATATATATACTACATTCATGGACAAAATTTAAGGAGGTTGTACCTTTTAGCAAGAATATCGGGATTCAGACAATACATTCATGGACAAAATTTAAGGAAGTTGTACCTTTTAACATGTATATCGGGATTCAGACAATACATTCATGGACAAAATTTAAGGAAGTTGTACCTTTTAACATGTATATCGGGAATCAGACAATACATTCATGGACAAAATTTAAGGAAGTTGTACTTTTAACATGTATATCGGGATTCAGACAATACATTCATGGACAAAATTTAAGGAAGTTGTACCTTTTAGCATGTACATCGGTATTCATACAATACATTCATGGACAAATTTTAAGGAAGTTGTCCCTTCTGGGATGTATATCGGGATTCGGACAATACACTCATGGACAAAATTTAAGGAAGTTGTACCTTTTAGCAAGTATATCGGGATTCAGACAATACATTCATGGACAAAATTTAAGGAAGTTGTACCTTTTAGCATGTATATCAGGATTCAGACAATATATTCATGGACAAAACTTAAGGAAGTTGAACCTTTTAGCATGTATATCGGGATTCAGACAATACATTCATGGACAAAATTTAAGGAAGTTGTACCTTTTAGCATGTGTGTATATCGGGATTCAGACAATACATTCATGGACAAAATGTAAGGAAGTTGTACCTTTTAGCATGTATATCGAGATTCATACAATATAACAGTAACCTTTATTGAAAAGACACACAAGATAATCAAGTGTGAACGAAATTGCCTTTGTCTCCTTGAAAAAAAATAAACATACAACCGGTGACATTAAAATATGAAACTTCCTTAAGTTTTGTTTATATGATTATTCTATATATATGATTCTATATATTTGACTCTATATGGTTTATATTCTATACTAGCCGAATGACCCAGGAAACGCCCGGGTTTCACCCGATTAAATGCTTTTATTTAAATGCTATTCGTTACAATTATAAATTGGCGCCGTGGATGTCATTCTTGTAAAATATATAAATAAGTTTTAAAAATTGTAAAAAAAAAATGCATTGGCCGGGAATCGAACCCGGGCCGCCGCGTGGCAGGCGAGCATTCCACCACTTAATTACCGATGGTTATGAGAAATGGCCATATTTGGGTATTTATTCCATTCACAAAAGCAAACGGTGACAGAATTGATTAAGAAAGAATTGATTATGACGCTGATAACTGTATATATTAATGATTCTATATATATATATATCGTATATTTTAAACTGTAATGACACTTTTAGTATATGTCACATATCTTCCAATTAGTTAGAGCCGATACCTTAAAAGATCCTGCCCTTCTTTTGGAATGTACGCTGTTTCTGTTTGCTGCCACCCCCATATTTTGTATATATACTATATTTTTATTGATAATACCTGTAAACCCCTATTTTTATGTAACACTAAAAATGTTGACGTCAAAATAAAGATTCAAAGAGTGTTCGGTCAGCTGGTGGCAGGGACAGAGGGGAGGAAAAAGGCAACGCCCAGCCCATGTGGGGTCCCGAGGGACATCTTTATAGACGACCCCTGTAAACAGGACAGGTTTTGGCAGGGGGTCAGCAGATGTTCTAGGGTGTGGCCATCGACAGACGGCTTCTGTCTCACACACTCTCTCTCTCCATGTCTCGGTGATAAGCATCCATGTTTGTGTCATGGCCTCTACCTCTGTCCCGTGTAGGGCTTCCAATCCCGGTACATATTTTCAATCCCGGGATTCGGGATTGCTTTTTTCTCAATCCCGGGATCCCGGGATATCCCGGGATTGAAAAACATTTTCGTCTTTCTACGCCAAGAGGTATATCGTTTCGTTCATTATATTTTTATTTTTTTCTTTTATATAATGCCAATGACGTGGCACTTACTTCGATGAAAACAACCTGAAAGCCATATATTTTGCGCCTGCTTATGAACTAAATCATTGCTTTTGGATTACAGTTTGAAAGTATCTGTCAATTACTGTACACACATCTGGAAAAAAAATACTGTTCTTGGAACTCTTAGACCACATCTCTTAATGCATTGTTGGGCAGTAACCCATTCAAAGTAATACATTACCTTGTAATTACGATTACTTTGTAATGCATTACTTTGCAAAAAAAATTAATTGCATTAGAATGTAAACATAATTACAGTAGTACCTCGACATACGAGTTTAATTCGTTCCGCAACCTTGCTCGTATCTTGAATTACTCGTATCTCGAAGCAAATTTCCCCATACAAAACAAGTGAACTACCATTAAACCGTTCCAACCTCCAAAATGTCACCCCAGTTATTTTTGTTACGTGGTTTTAAATAATAAAAACGTATTTATAAATATCAAATATATATTGCACAAAACAAAAAAGAGAATGTAAAGAAATAAATTAGATATCCTGACTGGTCTTTGCCTTTTTCGCTACATTTTTCTCGCTTTCACCTGTAGGCCGTTTAGAAAAAAACATGTCCAAAGAGGTTTGTTTCTTCCTCTCTCTCAGAATGTTCCGGAAATGAGTTAGGCAAGTGTCATTAAAATCTCCTTGTATCTCCTTGTAGCTGCTTTTCTGTCACCCACACCATCAGCAGTTTCTCCATATTTCCATGAAGGGAGGTACGCAGCTTGGAAATTATCGTAAGGCCCTTAGCCGACGTTACACTCTTTATCGACTCCTTCCGTTCAAGCACAAAACATATCATGGACGTACTACGGCTATACTGCCTCGACAAGTCAACAACTCGAACACCTTGCTCATGTTTTTCTATAATTTCACGTTTTAATTCAATACTCATCATCTTTTTCTTAGCACTTGACTTTTTACAAACTTTCTTCTGATCCATGGTTATAAAAATAAATGAACTAAAACTGTAAATATAAACGCAACACAAAACGCGAACACAAGCACGCTGCTAACTGATCTTGATGGCGCGACTGCGTGTTACTACCTGTTGTGTTTTAACTTTAAAAGCAGACAAAAATATAATAAACTTGAATTTGTTTATTCAAGTCTCAAAAAACAAAGCTTTGCATATAGAACAAATAATAATGAAGAAGAAGAAAGAAACATTTTAGGAAAAGCAAAAACAAAACAAAATTACTGGTCAAAAATAAACATTTAAAATCACATATTAATATCTTCAACACTACCGAACCGAACTCGTATCTCGAATTTCGCTCGTAACTAAAAGCAAAAAATCACTTGCTCGTCGGCTCGTATCTCGAAAAACTCGTATGTTGGGGCGCTCGTATGTCGAGGTACCACTGTACTCATAATTCTATATATAATGATAGCACACACACAATTGTGATTAAATTTACTTGTAATTGTAATTATAGCAAATGTAATCATGATTATTTGCAATTGTGATTATAGAAAATGTAATCATTATTGCATTTTGCCATCTATGTATTAATGTTTAGAAAGAAGACAAATCATAGTTGAGTAGGATGCGGAGTCTGGTGTAGGTGTTGCAATTGAAGTTGAAGAGGCAGCCTCAATAGCTTCTTGCAATCGGCGCTCTATTGTAAGATGGTCATTCGATTGTGATGGCTCATGGCGTTCTTGTAAACTCCGAGGAAGTTGCGAATTATCAGCCTGAATTCTTAATTCGGCCTGTAACGGTTTAAGACGCAAAAGCAATTTCACGCTAAAGTCTTTAACCATCTTCTTTTTTTTTTTCTAACTGTGCTTGCGGATTGTGCAGATATTGGAGGAATAAAGATGTTTTATTGCATAGCTCTTCTAAAATTCTCTTTTTAAAAGTTTTTGCAGATCTTTGCTGAGAGAATGAGATTGTGCTTGCAGCCCCTCTAGAAGAAACTTTGCTGTTGCTTCTGCAGTCAAAAGCGTAGCGTCGCGTCTACAGATAGCCGCCACAGCTGCCCGAAATGGTTTAAGTGCGGAAATTACTTGCGTCATGATATCAAAATCTTCATCAGTTAGACGGACATTTGCATTCACATCTATTAGCGCCTTCTGAATCGCTGACTTCACACTGAGAAGTCTCTCCTACAGGTTCAATAAACTATCCCAGCGCGTTCTGCAGTCGAGAATGAGACACATACTGTGGAAATTCGATTATCTTGCCGCATGTAGTTCAGTCCAGATAAGAGGTTAGTGGCGGGTCCATGTTATACGCAGGTCTGCCACTAAAATAAAGGGATGCCGCTACTATCTAAGAAGCCACTATTTTCATGTCACCAAAAACTGGGGCCTCCTCCTTGTATACTGCTGCATACTCTCATTCTAGAGGCTGCCATTTTGGAAAGATCTTGCAGAATAACCCTTCGTTATTAGTGCATGAAAATAATTTCAAATCTCTCAGAAAAAAAAAGACTTGAAATGCAGCTGTATAAACAAAACGTCAAAATTGTGCTATCCCATCATCTGTTTGATTACCAAAATGCTAGATAATAAAAATATATTTTTGCGCTGGTTTTCATGCACAAACCAGTAATCCCGGGATTTTTCGAGCAGAATCCCGGGATTTTGGGATCATTATTTGGCTCCGGAATCCCGGGAAACGGGATCCCGGGATTGGAGGTCCTAGTCCCGTGGGCTGTCCCTGATCACTCTCGGTGCTAACATCTGCCCTGCCTCTGCTTCTTGTTGTCCGCGTGTGGGAAGAACATCAACACTCGCCTCACCTACACGACTGCCAGCTTATCCATACATCGACATTTGCAACAATACTACATATATATATGATTATTCTATATATATATATGATTTTTCTATAACTTTTTTCTATAATCTCGCCAATCAACTTAATAATTTTGATAGCCATCCTAAATTTCAGATGCATGCTTATTATTACCACTCAGTTCATATTCACTCAGAACCTAAATTTCTAAAATGATTTTTAGCATCTAGTGTTTAAATTATTAAAATATATTTTGTTGTTTCAGATAACAGTGTTCTTGGTGGTTGGTAAATATTGAACTATTTTTTAATCTTTCTAAGTCTATCTATCTTAGAAAGCTAAACAATAAACCTATAAATATAGTTCAAGAGAGAGATTGATATTGTGTGTGCTAAACGACTTTATTTCAATGTTCATATAAGATTATTTTATTTATTTATTTCGTCTCAATTTACAGGTGTTACATTCGAGCACAGCTCGCGAGTCACCTTGTCCTGGCTATTTACACATGGCGAGTTGGTGGAGTAGAGGTGGTCCCCCCGGACCTTGCAGGAGGGCAGCTGTATAAGATTATTAGATAATAAAAATACATATATTGGATTGAATAAAAGATTTATTTGCCAATATTTCGGTTGGCTGAACGCCAACCTTTATCGAATCATTACATTTTTGTAATATAAGATTATATATGGTTAAATACAAAATTGAATAAATGTGAATAAATAAGATTAAATAAGGATAAATATAGATAAATAAATGTAATATATAAAATTGATTGAAAAAATATGTAGCACTTTGCTTCAGCGAGCGCCATCTCATGAAGAGCCCTTGCCTCCCCACATATACCTATATAAAGAGACAAGGTTCGCCTCTCCCGTCAAAATAGACGTCTAAAAACAGACGCCATCTATTGACCGTCGCCGCAACTAGAGGCCTCGGGTCAGTGCCAAAGCTACAACACCAGCTTTGGCAAACTGAAAAGCGTCCACCCAGAGACAATGGTGTCGGGTTAATGGCCCTCGTCAGTCTAGAGCGGATTTTATTCCATGAGATCCACATGGGATATAATGGAATCTTGACAATCTGCCAAAGAGGTGTTTAGCTGGCAAAGTGGCTGGACCATATCTATGGCTATATGGCTATATATACAGTCTTCATTGGTGGGGCCCACCGCGGGGAAGACTCCGCCACCGATGGACTGCGGGAGTTAGAGAGAGAATGTGGTTTTACGGGCTACTAAACAAAGTTTATGCTTTTTTGAGCCCCAAAATGGATGTAGAAGTAGCAAGCAGAAAGATAATAAAGTCTCCAATGCGGGATTCGATCACGGGTCGTGACTGTCGAAAAACGACTGTTTATATCACTCCTCCACCGACCCTACAAATATGTGAATATAAGTTACATATGTAAATATAATTTGCATATGTAAATATAATTTGCATATGTAAATATGTTTTGAAAATAGAGCAATCCATAAATAAATCTTTAAATAAAAAGGCATATATTGGATCAAAATATCATTTATTCTACCAATATTTCAGTTGGCTGAACGCCAACCTTTATCAAGGTATTATAACATTTTAAAGTGTGTCAACAACAAACTCAGCGCCACACGTTGCTGTTGACGTTATGTGGCGCTGAGTTTGTTGTTGACACACTTTAAAATGGCATAACACCTTGATAAAGGTTGGCGTTCAGCTAACTGAAAT
This sequence comes from Cordylochernes scorpioides, assembly GCA_030710605.1. Classification (NCBI taxonomy): domain Eukaryota; kingdom Metazoa; phylum Arthropoda; class Arachnida; order Pseudoscorpiones; family Chernetidae; genus Cordylochernes; species Cordylochernes scorpioides. The sequence goes on from CP092865.1 coordinate 6,656,320, forward strand.
ATTGGTAAAATAAATGATATTTTGATCCAATATATGCCTTTTTAATTAAATATGTAAATATAATTTACATATGAATATATATATTTATTCTATTTACAATTTGTTCATTGTTCTTCACAATTACAAGGGATTATTTTATTGACTGTATACCATGGTTTACAGACCATGGCTCTCAAAGATATAGAGACAGCTTTGATTTCATAACATTCTACAAAAAGAATTATGATATTTGTAGGATTTGCCAAAAAAAAAGGTGTTTAAGCTGTTGAAGTGACTGGGACCGTTTTTCAGGCTGAAATGCAACATTCTTTATTAAAATTATGAACATAATATATTTTTTATAATACAATATAATGCGGATATGTTTATAAACGACGTTTAACTAAATTTTGGTTCTTTGTAAGTGAAAGGTTATACTTCCTATGCATAAAATTCCATGCATAAAATACGGTGCATTTATAGTAAAAACGGTTGAACGATTTCTTTTTGATGAGCTTATTTGAGGAGGTATACCAATCTTGGGACTCAATTATACCTGAAATACTATATTATATATACCACATAGAGTTGCGGAAGGATGATACTCATGTACTATTAAAGAGGGGCACTCTGGTTCAAATCACATTAATAGGTACCGCTCAGTAAGAGCAATCTAGTTCATGATAATTTAAACAGTGAATAATATGTGAAGGTCATTCACATATTAAACAAAATTTTAACGCGGGATTCAATCCCTGTTCATGACTATCGGGAATCGAGGGTGTTACCCTCTCATCCACCGACTTATTGTCGGGAATCGAGCGTGTTACCCTCTCATCCACCGACTTATTGTCGGGAATCGAGCGTGTTACCCTCTCATCCACCGACTTATTGTCGGGAATCGAGCGTGTTACCCTCTCATCCACCGACTTATTGTCGGGAATCGAGCGTGTTACCCTCTCATCCACCGACTAAGTATTCATTTTAAGAAGGGCACTCCCCTATCCCTTTAATTATGCATTAGGAAAATATATAACAACGTTTAACAAGTTTTACCACAAATGTTTCTTTTTACAGAACGATAAATCGTAATTTATTTAAAGGAGAAATAACGACTATTCCTATCCTTAGGGATGAAGTATGAAATGGTGAATTGTAATGATAAACGGAAAAATAAAAGTGTCCAGGGATGGGAACCCACAGTGTTCTGCTTACCGGGCAGATGCCATGTCCACTAGGCTACCCTGCATATATTTTTACCATCCCTGGACACTTTTATTTTTCCGTTCATCATTACTATTCACAATTCATCCTTTCATACTTCATCCCTAAGGATAGGAATGGTCGTTATTTCTCCTTTAAATTACGATGTATCGTTCTGTAAAAATAAACATTTGCGGTAAAACTTGTTAAACATCGTTCTATATTTTCCTAATGCATAATTAAAGGGATAGGGGAATGTCCCTCTTTAATAGTACATGAATATCAACCTCCCTCAACTCTATGTGGTATATATAATATAGTATTTCAGGTAATTCAGTCCCAAGACTGGTATACCTCCTCAAATAAGCTCATCAAAAAGAAAGCTTTCAACGGTTTTTACTATAAATGCACCATATTTTTATGCATGCAATAGGAAGTATAACCTTTCACTTACAAAGAACCAAAATTTTGTTTCAGATATCAAACTCCTAGAAATGATGAAGTGTTACTGCCATTAAAATTCCATAGTTAAAATAATCATTGAAATAGAATAGAAAGAGATCTCGTGTATATGTATATGCTCATGGACAAAACTTATGTAAGAGTAAAGTCTTTGATTTTGCTGGTTGTCTATTTTATTGAAGGAGACAGAGGCAATTTTGTTCACACTTGGTTATCTCGTGCGTCTTCTAAAGGTGACTGTAATATCTTTCAGAGTTATTGTCTGAATCCCGATATACATGTTATAAGGTACAACTTCCTTAAGTTTTTTCCATGAGTGTATTGTCTGAATCCCGATATACATGCTACAAGGTACAACTTCCTTAAGTTTTGTCCATGAGTGTATTGTCTGAATCCCGATATACATGCTAAAAGGTACAACTTCCTTAAGTTTTGTCCATGAGTGTATTGTCTGAATCCCGATATACATGCTAAAAGGTACAACTTCCTTAAGTTTTGTCCATGAGTGTATATGAAGCGTTATTGTCACTATGTTAACTTCCATTCCTACTATCATAATTGCTTCAGACGGCGGAAAGATTTTTTTTTATATTTTATTAATCAACCAGGCGCGATATCGAAATATTTGCGCGTATTACACACAGAGGAAACAAACAAAACAACAAATAAATTTTAACTTAGAATTAAATATTTACAAATTTACATGTATTAATCGACAGATTTCATAAAATTTATATAGACAAAATTGTAAGAGAGTAAAATGATTATATACACGTCGGTGGATGAGAGGGTAACACCCTCGATTCCCGACAGTCATGAACCGGGATTGAATCCCGCGTTAACCTTTTGTTTTATATGTGAATAACCTTCACTTATTATTCATTGTTTCAATTATCATAAACTAGGCTGCTCTTGTTGAGCAGTACCTAATAAAGTGATTTTGGAACCGAAGGAAAATGATTTAGATCAGGGAACAATCGATGTCTCACTTCTGTAAAGTTCAGACAGTCATAGATAAGGTGAAGAGTAGTTGGTTCAGTTTCTCCGCAGGAATAATTTGGTGTTTCTGATAGACCTCTTTTATGTAGGTATTTCTGGCCGTGTGATGTGACAAATTGAGTAACTATATTACATTATTCAAACATTGACCCTGCAACAAAAGTAAAACATTTTCTAACATTATGTTGTATGCAGGGGAGGGTGAAGAAGCCAACCAGAATGAAAACAATTAGAAGAAATATTTTGTTCTTCAATCAGCATCAAGATATTTCTCCCAAATTGTCTTTCAGAATATAACTTTACTTCAAATATATAGTTGTCATTATTTACCCTTTACATTAACATTACAGCCTACTCCACACTGACAAGCGCCAACAGCACGAAACGCGTTCGTTGATGACTTCTCTTGATTTATCAAGAAATTGAGTTGGCCAAATATCAGGGAACAGGCTAAATCAATGTTTAGTTGATTTCTATTCCACCAGATGGCGCTCTACCTTCTAAAAAGCACATGTACTCCTGGTCAGGATAAGCCTCTTTTTATTTTTAATTTATATTAACGTTTTGCCAAATGTTTTAAATTTTGTTCGTTCCTGACGAGGACAAAATATTTTTATCGGAACGTCGAAATAATAAATAGATTTACTGGCCGAAATATCTTTGATTTTAAGAGATATTTAAATTTGAATTGAAGCCACAATGATCTCCCCATTCTTGCTAAAAAAGAAGAAACACAAGTTGAGGAAAAGAGCTTCTTTTATAAGGGACAATGGTACAAGCAAGGTACCCGTAGAAGAACATCTTGCCAAATATCTTGTACAATCGTCCTTTTATGAAAGACGCTCTCCTCCCCAACTTGTGTTTCTTATTCAATTTACATTTTAATTTTTTTCTACAAAACCATAAAGAGATAATCAAAATACACCTTTTTTTTAAGAAAATTATTTACTAGAATAAGGACTGGATATCGCATATGTTCTACCGGAATAAATGTTTTTTCAGCCAATATTGATTTCTAATAGTTTTATCAGTATTTATCAGTAGAAACTCTCTCTAAAAAGACAACAGTTAGTAACATAGCGAAAGTGTCCTTTAGGGAGAGCTATCTTCTTACTGGAGAGGTACAAATGAGCAAAAATAGTATTTTTTGGTAATGTAAAACTGTCCTTTGTAGAAAGGTGTCTTTTAACGAGAATGTCCTCTCTCATAGAGAGATTCTAATGTAATAGTACTATAGAACAGTAGAACCTTACTTTCTCCGAGCCATACTATCCTTTAGACACAATTTTTTTTTACCGGTAAGCAGAAAATTGTTAAAAATTGTAATTTGGGCGATTCAAAATGTCATTTATAGAGAGAGAGAGAGAGAGAGAATTTATAAATATTTATTAATTTTTATTCATTTAAACATATATAATCGAAATATATTTCTATACCCATTAAACTGTTATGATTGAAAATTGAAAGAGAGAAGGCATGACTCATCAGTGGCGAAACCTCCCATTGGTTTCGCTATTTTAATCTGAAGACCGCTTTGATATTGTATTAGACTGACAGAGAAGATTAGCATGGCCCCTGTGATACCTGTACACTAGTAAGGATACAGAGAATATTATAATGGCCCCTGTGATACCTGTTAAATAGTAAGAATACAGAGAAGATTAGCATGGCCCCTGTGATACCTGTACAATAGTAAGGATACAAAGAATATTATAATGGCCCCTGTGATACCTGTTCAATAGTAAGGATACAGAGAATATTATAATGGCCCCTGTGATACCTGTACAATAGTAAGGATACAAAGAATATTATAATGTCCCCTGTGATACCTGTTAAATAGTAAGGATACAGAGAATATTATAATGGCCCCTGTGATACCTGTTCAATAGTAAGGATACAGAGAATATTATAATGGCCCCTGTGATACCTGTTAAATAGTAAGAATACAGAGAATATTAGAATGGCCCCTGTGATACCTGTACAATAGTAAGGATACAGATAATATTAGAATGGCCCCTGTGATACCTGTACAATAGTAAGGATACAGAGAAGATTAGAATGGTCCCTGTGATACCTGTACAATAGTAAGGATACAGAGAATATTAGAATGGCCCCTGTGATACCTGTACACTAGTAAGTATACATAGAATATTAGAATGGCCCCTGTGATACCTGTACAATAGTAAGTATACAGAGAAGATTAGCATGGCCCCTGTGATACCTGTACAATAGTAAGGATACAAAGAATATTATAATGGCCCCTGTGATACCTGTTCAATAGTAAGGATACAGAGAATATTATAATGGCCCCTGTGATACCTGTACAATAGTAAGGATACAGATAAGATTAGAATGGTCCCTGTGATACCTGTACAATAGTAAGGATACAGAGAATATTAGAATGGCTCCTGCGAAAGGATGACATATGCAAAATAGTTCTCTCTCACTTCACAGAAGTTGTCACCCAACTTGACTGTGGACAAATATTTTAAAGTTGGCTGATAGTTCAGGTCATCGTTGATTCGATCCTTCAACAGAACATATATTCAGCTACTGAGATCCCAACTTCCAACATTTGCTCGTCAGTTAGTCATGTTGAAACAGATGTAGCGAAAGCAACCATCTACAAATGACAGCTTGGGCTTACATACATACAAGCCTGTAAATGGGACTTCTCAACAAATCGCATTGTGGATATATTTTCAAGTTTTAAAAATAACTTTTGATATATACAGTTAAACCTGTCTATAGCGCCCCCTCTAAATAACGCCTTCCTCTCTATAGCGCCCGATTTTAAATAAGAAGTACGATGCGATTTACATTAAAAGTGACCTCTCTATAGCACCCCCTCTCTATAGCACCCTATATTAATGAATCCCAAGAGGGGGTGCTATAGACAGGTATAACTGTATTTTAAAATAAAAACACACATAATACATATAAGCGGTTTATTATCTTATTTTTAAAATGAACTAAAAACATTTTTTTGTTTGTTTGTTTCATCTACCGGGTAGTTGGCGCTCCTGAAACCTGGGGGTATCTCTCTTGTGTCATCAACCATCATCAAACACACACAATATTATGACAAGAAAAATCAGTATGGATTTCTCATCATATACAGACAAACATTAGGAAATTGTCCCCTAATGAAAGAGATTTCCTCTCTAAAGCGACCACTTTTTTTTTTTAATTGTTTCTCTGAAAGCAAATTCATAAAGGTGGCACTCTCGATTCTATAAAGATTTTCTAACCTATAATTTCAAAGAAATTTACCTCTTGACTTCAAGTTTTATCTGTTTTACTATTTACCGTCTAAAATCACAATCATTCTGACTTTAAGATTTTGTTCACCTCTCTGTTTTCAATTCCTTTTATCACTATGCTCTAGGAACCAAGATTAACCAAATGAATACAGTATAACCTCCATGAGAGGGCACTCGAACTAGAGGACATCTCTCTATAAAGACAGTTTTCATTTTCAAAATGATATTTTTACTATTTAGCAACTCTCCGGTAAGATGACATCTCTCCCTAAAGGTCACTTTGGCTCTGCAATTAGGTTTCATTTATAGGAAGGTTCTACTGTAATTTCGTTAATTCAAATGTTTATTTTCCTAATACACAAATTTCACTAATGATTTTCAAAATGTGAACTCAATCTTCTGAACAGACAATTCAATATTCTCAATTATCAAAATTCGAAACTAATTTAGACGTGTATTATTCTTTTTAAAAATAAATAATTTCTACTGCCTTCACTGCAATTGAAAAATTAATGGGAGGTCCTGGCTAGTCAGTGGTGAACCCTCTCAGAGATTTCGCCAGTTTAATCTACCATACCGCTGTTATATTGCATTTTCGATCTTCCTTTTATAATGATACTGATGCTAGACTCTTGGAATGAGTATTTTAGATGAACTATGGACATAAGCTTTGGAGACAGTAGAATTACATACAATTATAAATATTTAATTAAAAAGGCATATATTGGATCAAAATATCATTTATTTTACCAATATTTCAATTGGCTGAACGCCAACCTTTATCAAGGTGTTATAACATTTTAAAGTGTGTCAACAACAAACTCAGCGCCACATAACGTCAACAGCATTAAGTTTAAAAATTATTTTGTTATATTCAATGGGGAGAAAAAATTGATATATATATTTATATTATAAAGAAATATAACGAAATAGTTTTAAAACTTAATGCTGTTGACGTTATGTGGAGCTGAGTTTGTTGTTGACACACTTTAAAATGTTATAACACCTTGATAAAGGTTGGCGTTCAGCCAACTGAAATATTGGTAAAATAAATAATATTTTGACCCAATATATTCCTTTTTAATTAAAGGTTTATCTATGTATTTCTCTATTTTCAAAATTATAAATTCCACTATCTCCCGATTTACACGGTAGATACGTTCCTGAGAAAAATGTGTAAATCGGGGGATAGGTGTACACAGAAATAAAAATAAAATGCATTGACAGGTTGAAATATGTAGTCAGCACATAAGCTTGGGATTCCTCGTGAGATGTGTACACAGTGCATGTGTTCAATCACAGTAGCATTTAGTATAGTGCGATAAAAACAAAAACAAAAACTTATTTGGAAAACCGTGTAAAAGCGAAAACGTGTAAAACAAGTACCGTGTAAATCGGGGGATAGGTGTATATAATTCTTAATTATAAAGAGAACATAAGAGATAACGACAATCTCCCTATTTACTATAAAAAAAAACACAAGTCAGGGAGAAGATCTTCTTTATGTAAGAAGGCGATTGTACAAGCTTTCATGCAAGAAGCTCTTGTACGAGTACAAAATGACACGAGTGGCAATAGATTATATAGATATACTTACTTTCAAGATTTTTTTACACGATGAATTACAATTTTCAAAATCTTTAAAGTGTGTATATACAGTTAAACCTGTCTATAGCGCCCCCTCTAAATAGCGCCTCCATCTCTATAACGCCCGATTTTAAATACGTAGTACGATGCGATTTACATTAAAAGTAACCTGTCTATAGCACCCCCTCTCTATAGAACTCTATTTTGTTGAGTCCCAAGAGGGGGCGCTATAGACAGGTTTAACTGTATTTATAAATCACTGTCTCTCGTGTCATTCTGTACCCGTAAAAGGGCGTCTTACCTGAAAGACGATCGTACTCAATAAAAGAAGCTCTTCTCCACGACTTTTATTTCTTCCTTTATAAAGGAAACATATTATAATAGTTGAAACTGTACTTGGTGGAATGCCATATTTTAATGCAATATTTTTTTTACGGATTCCACTCTCCACTTCCTTCAAAAGCGCCACCTTTTCAACAATACTAAGTGACTTTCTTTTAGACATAGTGTACTATATAACTAAGCTAATATGTAAATATGTGTAACTATGAAATCTCTATTAGATACTACAACTTCTTCACAAACATATTTAGAAGAGATAGAATCATTAGAGGCAAACAAAAAAGTGAAAAATACCAAATACAATGCCAAATAATTTAATTAGAATTTGAAAACATATTAGATCACACATATAGAGAAATACTTATAGGCTTATGAACAACTAGACGGGTGACCCGGGCTTCGCCCCGGGATTAACCCGTGTGCATATCTACCCGAGTAATATATATTTAGATAAGATTTTTTTTAGAATTGTTTGTTATTAGCATTATCTATTTGTTTGCATCAGCATAATTTAATCTAATCTTTGATAGAGGGCGCTGTTCGTGAGCTAAGTAGAATAATTTGAATATATAGTTTTAAAAATTGATTTATATATTTTTTAAAATAGCCTATCGTCTTCCCCGTAATTTTTTACCTATGTATGGAAATTTTTGTTTGAATTAGTGAACTACTGCGAATTTGTATACCGGACATACAGACAAACAAACATACAAACATTCATTTATATATATATAGATTTCTGCTATTTAAAATTTTAAAAAATGAAGTTCTTGCAACTCTCTCTCTATATATATAGAGATTTAAATGACTTCTATCTCGCATTCTAAAGGTAAAAAATGATTTCAGTATAAATTGTTAAAATATATTTGATTTTATTAATTTTTGACCATTGACTGTATTGATTTTTTCTAGCAGCCATGATATAGCGTTTTTAAATCTCTTTTTACCTAAAAATATTTGCATATTGTTGCACCAGGTTGCGGCTTGGCAGACTCTTCAGCCTTGATTCTCTCCTGTGCTGGGTCTTGCATCTTACCAGAGCGTGTTTCAACCATCCTACAAATTTATAAAAGGGAATAATGAGATAAGTCTACTTTATGTAGCCACCAGAATCCTTTATTTATTTTCTCACATCAAAGAGAGCAGTGAAGTCACAGTGTACCTAAATACAAATGATGATAATCTAAAAATAATCTGTTTTAAATAAATATCATAGAATATAAAAATAAATAAATATATAATTTAAATTTCAAATATATTAAAAATAATATAATAAATACGCCATTAATCATGATGTAACACTTCCCCCTCTCCAGAGGTCGTCACGTCCTCGTGAGTTACCTCATCAATTCTCTCAAAATAGGGTTTGAGTCTTGAGACATGGACAATCAATGGGTCTTGGCCAGGATTATCTTTCGGCTCAATTAAGTAATTTACGTTAGACAGCTTCTTTAATATTCGATATGGGCCAAAATATTTTCTCAATAGTTTTTCGCATTTTCCGATTTTCCTTACTGGTGTCCAAACTGCCACTAAATGTCCTGGTTCATAGATTTTCTCATTGTGTTTTTTGTCATAGTTTCTTTTCATTCTTTCCTGAGTCTTCTCTGTGTTGTTAATGACTACCTGTCTCGTCCTTGCTATTTTATCTAAGTAGTTTTCTATATATTCGTCGTAATCGTCCATGTTACTGTCCGTTGGGATATTCTCGTCGTCTAAGAGGGACATGGGTTCCCTTCCAAACAACAGGAAAAATGGAGAGTAGCCTGTGGTTTCTTGAATCGTGGTATTATACGCGTGGGTGATAAAAGGGAGGATTTCATCCCAGTTCTTTTGGTCTGTGTTCACATACATGCTGATCATATTGATTAAAGTTCTATTTAGCCGTTCCGTTAGTCCGTTAGTCTGGGGGTGGTAGCTCGTTGTGAAGCAGTGTTTCACTTTGCACATTTTCATTACCTCCTTCATCAAATTGCTAGTGAATTGTGAACCTCTATCGCTAATAAGAAATCTTGGGGCCCCGTGACGTAAAATAATATGTTCGATTAAAAATGTAGAGACTTCTTTCACGGTTGCTTCTGATACTGCCTTTGTTTCAGCATACTTGGTATAATAATCAGTCAACACAATTATCCACTTCCTTCTTCTTTTCGTTGATGGCAAGGGGCCAACAAAGTCAATTCCGATTCTTTCAAAAGGGTAGTTAGCTGGGGGAATAGGTTGTAGAAGTCCAGAAGGTAAGTGATTTGAACCTTTCCGACTTTGGCAAAGATGGCACGTCTTTACAAATTCTGAAACATCTTTCAACATGGAAGGCCAATAGTATTTATTCTTCAATCGGTAAGTGGTTCTGGCGACGCCCAGATGGCCATTCAGCATATGGTTGTGGTATTCACTCATGACTTCTTTCCTTCTCTTCTTTGGCACTACCAGCAACCATGCCCTACCTTCAGGATTTGGATTTTTCTTGTAGAGACACCCATTTTCTTCTTTGAAGTTCTGTGTAATTGAACGCTTGTTTCCACTAAGGTTCTCCTTAATATTCTCAATAAAATCATCCTTTTCGTCTATTATTTGATTCAGAAATAGTCTTTCATAATCTTCGTCCCATTCGTTTTCAGGTAAGGGTCCTCTAGATAGACCATCAGCGTCCAGATGTTTTTTACCTGATTTATGTATGATTTCGAAATTATATTCCTGAATCTTCAGTGCCCATCGTGCTAATCGGCCGGTCGGATCTTTCAGATTCTTAAGCCAGCATAGTGCGTGATGATCAGTTACGATTTTGAACTGCCTTCCATATAGGTAGGGTCGTAACTTGGACATTGACCACACAACAGCTAGACATTCTTTTTCGGTAGTCGAATAATTTTGCTCAGGTTTGCTCAGTGTTCGACTTAAATATGAGATAACTTTTTCTTTATCACCGAACTTTTGGACTAATGTTGCACCCAGGCCGATGTTAGATGCGTCAGTATGAATGTAAGTAATTGCATTCGGGTCAAAGTGCCCTAAGATTGGAGGATTTATCAATGCTACTTTAAGGGTTTGAAATGCTTTCTCTTGATTTTCTGTCCAGGTAAAAGGTACATTCTTTTTTATAAGACTGGTTAATGGATCGGCAATTTTTGAAAAACCTTTGATAAATTTTCTATAATATGAGCACATTCCTAAAAATGATTGAACTTCTTTTATCTTTTTGGGCCGAGGAAAATCTCTAATAGCCTTGATATTATGCTCCGCTGGTTTTATACCATGTTGATTAGTTATATGGCCAAGAATCTCCAGTTCTTCGAAAGCAAATTGGCATTTTTTGTTGTTCAATTTTAAATTAGCCTCGCGAAAACATTTTAAAACAGCTTCTATTCTTTTGAGATGTGTTGAAAAATCCGAGCTATAAATGATTACGTCATCTAGATAACATAAGCAAATTTGCCATCTAAGATTACCAAGCATATTTTCCATGTTCCTCTCAAATGTAGCAGGGGCATTGCATAGACCAAAGGGCATTACGTTGAACTCATATAGGCCATGTGCTGTAGTGAAGGCTGTCTTTTCTTTATCTTTCTCCTCAACCTCTACTTGCCAATATCCTGATTTAAGGTCAATTGCTGAAAAGTATTTGGATCCTTGAAGTGTATCCAATACTTCATCAATCCTGGGAATTGGGTAAACATCCTTCACTGTTACATCATTCAATTTTCTGTAGTCAACGCAAAATCTGTACTTACCATCTCGCTTCTTGACCAAGATTACAGGGAAGGACCATGGACTCGAGGATGGTCTAATTATGCCGTCTCTGAGCATTTCATCAATTTGTTCTTTTATGATTTCTCGCTCTTTCGCGCTCACCCTATACGGCTTGTGTTTGATCGGTTTCGCGCCTTCTGTATCGATCCGATGTTTCGCTAAGTTGGATCTTCCTAATCCCGACGAAAACAAATCCTCGTACCTTTCCAAAACTTGTTTCAATTGCTCCTTTTCCGTATATGCTAAATTTTTGTTTATCTGAAATTGGGGTTCTTCATGCTCTTTTTGTTCACTTTCTTCCATAAGATTCACTTCGGCTGGCTGGCTTCCAAAGCACAATGTTTGGTTTTTTAATATTTTTAATGGTCGAGGGTAAGGGTTTGTTATCCAGATATATGTTTCCTTATTCACAACATTTATTAAGCTTCTCGCTAGTCGAAGTCCATTTGTTTGAAACATTTTATGGTTCTCCTCGATGATGTATTCGCCATCCTCTGCTTCTACAAATGCATTAATCAATTTAATAGAAAGTTCTGGTATAATGGCATCCTTTGCACTTTTTATTTTCTTCTGTTGATATTTGATTACGTCACGATTTTCTGTCAAGTCATATTTGATTATTTCACGCTGACAATCAATTTTTGCGTTCATTTTCTTAAGAAAATCACGTCCAAGTATAAATATTCGCAAATGTGTTCTCATTATCACAAATTGATGTGTAATTGTTTTGTCATCAAATTTTATATTTAAAATAATATTTCCTACGATATCTAATTCTTTGCCATCGGGTCCGGAGCACATTTTATCAGGATTTATTATTTCAAGACCTGTGTTAAGAGCTGTACTAAGGTCGACCACTGAAAGATCGGCGCCTGTATCAATCAAAGCTTCGCAGATACCGATTCTATCCACGTTAATGTTCATTTTATATTTGGGGTCTAACTTTTTAATTCCATTTATGGTCGACTTGCTTTGATTGACGGACTCAGACGCGATGTTTAGTTTAAATCTTCTAATGCAGCATATCTATTCCTTGTAGGGATACTCGAGTACGGGCTATTACTTACGTCAGAGTAGAGCAGAGGTCTCGACTTCTGAGTTCCATTATCCATTCGGATTTCTTCTTCGACCTTGTCTTGTGTAACTATGGGGTCCTCTTCCACAATTCTTACAAACCTGACTCTGCAATACCGCGCTACGTGTCCTGGCTTGTTACACTTGAAACATATTGGTCTCCCGTCTTCTGTCCTATTCCTATTTGAATTTGGATTCTTATTGTATGTTTTACTTGGGTAGACCGGTTTTGGCTCAGGATTGGGAGTGTAAGATCGTCTAGGGGCAGATACCTGGGGCAGAGGCTTGTTCTGGTAGTACCTCGGAGCGGGGGCCTGGGGCTTGGAGGTGTTCTGATATGGTCTTCTGAACGACGTAGCATTCTTCCATTGCTCTTGATGATGGGGACGAGGAGAGCGTGGTCCATTATAAAGAGCTTTTGATTTTTCTGCACGTTCTTGGTAATTCTTTTCGAACAAATCCAGCTTTTTACAAATTTCTAGAAGTTCATTGGTATTTTTAGGAGGGTTTAGGTGAAGGGCAAAAGAGTATTCTTTCTTTAACCCTCCAATAACCCAGTTTATTTTAGTCTCTTCTTCCATTTGGGGGTCGACCTTGTTGCACAGTACAAGGATATCCTCTGCGAACCTGATTGCAGGTTCATTCCACTGTTGTATCCTGTTTAATCTCATCCTCATTTCTTCTTTGTTGGCGTCTGAGGCAAAATCCTCAATTAGGCGGCTCTTGAAATTTTCCCAGCTGGTGAAACTTACTTTGTGTAGGTTCAGCCAGGTTTTGGCGCTACCAATCATATTCATGGCAGCATAACGGGAGATAATGTAGTCTGCCCAATGGTACAGGAAGCCAATTTCTTCAAGAGATTCAATCCATGGGCGAGGGTCTTCTGTTCCATCATACTTGGGGATGTCGATGTTGGGATTCAGGACAACTGGGTCGGAACTAGCATCTCTACCAATTGTTGCACCAGGTTGCGGCTTGGCAGACTCTTCAGCCTTGATTCTCTCCTGTGCTGGGTCTTGCATCTTACCAGAGCGTGTTTCAACCATCCTACAAATTTATAAAAGGGAATAATGAGATGAGTCTACTTTATGTAGCCACCAGAATCCTTTATTTATTTTCTCACATCAAAGAGAGCAGTGAAGTCACAGTGTACCTAAATACAAATGATGATAATCTAAAAATAATCTGTTTTAAATAAATATCATAGAATATAAAAATAAATAAATATATAATTTAAATTTCAAATATATTAAAAATAATATAATAAATACGCCATTAATCATGATGTAACAATATATAATGAAAGTGATTGGTTTTAATGAACGATGTGTTTTAAAAGATGAAAACCCTGCTTATTAAAGCATGAGAAAATTTGAAATAATAAATATTTTACATGAAAAAATGTTTTAGACGTGTGTATATATACAATTAAACCTGTCTATGGCGCCCCCTCTTGGGACTCACCAAAATAGGGTGCTATAAAGAGTGGATGCTATAGACAGGTCACTTTTAATGTAAAATTTTTACATTTTAATATTTAAAATCGGGCGCTATAGAGAGGAAGGCGATATTTAGAGGGGGCGCTATAGACAGGTTATATACAGGATATATACTGTATATATACAGTAGAACCTCCATGAGAGGACACTCGCGCTAGAGGATACCTCTCTACAAGGGACAGTTTTCACTGGTAAAATTATCATTTTTACTATTTAGTAGCTCTCCGGTAAAAGGACACCTCTTCCTAAAGGTCACTTTGGCTCTGCAATTAGGTGTCCTTTACAGGGAGGTTCTACTGTATATGTATACACTCATGGACAAAACTTAAGATTTGAGAGATTTAAGATTAAGAACTTAAGAAACTCTCGACGCTTCGACAAAAATATTTTGTCCTCGTCAGGAGCGAACAAAATATTTTTTATCGAAACGTCGAGACAATAAAAAAGATTTACTGGCCGAAGTATCTTTAATTTATATATAATGCATAGTCACAACTTGTATTAAGTTTGACAAAGGAAGGATGGAATTTAGGTTCAAATTTAACTGGCGTGAGCCCATGATTGACTGGCAAGTAGTAATACCATAGCTGGATAAAAGCTGATGATAAACTGAAATCAGCGTTTTTTAAATAAATTTTCTGTAAAATTAAAAAAGACAATTCAGATATTTAGTGACAACTACCCAGGGGTACCTGGATATATCTATTTTATAAGCAATTCAGAAATAATTCAGTTTCTGGTTCAAAATCACATTAATAGGTACCGCTCAGCAAGAGCAACTTAGTTCATGATAATTGAAACAATGAATAACATGTGAAGGTTATTCACATATGAAACAAAATTTTAACGTGGGATTCAATCCCGGTTCATGACTGTCGGGAATCGAGGGTGTAACCCACTCGTCCGTTGTTTTTAGAAATAATTCATCTTCTCGTAGAATATCACACACAAAAAATTCAATTTAATCAGCGATTTTTTAAACAGAAATTTTTATAAAATCAAAAAATACAATTCAGACAGTTAGTTACATCTACTCAGAAACCTGGGCCTATCTATTTTTTTATAAGAAAATTCCGAAATAATTCATTTTCCCGTAGAATATCACCCACAAAAAAGAATCAATTTAACAAGAACCTTATAAATAATTTTTACATAGTCATCATTATTGTAAGAGAATTATATATCTCCACTATAAACCTGATAAGAAAAAATAACACTCCTTTTTTTATATTTCTTAAATAGTAATATTAAGTTAGGAATTTACATAGCATGTTCAACAAAGACATTAGAGGTGTATAAAAATTTAACGAAACCATTTTTTAAAAATAATTATATGAAATTTATTTGCATATCAAACATTATAATACAAAAATATATATATTTATGTACTTGAGAGGGCTTCACACAAAATTTTCTTTTAGGAGTTGGTTAAAACATTACTTTAAGAACTGGCTCCAACCCGAAAAGAGGTTCAATTCCCATACCCATCAGTTCTTGGAAAAGAACCTTAGCTGCATAGGGCATTTTTACGGTCGATAGATGTCTAGCTGTCTCACAAGCACGACACCAATTCTGAGAGGCGATGGACTTACAAGATTTGCATATGGGGACATCAGTAGCATCACTTGATAGAAGGAATCTTTCCATAAGCAAACCACTAGATCCATGTGCCACTAAACAATCTCGTTCCATTTCTCCTAGACGTAATCCTCCTTTCTTTGATCTTCCTGCCAAAGGCTGACGTGTTAAAATATTAATAGGTCCAGTACCTCTTGCATGCATCTTATCTCGCACCATATGTTTGAGCTTCTGGTAATAAACAGGTCCGAAGTAGATATTCGCTAAAATTGGTTTTCCAGTTTGCCCATGGTAGAATATATCCTTTCCAGCATAATTGTATCCTGCCTTTACAAGATGCTCTGTTATTTTATCCCATGGAACTTCTGAAAAAGGCGTACAATCAGCTTCATAATCTGATACACAAGCAGCTTTTCCTGAAATTAATTCGATTAACTTTCCTACAGTCATTCTTGATGGGAAACCATGAGGATTCATAATCAAATCCGGACGTACACCATTTGCGCTTACTGGAAGATCTTCTTCAGGAACGATACGACCTACAACACCTTTTTGTCCATGTCTACTGCTGAATTTATCACCGATTTCAGGTTCACGGGTTTCACGAAATTGTATTTTACATGTAATTGTGTCTTGTACTGTTGTCATCATTACCTTTTCTATGATAGCTGGATCTGGATAACGATATTTTTTAGTTTTGAGTTCCACATCGCCGTTTCCTGTAGGCACATATTTGCACATTAGAATCTGATCTTCTGTAATTTTATCTCCCGGAGAAACTATTCCTGATTCATCTAGATGGCCGTAAAGTTGTTGATATTTTCGTTCATTCATGTCTCCAGGCAGAGGTCGAATGACACTTTCACCTTTTTTAAAAACTTCTTTTTCAGACCTAAGTATGGAGCATTGTGCAAATCCACGATCAATCGATCCTTTGTTCATCACAATGGCGTCTTCTAAGTCAAATCCACTGTAAGACATGACAGCAACGATAGAATTCATGCCAGCTGGAATACTATGGAAATTGGTCATTTTGAGGCCTTTCGTTGAAGCAATGGGTTTCTCAGGATGATGAAGTTGGTATTGACAACCATCAATTCTTTTATTGACATTTAATCCTATAATTCCCATAGCTTGCTTACCCATAGCACATTGGTAAGTATTACGTGGGGATTGGTTATGATTCAGAAATGGTATTAAACTGGATACAACTCCAAATAAAGTGAAATGTTCAAGTTCTAAATGCGTATGATCATTAGTAATATCTTCGGGATTTAAAGCAATCAGACAATCGTTCAATTCACCTGTATCAAGATATTCAATAATTCCCATCTTAAGTAGATCTCTGAACTTTAGTTTCTTACTGGCCACATCTTTAACATGTTGTTCTGTAAGAAGAGATTTTCCAGATTTAACAATAATGTAAGGTCTGCATAGTCTACCTTCATCACAAGCAATATAGACACAATTATGAATCGGATTGTAATAAATGGAAATAAAACAATCATTCTCTTGATTCCAACGCTCTCTTCGCAATTTCCTGAAATAACGAATTAAATCTTGACAACGAGTTGTACAACCAATATATCTTCCATTTACAAAAACTGGGATAAGCGCTGGTCTCATGAAATCTCTAGCACTAATGATTTCAGCTTCCATAACCCAAGCTTGAGTAAGACAAAATTCAACAATCTCCTCTTCATTATGTTCTGTACTGACTCGAGCCATAAAGGCAATGTTTTTCACTAAACCACATGCTTCTCCTTCAGGGGTATCAGCTGGACAAATAATTCCCCAATGGGTAGCGTGCAATGATCTTGGACCAGCAACTTTAAGAAGCTTTGCAAATTGTCCTTGAATCCTCATCATCATGCCAAGTGCAGACATATAAGAAAATCTTGATAAAATCTGAGTTACGCCATCGCGAGACATATTATACCTATCAATTTTCCAAAAACCTGTTGAAAGAGCTGTGGTCACTAATAAGGTAATATAAGGCATTGTAAACGGCCTTAATGGATCACTTGGAAGTTTTCCTTTTAGTTTCTTGTATTCTAAAAGAAGTCGTTCATTATACATAATGAAGGCGTTTTCAAAAAGTATGTAGAGCATAGATCCAGCAGTTTCAATTTTCTTATTTACATAGCTATCTCTATCATCTATAAATCTATCATCATACATTGCATCTATGGTTCTTTGAAAGATCATACCGATGTATGTTCCTTTAGGTTGAGCTTGGTAAGTCGCCATTGGAATATGTCCAAGGAAGGTTTCAACAAGGTATGCATATACTTCTTCATCAGGAGGATAACGTTCTTGCAAGAATTCTCCACTTCGAAAATCTCTTCTTCTTCGCCATCTTTTACCCATATAAATCAAAGCTTCCGTTTGTGTAGTTATATCAAGATGTTCCCAAAAGCAAGGTTGTAAATGCTCTTTATATTTAGTCTTATCACCAGTAAGAAGATAGGTAATTCTAAGATCTGTTTCAACACCTAAACCTTTGAGTACTAGAATAATATTGATAGGTTCTGTGAAGCTGTTACTCTTTAGATAAAAAACTTCATTTTTCCATTCGAAAACTGCTCTACTTTTGCTATTTTCAGTTGAGCTAACAACTTGACAAGAAATTACATCGTTACTCTTTTGAATGATAATCCTATTTTTGGAAAGTTGTTCTTGCATTAAGATAACTTTCTCAGTACCGTTGATTATAAAATAACCACCAGGATCTAAAGGACATTCTTTCATTTGAAACATTTCATCTTTCGATGCTCCATAAAGATGACAAAGTTTGCTTCGTAGCATAATAGGTAAACGACCTAGAGTAACTCTTGCACGTTTAGCTGATTGGTTGCCAAAACTGTATTCTATATCTGCCCATATCCTTCCTGCATAAGTTATATCTCTTAATCGACATTCCTGTGGTGTTATTTTATCTTCAATACCCATACCTTCAATAAATGTTGGTTTCTCAACACCGATTGCAAGATATTCAAGGCTAAAAGCTTCATTCTCAAAATATTTATTGTTTTTTATTATGTTTTTTAAACCTTTATCTACAAATCTATCGAAAGAATCTAAATGATGAGATATAAAACCATATTCTTCGATGAAAGATTCTACAATAGGACTCTTACCTTTAATATGTTCTTCCTTCTTCTCAGACATTCTGAAACTATCAAACAAATTTCTTCTATCTTGATATAACTTGATTCCCTGAAGACAAAAACGTTTTTTTTTTAAGAGAAAAATATTCAGGTTTCTGAAGCGATTAAGACACTATGCAAAAATAATTGGAAATTATCTTTATTTATGAGAGATTGCTAACCAAAAATGCAAAAATGCAATAAGAGTTTATATCACACAAGTCGTAGTATTTATTCTGTTTATAAAAAATTCTAAGATATTTTAAATTGAAAAAAAATATATATTTCACATTTATAAAAGAAATTAAAAATGGCTTTTTTTTTAATTAAAAAGGTATATATTGGATCAAAATATATTTTATTTTACCAATATTCCAGTTGGCTGAACGCCAACCTTTATCAAGGTATTATAACATATTAATGTGTATCAACAACAAACTCATGGCCACATAACGTCAATAGAATTAAGTTTAGAAATATTGTTTGCCTATATTCAATGACACTTATTAATATGTTATAATACCTTTAAAAAGGTTGGCTTTCAAACAACTGAAATATTGGTAAAATGAATTATATTTTGATCCAATATATGCCTTTTTATTCACAGTTCTATTAATGGATTGCTCTATTATCAATATATATAATTCATAAATCTACTTATATATTTGCCTTATTCTGTCTGTTTGTCTGTCTGAAGCTCACGGATGGGATTTTTCATAACCATCGGTGGTTCAGTGGTAGAATGCTCGCCTGCCACGCGGGCGGCCCGGGTTCGATTCCCGGCCGATGCCTTTTTTTTTTTTTTACAATTTTTAAAACTCATTTATATATTATACAAGAATGACATCCACGGCGCCAATTTATAATTGTAACGAATAGTATTTGAATAAAAGCATTTAATCGGGTAAAACCCTGGCGTTGCCCGGGTCATTCGTATATAATAATTGTATAAACGAATGCAAGACAAAATCACCGCGAATGTTTCTTTTTTTTAAGGCAATTTCTTTTCAAGGCAATTATCGTTATTTATCGTTAATTTTTGTTTCGATTTTATTGAAAAAAAAAACGATATGGTGCCTTTAAAAAATGATCTTTATTACTATGCAGTTTTCTATTTAGTCAATATACCTAAGTTCATGTTGCAAATGTAATTATCTCTATCGATTTAGTAGGTGAAATGCAAAAAAAAAAAATCGACATGATGAAATCTTTATGAAAATTCACATTTTTATTTTTATATTTTCAAGACACACACAGTTTGGGGCGGGACGTTTCACAAGAGAGACATCCACGGCGCCAATTTATAATTGTAACGAATAGTATTTTGATTAAAACATTTTAAAAACACACAGTTTGGAACGGGACGTTTCACAAGAGTGACATCCATGGCGCCAATTTATAATTGTAACGAATAGTATTTGAATTAAAACGTTTTTAAAATATATACGCACTCGGGTAAAACCCGGGCGTTGCCCGGGCCATTCGTCTAGTTATTTTAATAAAATCTAAAACATATACAGTTAAACCTGTCTATAGCGCCCCCTGTAAATAGCGCCTTCTTCTCTATAGAGCCCGATTTTAAATACATAGTACGATGCGATTTATATTAAAAGTGACCTGTCTATAGCACCCCCTCTCTTTAGAGAAAGATAAGAATTTTTTTTTTTTTTTTGCTCTATTTTCTCTCTTGATGAAAGAAGATAGATTTTTGTGATTTTTTTTTCACAAAAATCTATCTTTTTTCATTAAGAGATAAAATATAGCAAAAAAAAATACTTCTCTCTCTCTCTCTAATTAGCTTAATTTTATATTTAGAAAATTATTATCATGGTTCTGTCTTTGCTCTTCTCTATAAAACTTTCTCTTCACTTATTCCTTTTTTTACTCAGCCTATGACGCTTAACCGCCGATGCTTTGCTGGTGTTACTTTTTTCTTTTCTTTTTTTTATACTACTATATTCTATCTAATTACACTGATAGACAAAACTTAAGGAAGTTGTACCTTATAGCATACTAGCCGAATGACCCGGGCAACGCCAGGCTTTTACCCGATTAAATATTTTATTCAAATACTATTCGTTACAATTATAAATTGGAGCCGTGGATGTCACTCTTGTGAAACGTCCCGCTCCAAACTTTACATGTACATTAGGTCAGCTGGTATTACCCCTCATTTTCACCGCTAGAGGCGCGAGCGAAAGAGCAAATTTGCAAATAACACGACTGATATTCGGGATAGAGACCTGAAATTTCCACTAAGAGTTTTTCCAGATTCTACTTTATATACTGTTAAAATATGTTGTGTATACGTTAAATAAGCCGAAATAGTTCAGTTAGGAGAGCGTTAGACTGAATATCTAAAGGTCCCTGGTTCGATCCCGGGTTTCGGCATCTTTTTTTAATTTTTAAATTTCTACTTACCGTAACTTGGCACGTGACCAAAATCTATCCGTGAACTTCACACAGTGAACTTCACACAGACAGAATAAGGCAATTATATATTTTCACTAAAGGTCCCTGGTTCGATCCTGGGTTTCGGCATCTTTTTTTAAATTTTAAATTTCTACTTACCGTAACTTGACACGTGACCAAAATCTATCCGTGAACTTCACACAGACAGAATAAGGCAATTATATAAGTAGATATATATCGGGATTCAGAAAATAACTCTGAGAGATATTTGATGCACAGTGATATATATTGACCCGTGTGCATATCTACCCGAGTGATATACAAGGTATGTCCCATAAGTTCCCGGACTGGGTCCATAAAAAAAAAGGTAAGATTTTTTTTTAATTTTTTTATTAAAACTTTTCAAAGTAATCCCCCCTTGCTTCAACGCACCAGCGCCATCGTTTCTCCCAATTGTCGAAACAGTTTTTATAAGCCTCTTTTGGAATGCTCTTCAATGCTAACGGCGATTTTTCTATTATGTCATCCCTGGTGTCAAAATGTCTTCCTTTTAGAACTGCTTTAAGTTTGGGGAACAGGAAAAAGTCATTTGGTGCGATGTCTGGGAAATAGGGTGGTTGAAGTAGGATTTATGTCCCGTTTTTCGCCAAAGAGCTAGTCATCAAGTGCGCTGTGTGAGGGCCAGCAGGAAGATACTCGTGATGAAAAATGCCCTTTTTATCTAAAAAAGCGACCAGCAACACCTTGTTTCTGGATTTTTGGGTGTAAGCTCACCCTGACATCTCCACTCGGCAGATTGATGCTTGGTTTCTGGATCATAGCCATAGACCCATGTCTCGTAGCCTGTGATTATCTTGTCTTTCCATTCCGGATCCGTTCTTGTCATTTCCAACATGTCCTCACAGGTTGCAAGCCGACACAGTTTTTGCTCATTAGTGAGGAATCTTGGGATGAATTTTGCAGGAATCTTTTTGATTTGGTTACGATCCTTCCAATCGTTGTTTTAGAGATGCCTGTGTCTTGCTCTAGCTCCAGCAAAGTGGTTCGAGGATTTTCTTTTATCAAATCGGTGATTTTTTGCACATTTTCATCAGTCCTTTGAAATTTTTGGGCGTCCTTGACGAAGATCATCTTCAATGGAAATTCTGCCAGCTTTAAATCTAGAATGTCATTTCTAGAATTTATTCCATGGGATCCACATGGGATCTAATGGAATCTTGACAATGTATATACAGAGACAATTTTGTTCACACTTGGTTATCTAGTGTCATCAATAAAGGTCTCTGTAATATCTTTCAGAGTTATTATCTGAATCCCGATATACATGCTAAAAGGTACAACTTCCTTAAGTTTTGTCCATGAGTATATTGTCTGAATCCCGATATACATGCTAAAAGGTACAACTTCCTTAAGTTTTGTCCCTGAGTGTATTGTCTGAATCCCGATATACATGCTAAAAGGTACAACTTCCTTAAGTTTTGTCCATGAGTGTATTGTCCCAATCCCGATATACATGCTAAAAGGTACAACTTCCTTAAGTTTTGTCCATGAGTGTATTGTCCCAATCCCGATATACATGCTAAAAGGTACAACTTCCTTAAGTTTTGTCCCTGAGTGTATGTTAGATACTATAAACCCTTCCTTGAATGACCTCTTCCAGCAGTATTCTTATTTGCTTATTTTTTATCCCTCGTATTATAGATATATTGTTATCTCAAAGCTCTTGTGAGGTCATTGTTGCTATTGTCAATCTAATCGAATTCGAATTTTGGTGACATTATGGACAAATATTCACTATAAAGGAATGACAATATTCCTGATTAGGGCCTCCAATCCCAGTACATATTTTCAATCCCGGGATTCGGGATTGCTTTTTTCTCAATCCCGGGATATCCCGGGATTGAAAAACATTTTCGTCTTCTACGCCAAGAGGTATATCGTTTCGTTCGTTATATTTTTATTTTTTTCTTTTATTTAGTGCCAATGACGTGGCACTTACTTCGATGAAAACAACCTGAAAGCCATATATTTTGCGCCTGCTTGGGTTACAGTTTGAAATTATCTGTCAATTACTGTACACACATCTGGAAAAAAATTACTGTTCTTGGAACTCTTAGACCACATCTCTTAATGCAGTGTTGGGCAGTAATCCATATTCAAAGTAATACATTACCATGTAATTACGATTACTTTGCAATGCATTACTCTGCAAAAAAATTAATTGCATTAGAATATAAACACAATTACTCGTAATTCTATATATAATGAGAGAGAGAGAGATAGCATATATATAAACAACAAAAACAAAAAAAAAACACCCCGTTGGTCAACAACAACAACAACAACAATTAGAGTAAGGCAAAAAAATAATATGCCACTGATTGTAATTAAATCGACGATCGGACCAACCGGCGAGAAACTATGCATAATCGAAGCCTCCTTAATAACGAAGATCCTAGACAAATGTGGAATCGAGTATAAACTTGAGGAAACAGTTCAATCAAAGAAGAGAATTCGCGGCTCCCAATCGGATGACTCAAGATCGCCAACTAGGAGCGAGCGTAATCTGAAGACGCCTAGAATGGACATCGACGAACAAAGTCCCGCCACTGGAGTTTCTCAACAAATGAACGCAGCTCACCCACCGCAAGACGATGAAGAAAATAGCGACAACGATGGCCCATGGACCACAGTCACTAACGTGAAAAAACCGAGAATTCCTCCTGTTATTGCAGAAAATGTAGCAGATTGGAAGCTTCTTTGCCAAGAGCTAAAAGACTTGTGCATGGAACCATTCCAAGTCACGATTTCTGGCAAAAAGCACATAATTAAATCGAAAAACATAGGCGACTTCAAAAAAATCAGGGAGTATGTACAGAAAAATAATGGAGGATATTCCTACAGACTACAGGAGGAAAAACCACTGAAAGTGGTATTGAAGGGGGTATCAACAGCCTTCAAAGAAGAAGACGTCGTAATTGAACTGGTCTCAATGGGCTTCACTGAGGTCATTGTCAAAAGACTCCATAGACAATCGACCAAAATGCCGATGAATATAGTCCTAGTAGAGCTACCGAAAAATGAACAAAATAAACGAATCTATGGAATAACCGAAATACTTTACCAAAAAATAGTCGTGGAATCATTCAGGACTACAAAACGAGTGACCCAATGCTTTAACTGCCAGGGTTTTGGGCATGGCAAGCTAAACTGCTTTTTGAAGCCCAAATGCGTCAAGTGTGCTGAAGAACACCATTCGAAGGATTGTCCAAGAAAGTCGAAACAGCTCCCACCAAAGTGCGCTAACTGCGCAGAGGCGCACACAGCCAATTACCGCGGATGCCCAAATTTTCCGAAGCCACAACAACAGCAGCTAAAGCCTCCCAAACAAAACTCCCCTAACACCATACCTCAAGCAAGCTCCACTAAAACAGAAGAAGCAATTGTTGAAAAACAAAAGGCAAGTTACGCTGAAACTGCAAAAAAGAAAACTACTCATTCTGACACCAGAGAACTGTGCGAAAAGTTATTAGAAATTATCAAAACTTTCTTACAATGAAAGGCAAATTACCTTTAAAAATCGTTTTCTGGAATGGCAACGGAATCAAACTCAAAAAAGAAGAATTCCTACAGTTGGTGACCTCAGCCACCGAATCCGACGACCTGGACCCAATGGCTAGCTGACAGCCAAACACCCAACAACTGCCCTCCTGTAAGGTTAGGGGGGCCACTCCAGCATTACAACTCGCCACGTGTAAATAATCTGGACAAGGTGACTCGTGAGCTGTGCTCGAATGTAACACCTGTAAATTAATTGAAACAATAATATTTAATTTTATTTGCAATTGTAATTATAGCAAATGTAATCATGATTATTTGCAATTGTGATTATAGAAAATGAAATCATTATTGCATTTTGCCCAACTATGTATTAATGTTTTGAAAGAAGACAGCACCGTTTTAAAAACCATGAATTATTTTATTTTAAGGATAAAAATTCAATTTCGAGAAAGATTTGAGCATAGGAAAGATAATTTGTCAAGATTGTCATCATGCAAACTAGAACGTATCTTATTGCATAGGTATCCAGAGGAGGAGAAGACTCTTTCCGATTCCACAGACGTTGGAGGAATTGTCAGCAAGTATTGATACACACTCTCTAAACGGGGTCCTCGTTTGCCTGACTGAGCAGCAATATTAAGTTCGTGGTCAATCATAGTTGAGTAGGATGCGGATCTGGTGTAGGTATTGCAATTGAAGTTGAAGAGGCAGCCTCAATAGCTTCTTGCAATCGGCGCTCAATTGTAAGATGGTCATTCGATTGTGATGGCTCATGGCGTTCTTGTAAACTCCGAGGAAGTTGCGAATTATCAGCCTGAATTCTTACTTCGGCCATTTGTTCCTGTAACGGTTTAAGACGCAAAAGCAATTTCACGCTAAAGTCTTTGACCATCTTTTTTTTTTTTTCTAACTGTGCTTGCGGATTGTGCAGATATTGGAGGACTAAAGATGTTTTATTGCATCGCTTTTCTAAAATTCTCTTTTGAAAAGATTTTTGCAGATCTTTGCTGAGAGAATGAGATTGTGCTTGCATCTCCTCAAGAAGAAACTTTACTGTTGCTTCTGCAGTCAAAAGCGTAGCGTCGCGTGTACAGATAGCCGCCACAGCTGCTCGAAATGGTTTCAGTGCGGAAATTACTTGCGTCATGATATCAAAATCTTCATCAGTTAGACGGACATTTGCTTTCACATCTATTAGCGCCTTCTGAATCGCTGACTTCACACTGAGAAGTCTCTCCAACATGTTCAATAAACAATCCCAGCGCGTTCTGCAGTCGAGAATGAGACACAGACTGGTGGAAATGCGATTATCTTGCCGCATGTAGTTCAGTAAGATCTCGTTCTTCAGCGGCGATCGTTTGAACTGTGCATTTTGGCCAGATCCGCCTCGTAGGTAATAGCACCAGATTCCTTCTGATTTAAAAGGAATAAACTTCGCCATCACAATCAAGAAGTGATAAGCTTACCAAAAATGTCCGACGCGTTTTCTATTGAGAAATAACAAGGTCCGATAATATTGTTTTAGAGACTTTGTTTGATGTTCGTATAAGTTGAAAACTACTTTAGGCTGATGCTTGACAGTGACGAAGCATTTAATATATATAGGATTAGAGTATGTCTAAATGACGTGTAAAAGCCGATACAAAAGACGTTACGTTGTTAAATTTTATTGTTATTAATTATAAATATATAATTAACTAGATGATGTTTAGAAGTAAAGGATTTTTTTTTCTCTCTATCTATACTAAATAATAACATTTTACAAATTTTATAATTTGAATTTAAATAATCAAAATAATGAAGATAATTTTAATAAAATACTTAACTATAAAACTATACAACTATTTATTTTTATAACTAATTTAGATTTAGCTTGCTAATCTAACCAAATCTACTTGATATGATTTATCATTCTTATCAGTTTGCTCCTTAAGCTTTAAATGTAGAATCACTGTTATATTTTTATTATATAGTTTTTACACTATATATATATATATATATATATAACAATTTGGAGCCCAGATAAGAGGTTTGTGGCGGGTCCATGTTACACGCAGGTCCGCCACAAAAATAAAGGGATGCCGCTACTATCTAAGAAGCCACTATTTGCATGTCAACAAAAACTGGGACCTCCTCCATGTATACTGCTGCATGCTCTCATTCTAGGGGCTGCCATTTTGGAAAGATCTTGCAGAATAACCCTTCGTTATTAGTGCATGAAAATAATTTCAAATCTCTCAGAAAAAAATATGCTAGATAATAAAAATATATTTTTTGCGCTGATTTTCATGCACAAACCAGTAATCCCAGGATTTTTCGACCAGAATCCCGGGATTTCGAGATCATTATTTGGCTCCGGGATCCCGGGAAACGGGATCCCGGGATTGGAGGCCCTAATCGTACTTCGTATTTGAAATTGGGCGCTATAGAGAGGAAGGCGCTATTTAGAGGGGGCGCTATAGACAGGTTTAACTGTATATGCGAATTAGCAATAAAAAAAAAACAAAATTTACATAAGAAAAACAAGTTTAGAAGACCAAATCTTACAAAATTTACATTGGAAAAACAAGATTAGAAGACCAAATCCTATTGGATTTAGTAATACAGTTAAACTTGGATAAATCAAAGCCCAAGTGACAAAAAAAAAATAAAAATTTACAAAAATTCAAATTAAAAACGTTTTGAAATAAAGGTTTGAAAGTCTAGGGACCAAGATAAATATTCGAATTAAAGATGTTAGAATTATCCAGTTCTACTGAATTCAAATGAATGTATGTGTGTGTGTGCGTCTGTCCTTTATGCCTGACCAAACCACTCATTGGACGCCATGAAACTTAGGGAAGTTATTTAGTATAGTACTGGGAAGGTTTCTGAAAAAATAATTTCTTGAATATCTTGAATATCCTTAGAGTTATTTGGAGATTTGTAGATTTAACTCGCAAGCAGCGCCACCATTGCGACGATGATAACAAGTTTTTTTATCTATAAGTTTTATTATCACTAAGTTTATTATCTTAAAGATTATTTATCAAACGTATCATTTATCTACAACATATATATTGGGAGATTAGATAAAATGATTTTGTAATGTAGAAAATTAGGAAAGACAAAATTCAGGATGACATGGCAATTTATTTGAGACAAGAATAATAATCAATTCCAAATCCAAAGATACTATTCCTTTAACTTCCAATTACCGAGGGAACCAATTAATATTGATTTTATTCAACTTATCGAGTATTTTTCAAGGGACCAGGAAAAAATGTTCACTAGATAAAACGACGATTTTTTAATGTAGAAAATTAGGAAAGACAAAATTCAGGATGACACGACACACAGGGACCGGGGAAAAAATGTTCACTTTATCGAGAGATTCAAATTTACGAGTTTCAAATTATCAAAATATATCTATTATTTTTTATAAGTTTAAAGAGAATTGTTTTAACAAATGTTCTTTAGACAAACCTTTACTCGGGTAAAACCTGGGTGAAGCCGGGTACATCCTCTAGTTTTTAATTAATAATGTATAATGACTGTGTCATTTAGATACTCATTAATACATCAACCATATAAACCCCTCCCCACAAGAAAAAAGGAGTGAAACAAGATTATAAAATTTAAAAATTTATTTCAACTGTATTTACATATACTCTATATACATATATACTACAGCCCTGAAGAGGTGAGTAGAGATAATGTAACATGGAAAAACATTCAATTTTTCTTTTTTTTCTTTTTCTTTTTAGGAGGCTGGGAATCATTGGTAAATGTTGATGGTCTTTTAAAAGAGATGATATCCTTAAAACCTGTAGATGAAATAACCTTGGACCATTAGGATTTAATGTAAGGGATGGTGTACTTGGCATACTTTGCTAGTAAAAGGTCCTTTTCCACTTGTTCCAACACATCCGGTTGTAATTCCGGCTCCTGGATTGTTTTATCTACCTCATCTTCCAAAACTCTTCTCAAGTTGGTAGTAAGACAGCGTAGGAGACGGTTTAGGAGAGCCCTCGCTTGCTTCAGTTTTGTTTCGGTTATCATTTCATCGATTGATTTGAATTGAAGGCCGTTACCTAGTAGGATAGCCTTCTGTTCTTTGTAGAGGACTGCGCGGCCAATCTGGTACTGGAAGTAGAGGCGAGCTAAGATTGGGAAATACTTGGAGACTACGGAGTAGTTGGCCAACTGAGCTACTATGTTTATCTCAAGACAATCAAGGTCATCGACTGAGAGCCAACTCAGCAGAGTTTCGAGGTTGAGTGCGAGTTTATTGTCATGGCAGGTCACTGCTTCCAGAATCTCCAAAGCCAGGAAAGATGAAAGTCCCTTGAGAGAGGAAAGCTGACTAATGAAAGTGTTTTGGAAGTCTGCATGGAGTTGTGCAAAATGGGAAGGGTTGCCTTCCCTCAGTTTCTTGATCATCATGAAGGGATAGGTGGTTGAGAACTGGTCATGCTCCTGGCTAAATAGGTTGGTTTATAACCACTCCTAATGAAGAACCTCAGAAGCACCAAATTCAGATTGAAAGCGGCTCCAATGAAGTGAGCGGGTTCCGGAGAAATGTGGTCCAGGCGGTGGAGTAGATAATCTTTGTTGGCTTCCTCTGGTCTGCAGGTAAGGTCCCTGTTATAGAAATCTTCCAGATACTGTATTGCCCTCCTTCTGTAACCAGAATGTTGGAAATTGGGAGTGCTCGCCACCTTAAGAATCCATACTTTAGGCAAGGATGCCACCTCCCTGAACTGATGCCTGAAGTGGCACTGGGTGTTCTGGAGGGCAGATGGATGATCTCCCAGGTAGACATGGACCAAGGCAAGAGGCTTTGGGATAGATTCCCCTGTCAGGGTAGGAAGAAGACAGAAGAGCTGATGCTCTGGCAAATCTGCCAAGGTAGAGATATCATTGGTATCAATCTGGTAATCCCCACAACGGTGGAGTCATCACCCTCTGGAGAAGCTGCTCACTCTCTGGACTTCCATTGAAGAGGACATTCTTGTTGAGCTTGTAGAGGGTGCAGTAGTGAGGAAGGTGGAATTCTGGCGTTACATTCTCCATCTTCAAGAGAAGTAGCTTGCTGAGCCAAATCTTCAGACCATCGTTAGATTGAGCTGTGACAGAATGGGCCAGGGTGATATCCATGGTCTTCCTGCCCTGCAGTTTGGGATATGGAGCCTCAGCTCTGATCATTAAGCACATTGTACAGTTCCATGTGCCGTAGAAGTCCCGGGCACCCAGAACCCTCTGTTGAGCTGGTCATGATAGTCATGTAGTCCCCAAGAAGAGAGTTGAGTTCTGTTCTGGAGGTGGTTCCTTATTGGAGGTTGTTAGAACAACCAAACAGGTCATATTTGCGTCACAAAAGCCATAACTCTGAGAAGTGGTTGTTTTTCACCCCATGGGTCGCTCATGGGAGGTCTAATTGTACCAACAAGCCAAAATATAATGAGTTATAATTTATATTATATCAATAGATCAAAAACATAAGGTACCACAACCACATCCAAATAAATAAATTGCGAGTGGCATTTTGGTTACAACACTGTTACCCCAGGAACAATTTATTTATAAAGGAACAATCATGTTAACTTATATTTCAAAACATATTACCATATTAATACAGTTAAACCTGTCTATAGCGTCCCCTCTTTACTCACCAAAATAGGGTGCTATAGAGAGGGGGTGCTATAGACAGGTCACTTTTAATGTCAATCGCATCGTAATACGTATTTAAAATTGGGCGCTAAAGAGAGGAAGGCGCTACTTGGAGGGAGTGCTATAGACAGTTTTAACTGTATATGCAAATTAGCAATAAATAATTTACATTGGAAAAACAAGTTTAGAAGACCAAATCCTATTGGATTTAGTAATACAGTCAAACTTGGATAATTCGATGCCCAAGGGACCAAAAAATATTTCAAATTATCAAAAAATTTGAAATTACATTTTGAATAAAAGCCTTAAAATCTAGGGACCAAGATAAATATTCGAATTAAAGACATTAGAATTATCCTGTTCTACTGCATTACTTTTTGTTTCAAATCTATAATCTAGTTGGTACTTAATCAAAACTTGTAAAATGTATTTTTTGAAAATAAAGGAATACATAAATATATTTTAATAAAAATGTATGTAAGTTAAATCTGTCTATAGTGCCCCCCCTCTTGGGACTCACCTAAATAGGGTGCTATAGACAGGTCACTTTTGATGTAAATCGCATAGTACTACATATTTAAAATCGGGCGCTATTTAGAGGGGGCGCTATAGACAGATTGAAGTGTATATTGGATAAAAAGGTAATTTATTCATTTATAATTCAGTGGACCAAATAAAGGTTGTGAAATATTGGTGAATAAATTCCTTTTGACCTAATCATTTTCTTTTTTATAATAAAAATTAAGTAATAATGTATAATGACTGTGTCAATTTGATACCCATTAATACATCAACCATATAAACCCCTCCCCAAAAGAAAAAAAAAGGGGTAAAACAAGATTATAAAAGTTAAAAATTTATTTCAACTGTATTTACATATACTCTATATACATATATACTACAACCCTGAAGAGGTGAGTAGAGATAATGTAACAGGAAAAACATTCAATTTCTCTTTTTTTTCTTTTTAGGAGGCTGGGAATCATTGGTAGATGTTGATTTTCTTTTAAAAGAGATGATATCCTTAAAACCTGTAGATGAAATGACCTTGGACCATTGGGATTTAGTGTAAGGGATGGTGTACTTGGCATACTTTGCTAGTAAAAGGTCCTTTTCCACTTGTTCCAACACATCCGGTTGTAATTCCGGTTCCTGGATTGTTTTATCTACCTCGTCTTCCAAAACTCTTCTCAAGTTGGTAGTAAGACAGCGCAGAAGACGGTTAAGGAGAGCTCTCGCTTGTTTCAGTTTGGTTTCGGTTATCATTTCATCGATTGATTTGAATTGAAGACCGATACCTAGTAGGATAGCCTTCTGTTCTTTGTAGAGGACTGCACGGCCAATCTGGTACTGGAAGTAGAGGCGAGCTAAGATTGGGAAATACTTGGAGACTACGGAGTAGTTGGCCAACTGAGCTACTATGTTCATCTCCAGACAATCAAGGTCATCAACTGAGAGCCAACTCAGTAGCGTTTCGAGATTGAGTGCAAGTTTATTATCATGGCAGGTCACTGCTTCTAGAATCTCCAAAGCCAGGAACGATGAAAGTCCCTTGAGAGAGGAAAGCTGACTGATGAAAGTGTTTTGGAAATCTGCATGGAGTTGTGCAAATTGGGAAGAGTCGCCTTCCCTCAGTTTCTTAATCATCATGAAGGGATAGGTGGTTGAGAACTGGCCATGCTCCTCAGCTAAATAGGTAGGTTTATAACCACTCCTAATAAAGAACCTCAGAAGCACCAAATTCAGGTTGAAAGCGGCTCCAATGAAGTGAGCGGATTCCGGAGAAATTTGGTCCAGGCGGTGAAGTAGATAATCTTTGTTGGCTTCCTCTGGTCTGCCGGTAAGGTCCCTATTATAGAAATCTTCAAGATGCTGTATCGCCCTCCTTCCGTAACCAGAATGTTGGAAATTGGGAGTGCTCGCCACCTTAAGAATCCATACTTTGGGCAAGGAGGCCACCTCCCTGAACTGATGTCTGAAGTGGCACTGGGTGTTCTGGAGGGCAGATGGAAGATCTCCCAGGTAGACATGGACCAAGGCGAGAGGTTCTGGGATGGATTCACCTGTCAGGGTAGGAAGAAGACAGAAGAGCTGATGCTCTGGCAAATCTGCCAAGGTAGAGATATCATTGGTATCAATCTGGTAATCCCCAGCACGGTAGAGGGTCATCACCCTCTGGAGAAGCCGCTCACTCTCCGGACTTCCATTGAAGAGGACATTTTTGTTGAGCTTGTAGAGGGTGCAGTAGTGAGGAAGGAGGAATTCTGGCGTTACATTTTCCATCTTCAAGAGAAGCAGCTTGCTGAGCCAAATCTTCAGACCATCGTTAGGTTGAGCTGTGATAGAATGGGCCAGGGTGATATCCATGGTCTTCCTGCCCTGTAGTTTGGGATATGGAGCATCGGCTTTGATCTGATCATTAAGCACATTATACAGTTCCATGTGCCGTAGAAGTCCCGGGCACCCAGAACCCTCTGTTGAGCTTGTCATGATAGTCATGTAGTCACCAAGAAGAGAGTTGAGTGTAGGCAGAGGAAGGGATGTGGCTTCCTCGATGACCATGAGCTCAGTCATCCCAATCTTGCTGGTGTCCTCAGGATGGATGTATTGGATGATTATCCGATTGCTCTTCATCACTTCCACGCGGACAATCTCAGTATCATCGCGCATGGCTTTGAAATCTTTATCCTTCTCAAATC
This sequence comes from Cordylochernes scorpioides, assembly GCA_030710605.1. Classification (NCBI taxonomy): domain Eukaryota; kingdom Metazoa; phylum Arthropoda; class Arachnida; order Pseudoscorpiones; family Chernetidae; genus Cordylochernes; species Cordylochernes scorpioides. The sequence continues at coordinate 6,689,529 of CP092865.1, forward strand.
CAACAGCCTCCAGACCACGGAGGAGGTAGTGGAAGAAAGTGCGGAGATCTTGCAATCTAGGAGCAGTGACAAAGATATTGGAGAAACTGTAGTAAGCAGCATAGGCAATGGTAAAGCCAAGTAAAGCAGATTTCCCATGTCCCTTCCCACCCTGGATATGGATCAGGGAGGATGTCAACTTATCTAGGAGGATGTTGACAGCCGTCTTCAAACCCTGAGCTTGCTCCAGGTTCCGCGTGCACTGCATAAGTCCATGGAGAGCCTCTATGTCTTGGAAGGATTCCTTTAAGGTCTCAAACTCTGCATTGCCAGGATAGGAATATGGCTTGGCACCATCCTGAAGGGAATGGGAGAGAACTTTGAGATTAGAGGAAAGAGAGAGCTTATTCTTGAGTGAAGGCAAGAGGGTATAAAATCTTCTGGAACAGAGACTCAAATCAGCTACCTTTTCCTCTATGTTATCACCCTGAAGAATGAGAAGTCCAGAGCTCTTCAGGAGTTCATTACATTTTGCTAGCTGGCTTGGCATCATTTTCTCTAGGTTACTAACAACCAAAACATCGCAATCCTCATCTGATGGCCCTGAAGATTGCGGGTAAGATTGGAGGCAGAGTTCTGGGGAAGTGAAACTGCCATAGAGAACCTTCAATGGCTTCTTACTCATGTGTTCAAAATATTTTATTAGGAGCGGGAGCTTAGAAGGACTTGATGTTCCTTGAATCAGTACAAGGCCTCTTTGTCCGGAAGATATGCAGGTTTCAAAGAGGGATGTGATCTCGCTGGCAATGTTAATTTTGGATATTTTCTTAAGACTTGGCATATCTCCAAGTTGGCTGATTGTGGATGGCTGCTTGACACAAGAAGGATGCTCTAGCTGCATTGAACTTGAGATCACCTCCATGGAAGAATCCATCAAACTCTTTTTGATTTTCTTATATGCCTCGCTGAAATGCTTCTCCACCTCTGGCAATGTCATTTTGAGTTCCTCCATGGTTACTTTGATGGACTTGTTTTGAAGAGCAAGGGCTATGAGGACAAGAGATTCTTCCTTACTGAGAAGATCCTTGTTTAGGACTTCGAAGAAGGCCATGGCCAGCATCTTCAAGGTTGGCTTCAGGCAGTCTATGTGAAGAGGGGAAGCTGAGTGAATGCTCACAACTTCCCAGATGGCTTTTCCATACATGGTCCTAAGGAATTCCTGCGTGGGAGGCTGGTGGATATCAAAAGAACGCAGTAACAACCTGTAAGCAAGTTTCGGATGGAGGGTGTTGAAGATTCCTGGCAGCAGATTCAGCATTCCCTTGTAAAAACAAGACCAAAAGACTGATATCCATTTAAGAGGTTTGGAGATGGACTTGACAACGATGCAGGTGTTGTCACCGGTCAGATCATCAGTTGCATGGCCAACTACCAAAGGTACGAAACCTCCCTTCTGCCAGAAGCAGAGTAGATGCTGTGTAAGATCAAATTGAGCATTGAGGTATTCAATGGCAACTGATGATGGGTTTTTGGAGGTATCTCGAAGTAAACGATTCTTGGACGGTAGGTTCTCTGTTGAGGAATTGCGGAAGTAATCTTCTAAAAGGCTGAGGGCATGGTTACCAAACCCTTTACTGTGAAGGTCTGGATGGGTGGCAATGTGAACCACACGGAGAGCTGCTACATCATTCAAGTTGATGTTATATTGACGGAATTCTGAAGCAATCTGGTAGGAGATGGTGTTGTTCTTGCTAATCTTCCCATACCTCAATTCTGAGGAGAGATATTCCTTCACAAGCTTGCCCTCGTAGCAAACATGGAGCACACACAGAATCCTCTGATCCAATCCGTTATCGCTGGGAGGTGAGAGGAGGCAGAAAAGCTGATGACCACTGGAATCCGACATAATCTTCAGATCATCCGGAGAATGTTTGTAATTGGAGGCTGTGTAGACAGCTACAAACTCCGCCAGCAACTTCTCTGCTTTTTTCTTGAACTGGAACAGGCTCTCCCGATCAATATGATATAGAGAACAGTCTTTTGCTGCAAGGGAATCTCTAATGGAAGGAGGCAGCTTCTTGGTGGCGGAGTTGAGAATGAGGAGTCTGTTTAGCCAGCTTTCTACAGGGTCGGCGCTCTTGTACCGGATGGTTTCATTGAGCTGAAGGCCTTCCAGAGTTCTCTGGGCTAGCACATTGCCTTCCTTGAGGTCCTTGAAGAACTTGCGGGCAAGAGTCTGGCCTGTTCCCTCGTACCCATGGAGAGTGGAACTCATGAAAGTCATGTAGGGCCCCATGAGATTCTTGATGTAAGACAGGGGAATGGCTGCGGCCTCATCAATCACCAGGATCTCAGCGAAGGTCAGCTTGGAGCAGTCACTGGGGTGGATGTACTCCACCACCTGCTTGTGCTTCTTCACCACTTCAATCTTGATGACTGACTTGTTGACCTTGATGTCCGTGGACTTCTCAATCAAAAAGTCCTTCTTGTTCTTATAACCGAAGGCTTCCAAGCCCTTCACAACAAACTGGAAGAAGGTCACCAAGTTCTCGGGCGAGGGTGATGTCACCAGGATGTTTGAGTAGTTTTTCTTGATGGCAAAGGCAATGGCCAATCCCATGGCTGCAGATTTGCCTCTGCCTCTGGCAGCGGTGACGGTGAAAGTCTTGTGAGAAGCTCTCTCCATGATGGTCTCTGCCAGTTTGACCACCACGCTAGCCTGGTCGAAGGTCTTGCAGCTCATCACTAAGCTCTTCATTACGCGATCTGTGTAGGATTCCTGGAGCTGGACCAGCAGCTCGTGTTTCTCAGACTTGAAGTTCTCTTCCAGGGCATCTTCAGTGGGGCCCAGATTTAGGACGTGGGGCAAGATGGTCATCTTGAGAACATCATCCAAGATCAGCAGTTCATCCGTAATCATCATGGCCATGTTGCAGATGGAGAGGGACTTGAGAAGTCTCTGGTTGAAACGAGGACGAAGCTGGTCGGTAGAGAAATCCTCCATGTTGTCCACCTCGAAGTTGACAGCATACCGGAGAGTCTTGAGAGATTCCTGAGACTCTAATAAGAAGATGACGAGTCCGCCTCCTTGAACGGTCTCCACAGTTTGGCCCAGGATGTTAGGGGTGAGGGACTCAAAGTCTTGAAGTACAAGAGTCTCGAAGGTGTTGCCCATGATGTTGCTCACCTCGCGATAGAAGCAAAACCTGATCTTGGTGGAAGCCAAGAAGAGATTGAACTCATCCCTGCCAGACACATTGGAACTCTGGTTCCACTCCATCATCTTCTTCCTCTTCTTGTGGAACCTGGGGATGACAAAGTCCTTGGACTCGTAGCACCACAGCATGGCATTGTCCGAAGGACTCTTGCGCGACTTGTGCAGAATATGGTGCAGGATAACCACCTGGAATCAACCAAACAACACTTGTGTTATAAACATGTAAATTTAGTCACTTTGAAGGTACAGTAGAACAACCTACATGAGAGAACACTCGCGCTAGAGAACACCTCTCTACAAAGAACAGTTTTCAGTTGCAAAATTAACATTTTTTACTATTTAGTATCTCTCCGGTAAGAGGACACCTCTCCCTAAAAGACACTTTGGCTCTGCAATTAAGTGTTGTCCTTTACAGGAAGGTTCTACTGTATAACAAATAAGCATGTACAAAATTAAGAAAGGTCTAGCAATACCTCTCATGAGTGACCAACTTTATAAGTTGAGATGATCCAAACTCCATTGAGAGACTGGAAGAGTCTTTCCTGGGAGGTTCACTGCTAGTCACATATGCAGTGCGAACCACATGAGCGATAGATAGAAGTACTGGCCCTGGAGTGGATTCGTCACCTCGACATTCCACTCTAGAGAAACTTGCCAACATTGTTGTATTGTGCTGTAAAAAACAATATCATACGCAATAATAATAATAATAGAAGTACTGAATGAACACGAGGTAATAAAGCCAAATCCAAATAAATAAATAGTGGGTGACATTTTGGTAACAGCGCTGTTACCATCATCAGACAAAAGTACAAACAAAAGTGTACTATGTAAATAAATAGTGGATGACGTTTTGGTAACAACGTTGTTACTATCTTCAGATAAAAGTACTGAATGAACACAAGGTAATAAGATCAAATCCAAAAACTTTTGTTTGTACTTTTGTCTGAAGATGGTAACAACGCTATTACCAAAATGATGCACAATATTTATTTATTTGGATTTGGTCTTAATAGCTTGTAATCTTAATTCAAAGCTTCAAGTCCACATTAGTTTAACTCCATGACAACAATCATGGGTAGAGCAACATAAAATCCTGGACACAAGGTTATATGACCAAATCTAAATAAATTAATAAAGTGTGACATTTCAGTAACTGCGTTGTTACCATCTTCAGATGAAAATACTGAATGAGAAATTATACCACAGCATGTTTTACTTCTCATTCAGTACTTTTGTCTGAAGATGGTAACAACACTGTTACTGAAACGTTACACACTATTAATTTATTTAGATTATGGTCTTAATACCTTGTGTTTATAGTCTATAATCCAAATTGTACCTTATCATCTTGGACTCAAATAATTTGTTTTTATAGAGAGATTCACACAACTCTAGGTATTATTTAGTCAAAAAGTATTGATTATTTGATAAGGTACAAAATTTGGATGATTAGATTAAAGAAACATAAAGTAATAAGACTGTATGCAATGATAAAGCACAATTTGGATTATAGATTATAATACAAGAAAATAAGACCTAATCCAAATAATTTATTAGTGTGTGGCGTTTCGGCAACAGCATTGTCACCATCATCAGACAAAAGATTAAATGATGTAATAAAAGAAAATAAGACCTAATCCAAATAATGAGTAAAACTCATTTATTCTTTTGTCTGATGATGGTGACAATGCTGTTGCCAAAACATCACACACTAATAAATTAATTGGATTAGGTCTTTTTTTTTTTTAAGACTATGCAAATTAATAAATAGTATTTGACATTTCAATAACAACACTTTCGGTAACAGTACTTTTGTCTGAAGATGGCAACAATGCTGTTGGCAAAACATCACACACTATTTATTTATTTGGAGATTTGTTCTTATCATAGCTTGTGTTTGAATTTGGATTATAGGTAGGAAAAATGCACTGTTGTAACAAAACTAAAAGTAAATATGTGACGTTTTAATAATAACTCTTGTTACTAAAAAAAAAAGTCAAAAATAAATTTACTTAATTGGAATTGGTGTTGTTATCTTGTATTAAGTTATTAGAAAAAAAAAATTTCAAGGGGGTCGGTGGAAGGATACCTCATTGTTTTCGACCGCTACAACCCGGGTTCGATTCCCGCATTGGGCACTTTTTTCTAATTAAAAAAAAAATATGCCAATGGCCCCCGATTCTTGCAAGAGTCCAACCCCACCAGTGAGTGCAAGTAACCAAACGGGGCTCTGGCACATTTGTAAGTGCAAAGTCGTACTGCTTTTTACATTTTAGACATGTGGTGCACTTACAGTAAAAGCAGTCGCCTACTTCTACCCACCATGATTATCATGGCCTGTACCACGTATACTAGGGATAAGCAAATAAAAAAATTCTTGATGAGTGTAACCCTCCAAGATCACAAATAATCATATAGTTTTAGCAACCACATTGCTGGTACAGTAGAACCTTCATGAGAGGACACCTTTCTAGAGGACACCACTCTACAAAGGTCAAATTCCATCACCAAAATGACCATTTTTAACACAAAATAATAAGACCAAATCCAAATTAATAGTGTGTAACATTTCAGTAACAGCATTGTTACCATCATCAGATAAAAGTTAGGAATATACATTTGTTCTAATTACCTTGTGTTTCTAATCTATAATACAAATTTGTATACCTTATCATTAACATTTTTACTAATTAGTAACTCTCTGGTAAGAGGACACTTCTCTCTAAAGGATAATTTGGGTCATCTACAGACAATTACTTTCCAGAATAGTTGAAAGGTTTTCCCACTATGTACTAAGTGCAAATCTCAACCTGAGGCCCCAAAACACATTATTGACTGTATTGACTCATCCATTAATGAGCTCTACTCTTCCCAGACAGACACCATCAACAAGCTTTACAAGCTTGATACCTTAATATGATTAAGTGGAGATAAGAAAGAAGAAGAAGATAATTTGGATCTGTAACTTGGTATTGTCCTTTACAGAGAGGTAAGTTCTACTTGAGAGAGCTTTGACAGCATATCACCATGATGTAATGGAAGTTTTACCCAGTAAAACTGATCTAAAGAAAAAAAAAAAGCAATCTCCCCATCAATACACAGCAGAATTTCAATATAAGAGCCGCTTTTAAAACAGCAATGTGGTTATGACATAAGATTTCTAATGTCAAAAGTTTTAGGTACTAATTGTTTTAAACCATGGTTAGAAACACAAGGTAATAAGACAAAATCAAAATAATTAGTGTGTGATGTTTCGTTAACAACACTGTTACCGAAACGTCACACAATATTTATTTAGATTTGGTCTTATTACCTTGTGTTTCTAAGCTATAATCTAAATTGTACCTTATCTTTAACCATGGTTATAACAAGAACATAGTTATACAGTATACACACAAGGTAATAACACCAAATCCAAATAAATAGAGTGTGACGTTTTAGTATTGTTACCATCTTCAGACAAAAGTACTGAATGAGAAATTTTAACACAGCATGTTTTAAATAGTTACTGTTATCAAGTATAATTATTTAAAATATGGTAACTATTTAAAACATGCTGTCGTAAAATTTCTCATTCAGTACTTTTGTCTGAAGATGGTAACAACGCTGTTACCGAAACATCACACACTATTTATTTATTTGGATTTGGTCTTATTATCTTGTGTTTATAATCTATAATCCAAATTGTGCCTTATCAGTTATACAGTATATAACATCTTTCTTTAAAGAACAACACTGAATTGTAGAGCATTAGTGTCCTTTAGGGAGAGGTGTCCTCTTTCCAGAGAGCTTCTTTTTAATTATCCCTAGTACACGTGGTACAGGCCATGATAATCATGGTGGGTAGAAGTTGGCGACTGCTTTTACTGTAAAAGAGCTTCTAAATGGTATGAATGGTCATTTTGGCATTGAAAACTGTCCTTTATAGAAAGGTATGGTCTAACAAGAGTGTCCTCTTATGGAGGTTCTACTGTAAAAATCTAAAATCTTGGTCCCAAGTAATGTTATAGTTAGATTCGACTGTATATATTATATCTAGCTACTCATCTACGTATTCATTGTAGATGGCGAAATACGTGGTGTTGCTGGAGACCCGCTGGCGATTCTCCACCAAACTCTACAGCAGTGGCAGAGGCGTCATATTCATTATACATAATGTTGTTGTTGTTGTCATGTCTAATAAAGGGTCTCAGATGCCTCCATACATCTCTATCACAGCAGCAGCAATATCCACTATCTTGGGTGTGTAAAGCTTAGTTCCATATCAGGACAGTTGTTGCATGTCCTATAGGTTCTTGTGCCATCTGGATGTATTGTCATTCCTTTATAGTGTTTTGTTCTAAGTCTTGTTATAGTTTTTGTCAGTTTTCTCTCAGAGTTTATTTCACATATTTGATCTTTTCTTATTTTTATTGTACATATATATATAATATCTTGCATATATATAATTATCTTTTTTAAATAGTACATACAGACTGTTCACTTTTGCATGTATTGACAAGATATCAATAAAATTATTTCAATTGTCTAACCACTCATTATAAAAAAAAAAGAAAACAGACAATATGGTATTCGAACCCAGGTCGCAAATATCAAAAACCAATGGCTTATATACCACCCATCCCTCGACCTCCTCAGAAGGTTGGACTATTGAGTTCTGCACAATGTGATTTGGTCAAGTTCCTCAAAGCCTACTGATGATTTTGGCTGCGCTAGCTTGGATTCTGTCTATTTTGGTTAGATTACTACTGTTACTTGCATTACTCCCAGGTTGGTTCAGAATATTCCAAAATAGGCCTTAAGAGTGAGAAGTATGTTGTGCATGTGATATTATATATACCCAATATACAGTTAAACCTGTCTATAGCGCCCCCTCTTGGGATTCACCAAAATAGGATGCTATAGAGAGGGGGCGCTATAGACAGGTCACTTTTAATGTAAATCGCATCGTACTACGTATTTAAAATCAGGCGCTATAGAGAGGAAGGCGCTATTTAGAGGGGGCACTATAGACAGGTTTAACTGTATATATATATATATTAAAAATAAATAAGGCATCTCCTGACCACGAGCACATGTGCTTTTTAGAGGGCAGAGCGCCATCTAGTGGAGCAGAAATAAACTAAACGTTTATTTAGCTTACTCCGTGATATTTGGCCAACCCAATTTCTTGATAAATCAAGAAAAGCCATCCACGAACGCGTTTCGCGCTGTTGGCGCTTGTCAGTGTGGAGAAGGCTGTAACCACTGCCAAAAATCTTTATGGTCGCAGTGGTTACAGCCTTCTCCACGCTGACGAGCGCCAACAGCGCAAAATGCGTTCGTGGATGGCTTTTCTTGATTTATCAAGAAATTGGGTTGGCCAAATATCATGGAGTAAGCTAAATAAATGTTTAGCTTATTTCTGCTCCACTAGATGGCGCTCTGCCCTCTAAAAAGCACATGTGCTCGTGGTCAGGAGATGCCTTATTTATTTTTAATATCAACACCTGACCCACTTATCTTTTATTTTTTTCTATTGTTTTTTCATATATATATATTTTTTAAAGAAATCATAGTCTAGATACAAGAAAAGAAGACCTAATCCAAATAAATAAATAGTGTGTAACATTTCGGTAACAGCATTGTTACCATCTTCGGACAAAAGTACTGAATGATATTGATGATACTGAATGATACATTCAGTACTTTTGTTTGAAGATGGTAACAACCCTGTTACTGAAATGTCGCAAACTATTTATTTAGGTTTGGTCTTATTACCTTGTGTAAATAGTGTGTGGTGTTTCGGTAACAACGTTGTTACCGAAACACCACACACTATTTATTTGGATTAGGTCTTATTTTCTTGTATCTATAATCTATAATCCAAATTGTGCTCTATCAATTCCGAGTATTTTTAAAATGGTGTAAATATGTTTTTTTTTTTTTTTAAAGTGATAGCAGGGTCAAGTGTGACACCAAGATATCTTGGGGGAAACTGAATATTGGATTGTTTAGTTATTTAATGAAATATTTGGGGTCCAGTGGCGAAGATAGTTGTTAATGGTGAAGAGGCCAATTTCAGATTTGCTGAGGTTAATAGATAATTTCAGTTTCTGGGTTACCTTTTAGGCATCTTTTTATTATCCTTGTTCAGAGATCATTCTATATGGAAGAGGTTATTTTTGGAGATATCCAGATGATTATATCATCAGGTTAAAGAGAAATTTTAGATAGTGTTTTGATGAAGATGATAAGCACACAATTTGGATTATAGATTATAAACATATAGTCACGACCGTCTTTCCTGGCCTCTGTCACGGATGAAATTTAAAAATTAAAAAAAGATGCCGAAACCCGGGATCGAACCAGGGACCTTTAGATATTCAGTCTAACACTCTCCTAACTGAGCTATTTCAGCTTATTTTATTTATTTCTATAGAAGCTTCTATCTTTATAATTATGTATATTTTCAAAAAGTAAATTTACACCTCTTTTCTGGAGACCATGGGAATACTGACTAATTCATTATGCTAACATAATTATAAATACAAGTATCAAAGTCATCAACAATTCTGTCATCGTTTGCTTTTGTGAATGGAATAAATACCCAAATAGGGCCATTTCTTATAAGCATCGGTGGTTCAGTGGTAGAATGCTCGCCTGCCACGCGGGCGGCCTGGGTTCGATTCCCGGCCGATGCATTTTTTTTCTTTTTTACAATTTTTAAAACTCATTTATATTATTATCCCTATATATATAAAAGTCAGCGTATGTATGTATGTATGTTTGTCAACTATACACGTCCACAATACGTAACTAATATGATAATTGTAACAAATAGTATTTGAATAAAAACATTCAATCGGGTAAAACACGGGCGTTGCCCGGGTCATTCGGCTAGTAGATTATAAACACAAGGTAAATACAACCAAATCCAAATAAATAAATAATGTGTGATGTTTCAGTGTCCTTTACAGGAAGGTTCTACTGTATTAGAATTCAGAGTCTATTTTTAACATGGTGTTAACATGTTTTTTTAAGTGAGAGCAGGGTCAAGTGTGACAAAAAAAAAATGTTTTGATAAATTCTGAAGATGGTAACAACGCTGTTAATAAAACCTCACACACAATTTATTTGGATTTGGTCTTATTACCTTGTGTTTTGATGAAGGTATGTATATCATGTAGGTAGATATTGAAGAGAACAGGACTTTAGATTGACCCTTGCAGTAAACCTTGGTAAATTTGAGTAGTTAGTGATATGTTGCTATTGAAATTAAGCTGTATGATGCATTTAGATAGAAAGTTGCTGATCTAACTCAGCATGTTTCCCTCTATCCCAAGTTTGTTAAGTTTGAGAATTAGGTTTTTCCTTCCAGACTCTGTCAAAGGCTTGGGAGAGGTTGATTAAGACAGTTATAGTTTTTTTTTATCCCCTTGTATAAACACAAGGTAATAAGACCTAATCCAAATAAATAGTGTGTGACGTTTCGGCAACAGCCTTGTTACCATCTTCAGACAAAAGTACTGAATGAGAAATTTTACCACAGCATGTTTTTAAATAGTTCCTGTTATCAAGTGTGTAAACAAGATACCAGATAAGAAGATAGTTATCTGAGAAACACACAGAATATTATTCTTAGAATTAAAAGTGGAAAAAAAAACCCTGTTGGTAACAACGCTGTTACCGAAACGTCCACACTATTTATTTATTTGGATTTGGTCTTATTACCTTGTGTTTATAATCTATAATCCAAATTGTGCCTTATCAATCCCATTGTATAATTTATACAAGGTCATGGAGACTATTCATTGATCAAATTCACAATTTTGGTAGGGGGTCGGTGGAAGGCTGGGTAAACCGTTTGGTTTTCGACCACTAGGACCCGGGTTCGATTCCCGCATTGGGCACTTTTTTCTGTTTAAAAAAAAAATGCTCCAATGGCCCCCGATTCTTGCAAAAGTCCAACCCCACCAGCGAGTGCAAGTATCCAAAGTAAGTGCAAAGTCGAACTGCTTTTCACATGTGTAGACATGTGGTGCGCTTACAGTAAAAGCAGTCGCTAACTACCCACCATGATTATCATGGCCTGTACCACATGTACTAGGGATAAGCAAAAAAAAAAACAATTTTGGTAGGATTGGAATATAGGTCCTGTCGGGGTAAAAAAGAGCTGTTGTCGATGGTTGGCTATCCATCACATGACAGTCAGACTTTGTCCCACAGCTATAATTGATCGTGTTGGTTTATTGTGAAAGTTATCCTGAACTTGATGAACAAAGTTAAATTTTTGTCTTGGGGAAATAATCAGGACTAATTATCGGATATGAGAATTCAGTGAGCTACGCATTTCTACCGCCACTGGAGGCAATAAGCCACTGAGGGTATCAATCTGTTAGGTTATATTATGTTCAGATGTTTTAAATTCGGCGAGTTTAGTTTGTTTTAAAAATGGAACTGCTTTTATCAATAGTAAGTAGGCCTAATGCAGAATAATAACAATCAGGGGCATGTTTTCATGCGTCCGCAGAAATGATTCCCGACAGTCATGAACCGGGATTGAATCCCGCGTTAAAAATTGTTTAATATGTGAATAACCTTCACATATTATTCATTGTTCAATTATCATGAACTAGGTTGCTCTTGCTGAGCGGTACCTATTAATGTGATTTGAACCAGAAATGAGTATTACATCGTGGATTGTACTCTTGTCTAAGGAAAGATCTGTTAGGTTAGGTAAGTTTAGGTGGTTTTAAAATGGAACTGCTTTAATCAACAGCAAGTAGGCCTAATGTGGAATAATAACAATCAGGGGGCATATTTTCATATGGCCGCAGAAATGAGTATTACATCATGGATTGTACTCTTGTCTAAGGAAAGATATATTGGTAAATTAAATATAAAAACCTATAAGCTTATGTCCATAGTTCACTAAACACCCATAAGCTGCCTTCCATAGTAAATACAGGATATATAAGAAAACCAATCCAATACAATAGTAGAGCGTTCTGGAGATTAATTTGACGAAACCGCTGAGAGGGTTCACTACTGATGAGCCAAGCCTTCTTATATCATTGCAGTAAGGTCTGTAGAGATAATATTTGATGATATTTAAAAGAAGCGCATTGCCAGTAAATTTATTTGTGTAAAACATCTAAGGAAAGATAATAAAATTGGTACAAATACAAGGTAATAAGACCAAATCCATCTGGTAGTTCTAATCTATTATCTAAATTATGCCTTATCTATATCAATAAAAAGTTTAGCATGGATTCTAGGGTAAATTGTAAGGCATTCATACAATTTTTGGGTGAGATACTCATTTCACTGGACCATTGATGTCTGTAATATTCCATGCTAGGCCTGTTCGCAGTGAAAAAAAAAAAAAGTTCCCTTTCTAAACACAATAAAACCAAATCCAAATAAATAGTGTGTGGCGTTTCAGTAACAGCATTGTTACCATCTTCAGACAAAAGTACTGAATGAAGATGGTAACAACGCTGTTACTGAAACATCACACACTATTTATTTATTTGGATTAGGTCTTATTACCTTGTGTTTATAATCTATATTCCAAATTGTGTCTTATCAGTTCCATTTATAAATTAACCTCTTTTTCCTTCTTCTTCTTTCTTATCTCCACTCAATCAAGGTATCAAGCTTGTAGAGTTTGTTGATGGTGTCTGTTCTAGGGATGAGTAGAGCTCATCAATGGATGAGTTAATACTAAATCAACCTAAACTAACTAAACCTAACCTAAACTAACCTAATTTAACCTATCTGAACTTAACCTATTAATATACTCTGCATACATTGCCACCAGTGGTCCACAGAAATGAGTAACTCACCCATTTTTTAATATAAAAACTTTCCTATGAGGTTAGATGAAATGTTGCCATGACTTTATTCTAAAAAATACTTCCATCATCTAATCAGCACTCTGGGAGTCTATAGGTAAGCTATATTAACAGGGGTAACCTATCTGTTTTGTTCATCCAATCAGAAATGTGTCTTTTACACTCGCATGGGTAAACATGGCAATATTTCTTCCAACCCCCCAGATTAGTTTCCCTCTTTTATGCAAGTTAGTAAAATAAGTGATAGTTTTATTTGACTTTTGATTAAAAAATCAGAATATGAATTTCTTTATAGCTAAATAGTTATTTTGTTAAATTTCTGTAGCTAATAGATGGGTAAGTATCAAATATCCATTAATAGATTAACTTCGAAAGTTTAAACAAGAAGTTGCCTGAATCTGTTGCATTTAAATGATCGGTTGATACACGAGTATATTTTTAAAATTGTTTCTTTTGAAAAAATTACATGTTTAAAGATTTTTTTTTTTTTTTTTTGTGGTAAATATTTATTTCTTACCTGTTCTTTGGCCTTTGGTCCTGCCAATACGAATAATGTACGATGTCCATGCTTTACACCGTTGTCAATTAAATGCTTGATACGAATATCAAGTTTTTCTTTCACAAATTTATCATTTTTAGGCTTATTATCTTTTTCAGTCTTATCTTTCATTTTGTAAAAGTTTTATATGTTTAAATATTTCATTTAAATAATAAATTCCTAAGAAACAGGTCTTTATTTACAAATATTAAAAACCATGCTTTGCCGAAATCAAAACAAAGGTTGCTAGCTCCTTTTATAATAAGAACTCAAAATATATTCATTGAATGTTTGTATATTTTAAAATATAATAAAAATCAAAATGTAATATTAAATATGATTAAAAGCAAAGATTTAAGACAAATTAAATTACTTAATTTAAAACTTCGAAGTAAATGTTTGTTTATATGAGCATCGTGCATTTAAAAATGAATATTTAGGAGTTTTTAAACTGAAATATAGATTTTCAACTAAAACATTTTAAATTTATATTTAAAAATTATAAATATATATTTAGACTTTATATATAGATTTTAATTTAGATACATTGGATTTTTTAAAAATATATATATTTTTTAAATACAGTCGAACTTGAACTTGGATAATTCGAACCCCAAGGGACCATAAAAAAATTCGAATTATCCAAAAATTCGAATTAAAAACGTAAATTATATTTATAGGAAATTCTAGGGACCAAGATAAATATTCGAATTAAAGAGGTTTTCGAATTAAAGAAGTTCGAATTATCCAAGTTCTACTGTATCTGTGGGGACCAGGGATGCAGCACCCCGCCGACGCCGCCGCCGAGATAAATAAACAGACGGCTGCCATAAATCACCACGACCGCGGCACCACAGCGGAGGAATTCCGAGAGAGGACCAGACGTGCATTCCGGGCTGCCTCCTCTTTGTCTTCCCATATAAATGTAGCCAACAAGAAACTCCAATAAACACTAACTTTGAGAGACTTTCTGAGCCATCGCTGGACCAGTAAATCGACACACCACATTGGTGAGCCGGACGTGATTGAAAAGAAAAAGCATACGAAGATTTCAAGAGATAAAGAAATGCAAAAAGTGATTCAAGTTTCAAAAGAAGCATCATCCAGGATATCGGGATATCATCTCAAGACTAAGATAAGTTTTTATATTATCTTCCTTGTTATTTTATCTCAATATTTTAATTTTTAACTTTATCTCTAAGCTGTTGTGTCGAATTTAAATTTACGTAAAATGGAAATAGAAAATAAGCCTAGCGATACCTCAGAAATATGCAAAGTTAGTGTTAAAATACCGCCTTTCTGGGTTGAAAAACCTGAAATATGGTTCTTCCAGGTAGAAGCACAGTTCAAAATAGGTGGAATTATTCAGGAAGACACTAAATTTAATTATTTGATCTCCCAATTAGAACCTAAATATATAGAAAACATTTGGGACATAATTAATAGCAAAAGCGACAACAAGTACTCTGAATGTAAATCACGACTACTTGAATTGTTCAGAGAAAGTGAAGGGTTGAGAATTAAAAAGTTAATTTCAGGTATTGAGCTCGGAGACATGAAGCCGAGCCAGTTACTACAAAAGCTCAGATCCCTCGCTACTCCAGATATCTCTGACAATTTAATAAAAACTTTATGGCTTGATAAACTGCCCACATCCATAAAGAACATACTTATTGTAAGCGAAGAGGACATTAGCAAATTGGCCATAATGGCCGATAAAATAAATGAAATAAACTCTTCCAACGAAATATATGATGCGGAAGTGCCTTCTTCATCAACAGATCGCTTGATCGCCAAATTGGAAGATCTTGAACGGCAAGTGTCCGAATTGAGACTGGATAGATCTAGATCTCGATCCAAAAATAGGCCTCAGTCAAGACCAAGAAGTAATTCTCAAAGATCTTTCGATCCAAAAGGGAAATACTGCTATTACCATTTTAGATTTGGTCCTAATTGCTTGCAAAATAAATGCAGGTCTCCGTGCAGTTGGAAAGAGTCGGAAAACTCCAACCGGCGGACAGAGTAGCGACAAGCTCTTCTGCCGGCATTCAGGATTGTCGCAATCTCCGATTATTTGTGACGGACAAAAACACGGGATTGCGCTTTTTGGTGGACAGTGGTGCTGATATATCTATAATACCTCCAAAGGATAAAAATAGGATGCCTAGCTCTGATTATAAATTATATGCAGCCAATGGTACAGAAATTGTTACCTATGGAACAAAGGTTAGAAATTTGGATATCGGACTTCGACGTCAATTCCAATGGCCTTTTGTAATCGCCAATACTAACAGAGCAATAATAGGAGCCGATTTTTTGAACAACTTTGGATTGATTATTGATATAAAAAAATAAACGCCTAATTGATGGAATAACTAATCTTTCCATAAGAGGCGTCATTCAGTCAATCTCAGACACGGGAAATATTAGCACTCTAAATTCATCATCCAAGGTCAGCGCTATCCTAACCAAATATCCTAACCTATGTAGGCCACCATCAGATTTTGTAGAAGCAAAACATAGCGTTAAGCATTATATTCCTACAAGAGGTCAGCCAATTCACTCAAAAGCCCGTCGCCTAGATTCACAGAGATTAACTCTTGCTAAGGCAGAATTTCAATATATGTTGAATAATGGAATAATTAGACCCTCAAATTCTCCTTGGGCGAGTCCACTACATTTAGTTTCAAAAAAGGACGAGTCACTAAGACCTTGTGGTGATTATAGAAGACTCAATGCAGTTACACTTCCAGATCGTTATCCAATCCCTAGACTGGACGATTTCCACCACATCTTAAAAGGTACTCGTGTGTACTCAAAAATAGACCTATGCAAAGCATTCTATCAGATTCCAATTGCTGAAGAGGATAAACCTAAGACTGCCATCATTACTCCTTTTGGGCTATTCGAATTTAATGTAATGAGTTTCGGTCTTAGAAATGCTACTGCTACCTTTCAGAGATTCATGCATGAAGTCTTAAGAAACTTGGACTTTGCATTTGTCTACTTAGATGATATTCTGGTAGCCTCTAAAACGGAAGAAGAGCATTATAGCCACCTTGAAACCTTATTCAGCAGACTAAATTCCTATGGATTGAGAATCAATCTTTCTAAATCTAAATTCCTAGTACAGGAAATTGATTTTCTAGGATACCTAATTACCTCTCACGGTGTGAAACCACTCCCAACAAAGGTTAAAGCTATTCTAGAATATAAGAAACCAAAAACAGTTCATGAATTACGCATATTTTTGGGAATGCTAAACTTTTATCGTACCTTTTTGAACAATGCCGCAGAGACTCAGGCAATCCTTCATGAATACTTGAGGGGAGCCAAGAAAAAGGATAGAAGCGAAATAAAATGGACTGAAGAAGCTGAAGTTCAGTTTGAAAAATGCAAACAAGCCCTAGCTAATACAGCACTGTTAGCCTACCCCGATACTGAACTGCCTATCTCACTCTGTACAGATGTTTCAGATCGGGCAGTTGGATCAGTTCTCCAACAGCTTGACAATAAAAATTGGAAACCAATAGCATTTTTCTCTAAAAAATTAAATCCTGCTCAATGTAATTATAGTACATATGATAGAGAGCTTCTCGCAATATATTTGTCTATCAAATTCTTCAAGCACCTGCTTGAGGCACGTGAATTTACAATTTTAACTGATCACAAACCTTTAATTTACGCATTCAAACAAAAAAATGAGAAAGCTTCTCCTAAACAATTAAGACATCTACAATACATTTCCCAATTCACTACTGATATCAAGTACATAAAAGGTACTGACAACATAGTCGCCGATGCTCTTTCCAGAGTTGATGCTATCACAACTATCGACTACGAAGAGATCGCCAAAGAACAAACTGGTGATTCAGAACTACAAAACCTGATATCGAAGAATACCTCTCTAAAATTTAAGCAATGCCCACTACAATCAGGCAATTTGTTATGGTGTGACGTGTCTACTAATAATATTAGACCATTCATACCAATTAAATTCCGAATGATGGTTTTTAGGAACTTCCACGAACTCTCACACCCAGGCATCAAAGCCACTACTAAACAATTAACGTCAAGATTTATATGGCCTAATATGAATAAAGACATTAGGAAATGGGCTCAAGCTTGTGTCAACTGCCAAAAGTGCAAGGTGTCGATACACACGAAATCAGAAATAGGCAAATATCAAGAAGTGGATGAAAGATTTAGTGTTGTCCACATCGATCTAATCGGTCCTTTACCTCCATCGAATGGTAACATCTACTGTCTGACCTGTATCGACAGGTACACCAGCTGGATGGAAGTTGTTCCGCTACCAGATATGAAGTCTGAAACGGTAGCGAGAGCGTTCTACGAAAACTGGATTGTTAGATTTGGAGCACCGCATACAGTGATATCAGACCGAGGAAAGCAGTTTACTTCTCAACTTTTCAAAGATTTAACAACGCTGTGTGGTATCAAACTTCGCCATTCCACGGCGTACCACCCTCAGTGTAACGGGAAGATTGAAAGACTTCATAGAACCATTAAAACTGCCATTCGGGCCCACAATAATATTAAGTGGACAGAAACGCTGCCAACAGTTCTCCTAGGCTTGCGTGCTGCTATCAACAAAGATAACAACCATTCTTTGTCTCAGATGGTATATGGCAAAACCATCAGACTGCCTGGCGAATTCTTTGATGATTCTAAACATCACCTGCATGCGGAAGAATTTGTTCAACAGCTTCAAAAGCAAATGGAATTGCTCAAACCCTTAAATGAAAAACATCATTCGAAGACTAAAGTATTTGTTCATAAAGATCTGAAAACATGTTCACATGTATTTATCAGGACAGATCGAGTGAAGAAACCTCTGGAACCACCATATGAGGGACCCTTCCCAGTCCTTGAAAGAACAGACAAGTATTTCACACTCAAAGTGAAAGGAAAAAACGTTACCACATCGATTGACCGATTGCGACCTGCTTATTTGCTGGCAGATTCGGACAATATAACGGCAGAACACCCTACTGCACCAAGACCCATCGTGTCGGGAGCGCTGCCTTCTACATCGTGCCAACAGAATCCTGACCCACCAGATGTGGAGAAGTACACAGAATTCCAAGGAACAGGATCAGCACCAGACCTGCCTAGGACAAGATCGGGGAGAATAATCAAGAAACCCGTGAGATTTAAGGAGCAATAGACTATATTTCTCCTTATTTTATTTTCTTGCCTATATGATGTATATATATTGTACTTAACCACTTTGTGCACAAATCGTGACTACGCCACTGGAGGGGGAGTACTGTGGGGACCAGGGATGCAGCACCCCGCCGACGCCGCCGCCGAGATAAATAAACAGACGGCTGCCATAAATCACCACGACCGCGGCACCACAGCGGAGGAATTCCGAGAGAGGACCAGACGTGCATTCCGGGCTGCCTCCTCTTTGTCTTCCCATATAAATGTAGCCAACAAGAAACTCCAATAAACACTAACTTTGAGAGACTTTCTGAGCCATCGCTGGACCAGTAAATCGACACACCACATATCTATTATTGATTTTAACCAACCAAATATCATTAAGTTCATAGCAAATCAGCGTATAGTTTTATATTAGTAGTGGTAACTCAGATAATCGAAGTATTATAAATAAACAACAAAAATCCTTTATTAAGGACACTCGTCCCATACAGGATTCTCCCAGATAGGTAAACAGAAGTAAAAATAGCAGTTATCTACAGAAAGTGGAAATTAAGATTGACCTTTCTTCAAGTTGGATCCATCATCTGTGTTACGCCTATTGTCTGTGTTGTTTTTCAGAATTTGTCAAAAGCTAAAGCATTGGTAATATATGTATAATAAAAATGTTCGATTTGCATAAATTTTCATTATATTTGAGGTATCAAGGTTGAAAATATTATCAAGATAGAGAGTGAGATCCTAAATAAGCTGCTATCCTAGAACCATGAAAATGTAAATTATATAAATGATGTCCTAATTAGCATATTTAGAATCAAAAAGAATTTAAATAAAATATTAAAGCTTTTATGGCCGAAATGTCTCGTTTTTAAATAACTTGAATGCTGTCCAGGCAACCTTTGTTGTCAAGGTTATATATTGAAGTTAATATATAGTGAAAAATAACATATAGAGAATAAATAATTATATATAGATTGATTTTTTTTATTTGGCATAGCCACTTTACCAGCTATACACATCTTTGGAATATTGTGAATATTTCATTTGATCCCCTGTGAATCTCATTAAATAAAGTCCACCCTTGACTGACGAAGCCCATGGTCGCTAGGGGGACGCTTCTCAGTTTGACAAAGCTGGTGTTTAGTTTTATCACCGACCTGAGTCCGCTAGTTTGCGGAGAGGGTCAATAGATGACGTTTAGGTTTAGTGTTTATTTGGCCGTGAGAAGTGACCTTCACTTTTATTAATTAATATATGAATGTATATACATTGTTTTCATTGGTGGTTACTACCGAGAAAGACTCCAACAAATGGATCGTCAGAATTCTTTCCTACAAAGTAAGCAAGTCGATATGGTGGATGACATTGTCCTCCTCTAGTTCAAGTTGATACTTGTAAATGGCGACTTTCGCCAAACGTGTGGTCTTCATGTAATCTGAGAGATTGGGATTGAAACTGATTTATTATAAAGTAAAGATTATATAAATGTTCATATATGCATGAAAAAATTAATTTGATTATAAATATACGAAAATTTTAATATGCCTATATAATATATATAATAAATAAATAGTCTTCATTTGTGTCTTTTACTTCGGGGGGGGGGGGGGGAGCCATCGAAGGATTGATGGAGTTCTTTTCTACAGAGTGAGCAGGTTGATATGATGGCTGACATTTCCCAACTCAAGACCAATATGGCGTTGTAGCTGGTCGCCACTGCTGTGAGTTTCATTGCCTTAGTGGTCATAAGAGAGAGAGAGACACACACACAATGATAATTAACATAATTTCATTGACATCTTGTCAACAGAGTTCGAAGTACACAATTCGCACTATTTATGGAATGATACTGATTAATGTACAATGATGATAATAATTATTCAAAAATATTTAGATATATAAACTACTAGCCGAATGACCCGGGCAACGCCCGGGTTTTACCCGATTAAATGTTTTTATTCAAATACTATTCGTTACAATTATAAATTGGCGCCGTGGATGTCACTCTTGTGAAACGTCCCGCTCCAAACTTTGTGTCTGAGAAGCGATATTTTTATAGAAAGATGATCTGGCTTTTGTTTTCTGCTCGAATGAATGTTTTTCTGTTAGAATTTTGTTCCTGCGTACAAAATAATGAACTGGTTTCACCCGTGGTCTCTGCTTTTTGGAATTTCCCCCCCCCCCCCGATATAATTTTGTATCTGATAATCAAACATGATACAGCAATATCGTCATCATCATTTTCTGACTAAAAATATATAGTTTTAATAATTGATTTATATATATTTTTAAATAGCCTATCGTGTTCCCTGTATTTTTTTACCTATGTATGGAAATTTTGGTTTGAATTAGTGAACTATTGCGAATTTGTATACCGTGCATACAGACCAACAAACAAACAGACAAACACACAAACATTCATTTTTATATATATAGAGATGTACAGTGAATATGTACATGGGGCCTCTGCCACCGCTGCAGAGTTTGATAGAAGATCATCAGCGGGTCTCCAGCGACATCACGCATTGTGCGATCTACGAAGAAAAAAAACGTAGATCATATAATCCGCCGCTGAAAGAGATATTTAGATTGAAACTTCTTTATTAAATCGTGTGTTCATCTAAGGTTAAATATATACAATATTGAATAAATATATAAGATTAAATTTTATGTAAAACATATATATATGAATAAATAAATGTAAATATATGAAATAATTTATAGATATACAGAGAAAGAGATGCACTTAAGAGATGCAACCATTAGAATCTTATAAGTTAAGTAGCTTGAATGGCAAGCATCGCAAAGACCATTCTACTTCTTTTTCGTACCATTTTCTTGCAGCCAAAAAAAATGTATATGTCAATGATCATACCAATCTTTTATGTAAATTTTCCTCTTATATTGGCTGTACTGTAAAAAAAAAATAATTCACAGAAACATGCTAAACTTCATGGGAGAGCGTTGTATTGTTATATTGAATTGAATTAATGGTAACGCGCATTTTAAGATATATGGTAAAATATTTCATTTAGCCTTTATCTTTCAGAGAGAGATTGAGATTGAAACTGATTTATTACAATGTTCATATAAGATTATATATGATTAATTACAAAATTGAATAAATAAGAATAAATATGATTATATAATGATAAATTTCAGAGAGAGAGAGAGCGCTGATTAAGTAATTTAAAGGAACTGTGTTAAGATTAGTGAATAAATCGAATTAAAAAATAATCAGTGAAATCTTGATGTTTTTTTTTTTACCATGAGTAAGGTTGTTTTTTATTATTTAGATAGAATAAGTAGTGGCGTAGAAAGTTAAGCTTAAAATATATGGCATTTTTGTTTCATTAAATTGACCTCTCTTTGTTTAAAAGTATTTGAATTAATAAATATATTTATATAAAGCTGCACTTATGTTAAATTGAAAATTAACATACAACATACTGCTTGTTTTCTCTATATCCCTTTTATCCAAGTGGTTCTATAGTCAAAAAGGTGCTATAATAATAATAGGAAAAAATTATATGCCTATATATATAATATTTAAAATATTAACGTTGACTTTGCTTTGAATTTTGTTGGACACCAGCCAGCGCCGCCACTCAAGTATAACACGTGACCGGAAGGATGACGTCGGCACCCCTCCAACTGACTGTAAAAGTTTAGCCTAACGACGCTGTTGTTTTGTTTACCTTCTACGGAGGATGTAACCTCTTTGTTTCCTCTCTTTCCCTTTTTAATCTTTATATAACCTATGCTTTAATAAATTAGTTAGTGCAAGGCTCTTGTCCTAAGTGTAACCAAGTACCTTGTCTACACCCCTACAAGAGAAGATTATGAGACTGATTGGAGCTGCCTGAAGCATTGAACGGTAAGCCTATTTTTTGTTCTCTCCCCCCCCCCCCCTTCAGTGGACGCCATCTTATAATGGAAGCTAACGAAAGTTTAACGAAAATTACCAAGCTAAATGGATTAAACTATTCCTCATGGAGCTTCCAAATTAAGCTCATTCTGATGGACAATGACTTATGGTCAATTGTTGACCCAGGCGAAGTCAAACCCGAGGGAGGGGATGTTGGTCTAATCAACAAATTTAATACGAGGCAGAATAAGGCTTTAGCAAAGATATGTCTCTCTATTGGTGAGGAGCAGCAGAACCATATCAGACATCTAAATTCCCCCAAAGAAGTTTGGGATGAATTACAAAGACTTTATGCACCCAGGGATAGCAAACACAGAATTCTCCAACTGCGTCGAAAGTTGTACTCCCAGAAATTCTGTCAACATGCGAACATGAATGCCTATTTGGGAAGCATAAATCTAATAGTGAGTGAACTCACAGGTGTAGGGGATAAAATTGAAGACGGTGATCTAAGCATGCTAATTCTTTGTGGAATGCCCGAGGACTGGGATAATGTTATATCAACAATGTGTAACTTACCAGAGTCAGAGTTCACCAGTGCCAACATCAGACGTAAATTGTTAGCTGAGGCAGAGCGCCGGTATGCTACAAAAAATAAAGGGATGGGTGCACTGTCAGTCAGGAACTCTAACAAGAAACAATTCCCTCATGAACATCAAGGTTCTAAAACTGTTAGAAAATGTTTCGGATGTGGGAAAACAGGACATATTGCACGGGACTGTTTCAAACTGAAAAAGAATAACGGTAAACAACAGGGAAAGGGAGCGATACATCAACATCACGAAGCAAAGAACTTGAATGTGATGTATAATGCAGCAGTTGTATCAGAAGAGGATACGTGGGTAATTGACTCAGGTGCCACGCATCATATGACTCCGAACAGAAGGTATTTTTCCACGTTGAATGACGACAATGTAGGACAAGTGACCACCATTGATGGTACATCGCATTCAAACATAGGAAGAGGTAATGCTCAAGTAGATCTGATCAACAATTCTGGACAACTTAGAAGCATAGTTGCTCAGAATGCAATGTTCGTACCTGGGATCAGACATGGTGTACTCTCTGTTCTACAAATTGTGGAAAATGGTCATGAGGTTATCTTCGACAAGAAGGGATGTCATATCTACGACAATGATCATAACTTGATGATCAGAGCAGAGAAGAGAGGAAGGCTCTATCTCGTCAGGACTGCTCCGTCCAGATTTCCAGAATCAGGAGAATGTTCAAATTCCTTTGCTCAAACCAACAATTTTCGTAAATTCCCACTAAATTTATGGCATCAGAGACTCATGCATATCAACTATGACACCATAGTAGACATAATGAAAAGAGAAGTTGTCATTGGTTTGAACTGTCAGGCTCAAAAACCTGATAAGTGCTCTGATTGTATGATTGGAAAATCGACAAAAAGACCTTTCCTGAATTTGATATCTACCAAGGAAACTCAGACACTAGCTCTTGTTCACTGTGATCTAATGGGACCGTTCAACATTGAGAGCTGGGGTGGATCAAGATTTGTCTTGACCATCATTGATGACGCATCAAGATATACAAGGGTATATTTCCTCAAAAGGAAGGGCGATACTCTAGAAAAATTCAAGGAATGGATGAAAGAAGCTGAAAATCAGACGGGATTTTCTCTCAAGAGGATCCGTACAGATAACGGACTAGAGTTCTGTTCATCTCCTTGGGATATTTTCACGAAGACCCATGGTATAGTACATGAACGCACCATGGTCTACACACCTGAACAGAATGGTGTCGCCGAACGCATGAACAGGACTTTGCTGAACTTAGTGAGGAGTACTGTGAACAGTTGCAATCTGCCAACCGCCTCTTGGGCAGAGCTCACCAACACAGCAGCATACTTGAGAAATCGTGTTACAAACCGACACAATGAAGAGAAAACGCCTTTTGAATTGTGGTTTGGAAAAAGACCTGCTCTGCAACATCTGAGAGCAATCGGCTGCGAAACCTTTGTTCATGTTCCAAAACAAAGAAGGAATTCGAAGCTTCAGCCAAGAGCCACTAAAGGAATTCTCGTGGGTTATTCTCTACAGGGACGAGGTTGGAGAATCTGGATTCCTGAAAAACGCCAAGTGGTGGAATCTAGAAATTGTGTATTCAAAGAAGAAATCCTCTATAAACAGCCCAAAAGAGAAAGGGATACTCTACCATCTGTTTATTTCTCCTCGAAAGAGGCCTCCTTTCAAGAAGAAAGTAATGCAGATCAACCAGTAGACCGAGAAACTGAAGAACTGATTGGAACTACAGGTGGAATAGATCAGCTATCTGAGACTCTCCCAGAGAACCTAAGAAGCCATCCAATGACACTCCGAAGTCTTGGAAAGACGGCAGAATCTCCGGAAGAGGATAATAGTGGTGGACAGATAAATGCCACAAGTGCAGAGGACAATAACCCCACTTATGAAGAAGCCATGAACAGCCCTGAGGTAGCTAATTGGATAGAAGCCATTGAAGAAGAAAGGGAATCGCTCGAAAGACATGATGTATGGCAATTGCAGGAATTGCCGAAAGGTATCAAACCTTTAAAATGTAGATGGGTACTAAATAAGAAAATCAATGCAGTGGATGGTACCACTAGATACAAAGCACGTCTAGTCGCCAAAGGCTTCACTCAACGTAGAGGAATTGACTACAACGAAATCTATACTCCTGTTTCCAGTTTTGAAACTATAAGGCTATTAACGGCGATAGCAACAGAAAAGGACTGGTTCATTGATCAATTCGACGTGAAGAGTGCTTATTTTCATGGGACACTCAATGAGACTATTTACATGGAACAACCTGAATGCTTCAAGAAACCAGGAGAAGAAAACTTGTTCTGCAAGCTTAAGAAATCAATCTATGGATTAAAACAGAGCGGAAAATGCTGGAATAAATTCTTAAACAAATAACTTCACGAAATAGGATTCCAACGTAACCCTATTGATCCGAGCATCTACGAAGTTGAACTTGGAGAAGGAAGGATCATTCTCTCAATCTATGTGGATGACATCTTTGCCATTTCAGAGAATCAAGCAGCGAGAAACAAATGCAGAGAACTCTTAAATTCCAGTTTTGAAGTGAAGTATCTAGGACCAATTTCTCATATGCTTGGAGTATCCTTCAAGAAGTCAGAAGATGGAAGTATGACTCTTTCTCAAAGTAACTACATAGAAGAACTGCTTCAATGTTTCAGACTACAGGATGCAAAAGGTGTCTCGACTCCAATGGAAACCAATCTTGACCTGAGTGTAAGGAAAAATGGAAATTCCAATGAGCGGTTTCCATACCGTGAACTGATCGGAGGACTGTCATACCTTTCTCAGAGAACCAGGCCCGACATCGCCTACGCAGTCGGGATCCTATCCAGATACTGTGATAACTACACAAGAAAACACTGGGAAGCTGGGAAACGCGTGCTGCGTTATCTGAAGAGCACCAAGGACTTTGGCATAACTTACAGAATCCACTGGCAAACCTTTGATTGCCTTTTCGGATGCAAGTTGGGCCTCAGACATTGTAGACCGAAAAGGAGTATCTGGACATCTCATCATTTTAGCTGGAGCACCAATAATTTGGAGAAGCACCAAACAAACAGTTACCGCTTTGAGTACTATGGAATCGGAATACATTGCACTGTCATCAGCTGTGAAGGACATCACATGGGTACGGAATCTGATGGAACAGCTGAAAATGTCAAGTTTGATTTGTGGAGAAACAAAAGTATTCTGCGACACCAAGCTGCAATTTCCCATGCGGAAAATTACATCGACAAATCGAAAACTAGACATTTTGCCGTAAAGTACCATTTTGTTCGAGAAAAGATCTCAGAAGAAGCAATCGAACTTTTCTACACTCCGAGTGCTGAGAACCCTGCTGACTTCCTTACCAAGCCTCTTGCTAGAAGCCAGCATGAAAAGTACTGTAGAGCGCTGATGGACTATCGGAATAAACGTCCAGCTGAAGTTTTTCCGGGAGGGGATATGTTGGACACCAGCCAGCGCCACCACTCAAGTATAACACGTGACCGGAAGGATGACGTCGGCACTCCTCCAACTGACTGTAAAACTTTAGCCTAACGACGCTGTTGTTTTGTTTACCTTCTACGGAGGATGTAACCTCTTTGTTTCCTCTCTTTCCCTTTTTAATCTTTATATAACCTATGCTTTAATAAATTAGTTAGTGCAAGACTCTTGTCCTAAGTGTAACCAAGTACCTTGTCTACACCCCTACAAGAAATTTTTAATGAAACAGATTCCAAGAATTATTAATTAAACATTATATTTATTGAATTACAAGAGAGAGGACAAAATATAAAAGGGAAACTGATATTAAACAAAGGAACTTTTTTTTTCGGTTAGAGCCTATTTACCTGTGAGCTTACACACACTCTGTGGTAACAATTAATTAATATATATATACAACAGATATTCAAATCAACATGATAATTATAATTTCGCAGACTATATGAAAGTATACTGTATAAAAATACAAATATAACAAAATTTTAAAAAAGTTAATAATAAATGTTTTTATAAACATATCTAAAAGCCTTACACAAGAAATTTCTTTATTTTAGATATTTTTTATAAAAAAATATATCGCAATTTTCTTAATTCTGAATAAATGTTTTACAGGTTTTAGGTAGTAAAGAGAATATGAATCTTATTCAGACGATTATATCAACTACCATTGTCTTAATCCAATTTGAGTTGGTATAAAGAAACAAGTAACAAAAAGGCCAATTGAAGATAGCACTTGATTAATATCAAGATAAAAAATATTCCCGCAATTCAACAAATTTAATCTTGAATGATATTTTAGGCACATTAGTCTGAATACAATATTTTTATCTGCATCATTTTGAAAAGTAACTTTATGAAGTAATAAAGTAATCGTCTGCAAATATTTTAAATTTATTAAACTGCCCATATATATGTAATATATGCCAAAGTTATTACACTGCAATATTTGATGTATTACACTGTTGTAGAATCCTGTCGACTTTAGGAATAGCTGTGGTATTCTACTATGTTGGGAAACCTTACTCTTGGTGTTGAAGGTTGTTGAAATGGTGACGCAGTCGTGGTGAATGATGCAGTCGTGGTGGATGATGCAGTCGTGGTGGCTGAGTGAAAGGATTACACACAGGGGAAATAAGCCGGGACACTTGATGGTTGAAAATATAAGGCAACGGGTTGGAGGAAAGAAAGCTTTTGAGAAAGGCAGAGCGGTTTTTGATGATTAATTAGTTGATCACATGGCGATGATTGGATTTAGATGAAATGAGCGGCGAGAGAGGTCTCGAGAGTAGATGTTACCTTGTTGGAAGCGAAGGAGCAACTGACAATTCTTGCTTTTCGATTTAACACCAAGACTCAGTTTCTTTCTGATTGGTCGAGAGATGATCACATGATCTTTTCCTATTGGTCGACCTATTTAGGTGCTGTCTTCTGATTGGCCGGCGGTTTCCTTTGGTGTTGCTTTTGCTGGAAGATATATCCGATTTCGTCAGGAAGTGTTGGGTAGCTCGACGCTTATAACTTCGGCGGATATTAGATACGTCCTGTCTTTGCCGGAAATATTGGGTGTTAGCTTAACATTTATAACTTCTGCGGTCACTAGATACGTCCTGTCTTGTCCGGAAGTATTGACTGTACAAGTTATTTATACTGGTGCCCGCTTTTAGCCTGCTTCCTATGCCTTGTTGCCACTTCCTTTCCTTCCTCCAGTTACCTTATTCTTTATTAAATCTTTGAAAATCATACATGGTACATACATAGTGGGTCGGGGGGTATACAATTATATACAAATTATGACAGATGCGCCCCCTACATGTGAAGAATTCAAGAAGGGGTTAGCCTGAGAGAATTCTGTAAAGTGAAAAATAATTTTGTGGGAAAATTAGTTGTGGGTATTGAGAGGTTATATACAAGTATTGGTGGTGATATAAGAGGTAAAATAGAGTGGTGTTGATGATATAGGTTGAGTATAATTAATAGAAATCAAAAATTTTTAATTGTAAGAAATCAATGAATGCTATGGTATATAGTGGGCTAAAAAGAAAGGAAAATGCGCCTAAACGAATTCTACTCGAGATAGGAAATGAAATCGAGGGCGTTCTATTAAGGCTTTTGAAATCAAAATAAAAATAATATAAAAATAGTTGAATGAAATCAAAATTGAATGTGTTTGGTTGAAAAAGAAAAATATTTTGTTGCATGGTGACAAAGACAACTGCTTAGTTACTTTTTTGCTCGACTTTTGAGAAAAGAAATCGAGGAAATTTCATAAGGCCCTTTTAAAATCAGAACAAAATAAAATAAGAATAGTTGAATGAAATCAAAATTGAATGTGTTTGGTTGAAATAGAAAAATTGTTTTGTTGCATGGTGATAAGGGAAAATGCCTAGTTACTTTTTTGCTCGAATTTTGGAAAAGAATTCGAGGAAATTTCATAAGGTCTTTTGAGAAATCAAAGTAAAATAAAAAGTTGGAAGAAATCAAAGTGAATGCTTGGTGCATGGTGAGAAAAAAAAAGGAAAAATGCCTAACCATATTCTAGCTCGAAATTGGGAATGGAAACCGAGGGAATTTTATTAGGGCTTTTGAGAAATCAAAATAAAATAAAAATAAAAATAGTTGAATGAAATCAAAATTGAATGTGTTTGGTTGAAAAAGAAAAATATTTTGTTGCATGGTGACAAAGACAAATGCTTAGTTACTTTTTTGCTCGAATTTTGGAAAAGAATTCGAGGGAATTTCATAAGGCGCTTTGAAATCAAAACAAAATAAAATAAGAATAGTTGAATGAAATCAAAATTGAATATGTTTGGTTGAAAAAAAAATTGTTTTGTTGCATGGTGATAAGGGAAAATGCCTAGTTACTTTTTTGCTCGAATTTTGGAAAAGAATTCGAGGAAATTTCTTAAGGTCTTTTGAAATCAAAATAAAATAAAATAAAAGGTTTTTGAGCGAAATCAAAGTTGAGTGCTTGGTTGAATGAAAAAAAAAAAGGAAAAATGAAAAATAAAAAGGTTTCAAAAATAGGATGATTTAATGTTTTTAGTGTAACCGAAAACCAATGAGTTTTCGTTGATAATGAAGCTATACTAATATAAGTTAAGTGATAAATAGAATGATAATTGATAGTTAAATATGATAATAATTTGAATAAATTGTTAATTTGGTTAAATATTTTGAATTTAATTGAAAAATAGTAAAATTGGCTAATGTACAAACAATAAAATGTATTGAATTGAATTCTTTTGTATACATGCCCTAATCTAGATGTATTAATGCTTACTTATGCCCTATAAATTTTTTGTCTTTGTGTGTATTGTGAAAAATGTTAGTAGTTTTTGGTGTAAGAAATGTGTGTGTGAATTCTATGTGTTGTCAAGATCCTAAGGTCTGTGGTATTTATGTGTAGATGGAAGGTGTAGCGTTTTTTTTTAAAGTTTGTAAAGTATTTGATCAATTATGATGGGAGTATGAACTCATTTAAATGTGTGTGACGTCTTGTACCTTTTTTAGATTTCCGAGTGACAGTTGATTTGACTACATTGTAAAAATCGATACGCAGGCTTGAATTGGAACCCAAAATTGGTGGCATAGAGGAATCTATGGCTGGGGAGAGCGGTGACCTAATTTGGATGAGCGGGGCCTTGTAATGAGACGCCGGAAGCGGGACGTGTCGGGGACGCGAGGTCCAGTCTAAACTTACCCACCCCCTGTTTGCACGTAATTGGAGTCATGGCGACGTCTTTGTTTCTTCGCGGGAAGATATCTGCCTCGCTTCTACGTTTCCTGTCGACCTAATTGACTTTGTGCACGCCTAATTGTTTTTTATAATTGAATCTTTTACTTTCGGCATTGGTTGCGTTGCGTGTGTGATATGTTTGGTGTACGAAATTTTGTTTTGTTTGTGGGTTTTACTTGTTTGACGATGTCTTGTGTCATGTTCTGCCAATAACATTATGGAGAGATGAGTTGGTGTAATTTCGACATTATTTGTATTTTGAAAATCCGGACGTTGTATCCATTTATTAAATCGAAGGGTCGCTGTGACTTTAGTAAAAAAAATGCCATTCAGTGATATTAGGGTGGAATTGAGTGAAAAATGAGGTTTACGACGTGAACACGCTTTGAGTGGAGATGTGTCACAGGTGTGGTGAAAAGGCGTCTGTGGCCTGAAATGAAAAGTTTTGTGGGGTGACCTGTGACACGAATCGAAAAAAAAAAAATTTTGTGAATGAAAAGGTGTCACGCGAAGTCCTTATTTGTACAAAATTTAACCTGTTCTCACTATGAACAACAAATTTATTAAAGTCATATATCGAAATTTCTATTGTTATTGTATATGGCACCTTTTAAGGTGAACATTTTTTAGTGTTTTGGGTAGACGAGATGATTGTTACTAACGACGGTGCATGCGTTTGTTGGTGGTTGTCGTCTTTTGGCGCGAGTGTCGCGCTGGTTGGGCGGGTTGTGCGTGTTTGTTAGCGTGAAAACCGTCCTTTGGATGGATGTTGTCGGTGTATTGTTGTTGCGAATGTCGTGATTGTTGCTAAATACGTTTGTGGGATTGTTGTGAGGTACATTTTTATGGCGTGGCGACGTATGGTCATGCATGGATTTTGTGTGGTAAGTGTGTGAGCTGTACTGACACGTTTTTTTGGGCATGGTGAGGGTTGAAGCCGTTGTGGCTTGTATTTGAGGGCATATAGCACTGGTAATTGGGTTGAGTGATAAACATGGTAGTGGGGTCAATGAATGCAGGCAAGGGTTGTCCTGTGTGACAAATTTGGTTGCAGTGCGAGTCCTTTCGGACAGGTTTGGCCTAGCCCGTGCGTGCATTCATTGAGTACAAAGGTTAGATATGGTTAAAGGGGTAGGTAGGATTAGCTATGAGTCCAAAGTCAATTTCTTGACGCCATAGGGTGGGTGCCTACCTCAGTTCAACAGGTCTCCTCTGGAACGTCTTGGTTTGGGATGGTTGGCTTGGCTCGGGACTGCTCGCACCGTCCGCGAAATTGAAGTGAAGTCCGGTACTGGAAGATCATTTTGGGATCGTTTGGGCTGTCCCGGGTCGCGCGGATTGGTTTCGGGGACTGTGTACGGCATGGCGGTGGATGACTTCTCGGTGGTCGGTGTCCGGCCTTGGTGACACTCGCCTGGGGTTGGCGGGGGTTGTGTCCGTCGTCCTCCCCGGGGAATGGCGCTCCGGAATTCCGTCTCATTTTGCGGGGCGTTGACACGTCGGAGGGCCACGGTCATCTGCCATATGATGGCCGCTAGAAGGCGCCTGGTCGCCTCTCTTCTTGTCCGCTTCTTTTCCGCTGGTTTTGTCAGTTTCTTCTCTCTCGGTTTATCATTGCCTTTTGTTTTGCTGGCGCCTGGGCTAATTTACATCTTTATCCTGATTAAGCTCCATAATCTTTATCCTGTCGACTCTATGTAATATATGATCCAAAGTTATTACACTGCAATATTTGATGTATTACACTGTTGTAGAATCCTGTCGACTTTAGGAATAGCTGTGGTATTCTACTATGTTGGGAAACCTTACTCTTGGTGTTGAAGGTTGTTGAAATGGTGACGCAGTCGTGGTGAATGATGCAGTCGTGGTGGATGATGCAGTCGTGGTGGCTGAGTGAAAGGATTACACACAGGGGAAATAAGCCGGGACACTTGATGGTTGAAAATATAAGGCAACGGGTTGGAGGAAAGAAAGCTTTTGAGAAAGGCAGAGCGGTTTTTGATGATTAATTAGTTGATCACATGGCGATGATTGGATTTAGATGAAATGAGCGGCGAGAGAGGTCTCGAGAGTAGATGTTACCTTGTTGGAAGCGAAGGAGCAACTGACAATTCTTGCTTTTCGATTTAACACCAAGACTCAGTTTCTTTCTGATTGGTCGAGAGATGATCACATGATCTTTTCCTATTGGTCGACCTATTTAGGTGCTGTCTTCTGATTGGCCGGCGGTTTCCTTTGGTGTTGCTTTTGCTGGAAGATATATCCGATTTCGTCAAGAAGTGTTGGGTAGCTCGACGCTTATAACTTCGGCGGATATTAGATACGTCCTGTCTTTGCCGGAAATATTGGGTGTTAGCTTAACATTTATAACTTCTGCGGTCACTAGATACGTCCTGTCTTGTCCGGAAGTATTGACTGTACAAGTTATTTATACTGGTGCCCGCTTTTAGCCTGCTTCCTATGCCTTGTTGCCACTTCCTTTCCTTCCTCCAGTTACCTTATTCTTTATTAAATCTTTGAAAATCATACATGGTACATACATAGTGGGTCGGGGGGTATACAATTATATACAAATTATGACATATATATATATAGGAAACAGAAATAAATTTTAATCCTTTATGTAATATCCAAAATGATGCAACTAAATAATTATTTTCTAGAAAATCACTAAACGCAACCATTCCAATTGTAGCTCCAATAAATTGAATTAAAATATAAAATATAGGAAATGGATAAATTTTATTTAATTCGTTTATAATTGATGAATAGTTATTATATTTATAAATTATTTGATCATAATATCGAATTTATTTAAATTATCTTTGAGTGTTGATGTAGATTTTCTTGTAAGCAAAGATAAATGAATAATAATTTTACAAAGTTTATCCATACACAGGTTTCTAATAAATGATAAATAAATTCATCATTCAAATATAAAATAATATAATTCGTATAATTTGACATATTAAAATATATTAATCTAAAATACATTAATGGCCAGGATATATAACAGATATTAGTAATTAAAATAATCATTCTTATTTTAATTCTTTGTTTCAAATTATATTTAATTCTATACTTTCTCATGATGTCATTAATTTCTTTACTTTTGAAAATGTGTATTACGTATAACAATATAATATCAAATGCTTGATAAATATTATTAAAAATAATTTGAAAATTTATATAAAATTTTGAAATATTTGTTTCATCACTATTTAGAATATAGAAATCTAAAATTCTATATAGAGATTTTGGATATATAAATAGAAATATTAAAATCAAACGAATAATAGAAACATGCTTAATATAGCCTTTGAGAATCATTTTAAGGGTCATTTTTACCAGAAAATATTATGGCTTTTACCTATAGAATCAAAATTCTATCAACTAATGAAATTATTGATCATTTTCCACCAGTTATTTGTTAATAAATAAATCTTGTCACAACAAGATATAAATTAAAATGGTTGCTAGGGAATCTTCAAAGAAACATTTCCTTCTAAATGTTTATATTTTGAATAGCCTAAATAATTTAGAATTGAGTATCTCTTATATATATATATTAAAAATAAAGAAGGCATCTCCTGACCACGAGCACATGTGCTTTTTAGATGGCAGAAAAAAAGCACATGTGCTCGTGGTCAGGAGATGCCTTCTTTATTTTTAATATCAACACCTGACCCACTTATCTTTTATTTTTCTCTATTTTTTTTCATATATATATACATCTCTCTCAGGTTCAAATTCACATAAATAGGTACCGCTCAGCAAGAGCAACCTAGTTCATGATAATTGAACAATGAATAATATGTGAAGGTTATTCACATATTAAACAAATTTTAACGCGGGATTTAATCCCGGTTCATGACTGTCGGGAATCGAGCGTGTTACCCTCTCATCCACCGACTTATTGTTTTGTCATCTCTCTCTATTTAAAAAAAAAAAGAAGGCATCTCCTGACCACGAGCACATGTGCTTTTTAGATGGCAGAGCGTGGTCAGGAGATGCCTTCTTTATTTTTAATATCAACACCTGACCCACTTATCTTTTATTTTTCTCTATTGTTTTTTCATCTCTCTCTATATATGGATATTTAAAAATTTACTATATCAAATTGTTATATAACGGGGGAGAGAGAGAATTCCCCCGAGTGCAATTTCCTTCATACTGAAAGTACATCAATAATAAATAGTAGAAGTGTCATAGAATAGCAATACAGAAGTAACACATAAACCACAGGCAAAAAGTGTGTGATGGCAAAAATTGTATTATATTAGTGTTTAGGTATTTGATTTAATATTTTTTTGCAATCCATTCAGTTGTTTCAAAATCAATAAAGTTTAAATAGATGACAGCTTTTCCACCCAACCCCGAGGTACCCGCCCCAGCATATTAACCCTTGAAATTGCCTGAGTTGAGTGAGTGACTGCGATGGATCTTGACTGCGATGCCCATTTTCTCAGTAAGAATAAGAAAAAAATAGGTTCATGAAAAATTAATCCAAAATACTGGCATGTAAATATTTATCTGTAAAAAATGAAAGAGCACATGGAAATTAGGCAAACATATGCGTTTGCCAAGGACTGCGACTGCATTTTAAACGATTTTTTTAAAAGAGATAAAAAAAAAAACAAAGGCCAGAACAAAAATTAATAAAAAATACGAAAGCCATTATTTGCATACAGTAACGCTAATTTTGTAAAGTTTTTTTTTTTTTTAAATTGCATTGTGTGCACTTACCGTAACTTAATAATATAAATTTCTCTCTCAATACTCAATACTTTTTTTTAAAGTAACACTCATTTAAAAAGATATTTCAAAAAAAAAATGCAGAACGCTCATTGGTCGCTTAATAGGCTTGGTGTTGTTACTTCGCATCGTATTTACTCCGCGTAAAAAATAAGTTCTTCAAATGAAAATAATAAATAGCCACAAATACTAATTAAAATGTAGCCTAAAATTTTCCCCAGGTTTATAAAAAGCGACATGCAAAATTTGGTACCAATTGGTTTATTAGTTTTTGAGTTTATCGTGAAACAGACATTGACTTTTATATATAAAAAGATAGGCATAAAGATCCCGCATGAGTTTCTTTTAAATGAAAAATCCAAATTTATTTTTAAGGAGAAATAACGACTATTTCTAACCTTAGAGATGAGGTATGAAAGGATGAATTGTGAAGAGTAATGATGAACGGAAAAATAAAAGTGTCCAGGGATGGGAAACTTTTTATTTTCCGTTTATCATTATTCTTCACAATTCATCCTTTCATACCTCATCTCTAAGGTTAGAAATAGTCGTTATTTCTCCTTAAAAATAAATTTCGATTTTTAATTTAAAAGAAACTCATGCGGGATATTTTCCAATGTCGTTTTACAATCATAAGCCGCATTATATTGTATTATAAGAACAATGTAAAAATAATTACTTTATAAACACTTAATACCCAATGATCATTTACTGTACAGAAGTGAAGAGACAAAAATGTTAAATAACATATAAAATTTTTATTTTGTATATGAAAATAGTTGGAATACAATTAATTTCATAATTAATCTTTATTTGCATAAATTCCTATATACATACTAGTACAATTTACATTATAACGATATTTTAAAAATAGAACAAATCAAACGTATGATACAATAATGACTGTAAGAAGTTTGTAGAATATTGTACAATATGAATTGTTATGTTTATTAAATGATATTGCATTTATTCAATATTGACCATAACACTATTAGACATACAGATTGGACAATTTGGTTCAGTGAATAACCAGCTTTTGATGCATTGTTTATGGAAGGAATGACCACAAGCCATATATTCAGGATTGTTGGACATTGGCTCCAGACACATGCTACATGTCTCTGTATTGGAAATTGGACCAAAAATGAAACTTTTCGTCTTTTCATTAGTAACATAAGTTGGAAGCTGATATTTTTTCTTATCTGAATTCTTTTTCCATATCTTCCATATAGAAATAACGATTAGAATGACAAAAAGGTATGCAACAATGGCAATAAGAATTATTTCCTTCATATTTCTATATTAAGTTCTCAAAATGTTAAAATATAAATTCTCTCTAATATAGTTATCTCTAATAGATAAATTGAATATTTTGTGAATAATTCTTTTTTTTTTTTTAGGCTGAAGAGTTTTTAAAAGGTTGCGCGATTAGATTTGCTTACATTTCAAAATTTAAATAATGAAAACTTTTAAAACATATTTACATATTTTAAATATATATTTTTAAATCTTTAATTAAAAAGACATATATTCGATCAAAATATAATTTATTTTACCAATATTTCAGTTGGCTGAACGCCAACCATTATCAAGTTGTTATAACATTTTAAAGTGTGTCAATAACAAACTCAGCGCCACAATTTTTTTTCTCCCCATTGAATATAACAAAATATTTTAAAACTTAATGCTGTTGACGTTATGTGACGCTGAGTTTTGTTGTTGACACACTTTAAAAATGTTATAATACCTTGATAAAGGTTGGCGTTCAGACAACTGAAATATTGGTAAAATAAATGATATTTTGATCCAATATATGTCTTTTTAATTAAAGATTTAATTATGGATGGCTTTATTTTCAAAACATACATATATATTTAGATCATTCATAGACAAAACTTAAGGAAGTTGTACCTTTTCAGCATGTATATCGGAATTCAGACAATAACTCTGAAAGATATTACAGTGACCTTTATTGAAGACATACGAGATAACCAAGTGTGAACAAAAGTGCCTCCGTCTCCTTCAAAAAGAAAAAAAAAAAGACGACCACGGACGTTGAAATATGAAACTTACTCAAGTTTTGTCCATGAGTGTAACTGTAAAGGTATAAAGGTTTTGGCTTTGTCATCGACCCGAGGCCGCTAGTTGCGGCGACGGTCAATAGATGGCGTCTGGTTTTAGACGTCTATTTTGACGGGAGAGGCGACCCTTGTCTCTTTAGATCAATTTCCTCCCGGCAAAATTTCCATCTCAGGTATAGTTCAACATATAAAGTAATTAAAATCTATATATTAAAAGATAAGGTATTCAAATACAATATAAATTAGCCTCAAAAACAACCTAATATTTTTAATACAACAACAGCAAAAAGCTTTATTAAGATCTTCCAGTCTTATACAGATTCTCCGAGTAGAAATGTAGGGTACATACAGGAATAACAGTAATAGTACCAGTAATAAGCAATGTTTTATTTATTAAATACAAACAACCAAAAGCTTTATTAAGACCTTTTAGTCTTATACAGATTCTTTGAGCACATAAATGTAGGGTATATGTAGGATTAACAGTACTAGTAATAGTACCAGTAATAAGCACATAAGACTTTTCAGTCTTATACAGATTCTCCGAGCACAGAAATGTAGGATACATACAGGAATAACAGTAATAGTACCAGTAATAAGCATTGCAAAAACAACCTAATTTAAATATTTGGGAATCAGAAAAATAATATTATGATACTCTTACATTTATAAATTTTAATATTCAGTTAAACCTGTCTATAGCGCCCCCTCTTGGGACTCACCAAAATAGAGTGCTATAGAGAGGGGGTGCTATAGACAGGTCACTTTTAATGTAAAATGTTTACATTTTAATGTTTAAAATCGAGCGCTATAGAGAGGAAGACGCCTATTAGAGGGAGTGCTATAGACAGGTCACTTTTAATGTAAATCGCATCGTACTACGTATTTAAAATCGGGCGCTATAGAGAGGAAGGCGCTATTTAGAGGGGGTGCTATAGACAGGTCACTTTTAATGTAAATCGCATCGTACTACGTATTTAAAATCGGGCGCTATAGAGAGAAGGGCGCTATTTAGAGGGGGTGCTATAGACAGGTCACTTTTAATGTAAATCGCATCGTACTACGTATTTAAAATCGGGCGCTATAGAGAGGAAGGCGCTATTTAGAGGGGGTGCTATAGACAGGTCACTTTTAATGTAAATCTCATCGTACTACGTATTTAAAATCGGGCGCTATAGAGAGGAAGGCGCTATTTAGAGGGGGTGCTATAGACAGGTCACTTTTAATGTAAATCGCATCGTACTACGTATTTAAAATCGGGCGCTATAGAGAGGAAGGCGCTATTTAGAGGGGGTGCTATAGACAGGTCACTTTTAATGTAAATCGCATCGTACTACGTATTTAAAATCGGGCCTATAGAGAGGAAGGCGCTATTTAGAGGGGGCGCTATAGACAGGTTTAACTATATACAGGGTGCTTCAAAAAAATGTATACACACTTTGAACTTCCTTAGAAAATTTATTTACCGTTCTACAAAGTTAAATTTCAGGAAAATAGAAAACTGAAAGTCCAATATAAATTAAACATAAATAACAAATGTTAATACTGTTCAAATTGGTGACCTGCAGCATCAATACAATTCTGAGTACGAGTCACCACAGATTCTGTACATCGTATCAAAACGTCCAATGATATTTCTCTACACACTGCTTGAATCTCATTCCAAAGAATGTCTAGGTTACGTGGTTTACGTTTGTACACCCCATATTTTACTGTGCCCCACAAGAAGAAATCCAGTGGTGTAAGGTCTGGAGAGCGTGCTGGAAACTCGATTGGCCCCCTGCGTCCTATCCACTGGCCCGACAAATTTTTATCCAGCACGCTCTCCAGACCTTACACCACTGGATTTCTTCTTGTGGGGCACAGTAAAAGATGGGGTGTACAAACTTAAACCACGTAACCTAGACATTCTTTGGAATGAGATTCAAGCAGTGTGTAGAGAAATCTCATTGGACGTTTTGATACGATGTACAGAATCTGTGGTGACTCGTACTCAGAATTGTATTGATGCTGCAGGTCACCAATTTGAACAGTATTAACATTTGTTATTTATGTTTAATTTATATTGGACTTTCAGTTTTCTATTTTCCTGAAATTTAACTTTGTAGAACGGTAAATAAATTTTCTATGGAAGTTCAAAGTGTGTATACATTTTTTTGAAGCACCCTGTATATATATCATAACGAATACTAATAATGAGTAATTATAATATAATCATCTTTTTATTTAACATTTGTTAAAACAATTTTCATTGGACAAACATTTCCTCATGCAGAAACTAGGAAAATCTGGTTTATTCACAACTAGTAAATCTATCTATAAGGGCAAAATATTTATCAATATTTAGATTGGCAAGACGGCACCTCAAGGTACAAGCACGGCATAATAACATACACTTATGAACAAAACTTAAGGAAATTTAATATTTTAATCATAAACCACTCCTTATTTGTTTATATAACCGCGGAGTTCCCATATATGTAAATTGGAACGTTCTCCTTTAATATATATATATATATATATATATATATATATATATATATATATATATAATAAAATATAATAAATACACGTGCTAAATATATATACATGGGCTAAAAGGTACAACTACTTCAAGTTTTGACCATGAGTGTTTTATACAAATGAACCCTACGCCAGCCACCTCGTAGGAAACTATTGTACCTTAATTAAGTTGACAAGATGCCAATAGAAATACAGATAATATTAGATAATTCGAGGCCCAAGGAGTCAAAAAAAAATCGAATTATCCAAAAATTCGAATCAAAAACGTTTTTAATAAAAGGCTTAAAATTCTAAGGACCAAGATAAATATTCTAATTATCCAAGTTCTACTGTATATTGGTAAATAAATTAATATTTAAACCAATATATTGTATATATATATATGTCGTAAACCCGGGTAAGCAAACAAGTGAGTTGGAAGCAGTCGGGGTTGAGTGGCAAGGCGTGCAGAGTGGGAAGTCCGCACGGGACAGTAAGGACAAAGTTTGGGATCAAAAGGCGCTCTCCTAGTACGTCTCACGTGGCACCAGGACCAGGGGAAGTTGAGGACTACCAGAGAAAAGCTCGGCGTCCTGCATAAAGCCGCGGAGTCCGTCGTGAGATGACAATGGACCTAATACTGAGCGTGCCTGTCAGAAATTCAACTGTAACTCTAACTGTCGACAGCCGGCCTGCCTTCCCTCTTCTTCCTGCCCGGATCCCCGGGGATTGATTCTCATTGGTCAGTGACTTAAGTGGGTCATCCTCCCCTCCCCTGCGGTCCGGTGGCAAACTTGAGACGACTGGGAAGACGTCATACTTTATTACTTACATAAGGCAGATTGTGATATTTTAGAGCAATAGAGTGGTTAAACATAATCAATAGTGGTACAATTTATATGGATTTATACTAATATAACCATGGCCTGTCCTATGGTACAAAAATAATAAAGATTTAAGTTATATTAATAAAAAAAAAGTTATAATTAATTACACGAAACATGTAAAGAAGGCAGATAGGAACAGAGTTAATGGTTATTATGATGGTACAAGCTTAAATAAGGACTATTAACTTATATAGCTTTGTTTAAATTACGATATATATATATATATATTAATACCTTATCAACATATATAGTCACGACCGTCTTTCCTCAATTCCTCATGTCACGGATGCGCGCGCATCATCATTATGATCATTATCATTATCTAATGATAATAATAATAATTATTATTATTATTATACATAATGTAGCCACGCTCAATAAGTTAAAACAGCAAGCAGGTAAACAGCGTGGTAAGTTTCTTTTATTGGTAACTACGAGCTTTCGGACATCAGCTGCCCTTCTTCAGGTACAATGGGTGGTTGGAAAAAGTGAACCAATATATATGTGCAGTAAATTAGCATAAGAGAAAGCTAACTAACATCTATTTAAAATAATTAAGAAATTTACATAGGAACTAAAGATAGAAGTACGAAATTTCTAAAAAATACGAAATTTCTAAAAATGGACTAAAAATCTGTATATGACGGATAAAAGGTAAAACACGAGAAAAAAGGATGGGAAGACAAGAGAAGCGTAGGCGTCTAGGCACAATGAAGGAAGGAAGCGAGATAAGATGTCAGTGGCCAAGTTTAGAAAAAGCAGTATATTGAGGGGGGAGATCTATTTTTCTATTAAAACTAGGGATGGAGTTGGACACGAGAGCCTCCAGGACCAAACGTTGATATTTATTCTTAACTTCACTGTATACCGGAATCGTGTTGCGTAGATTAAAAGAGTGGTTAAATTCGTGGCTGTGTTGATATAGTAGTGACTTACGATCATGGGAACGGATGTTACGTTCGTGTTCTAGGACACGAGTGGCAATGGTGCGGCCAGTTTCTCCGACGTATGATTGTGGACAGTCATTGCACGGTATTCTGTAGATGGCATTGGAGGAAGATTGGGGGCTGGGCCTGACGGAGCTTTTTGTGAGGGGATGGCGTAACGATGTGCCTAGGGAAGGTGATTTTTTAAAAAACGTGCGGATGCCGAATTTACGCAGATAAAAACCGATGTCGGAATTCGTAGTAGAAAACGGAAGAACGCAAACATCTTTAAACGGGGGAGGAATAGAACTGTCGTGGTTTGGTGAATAAAAGTGTCGATCGATAAAGTTACGTGGGTAACCCGCGGATAAAAGGTGTAGGTAAACGATCCGTTTTTCGATTCTACTGAATAAAGGAAGGGAGCAATGAGTAAAAACGCGCTTAGAAAGAGTTTTCACGGTGGTAATTTTATGGGAGACGGGAGCATGTGATGAAAAATGCAAGTAAGAAGGGGTAAAACCAGTTTTACGAAAAACGGTTGTATGGAAACGACCCTGGAGGTTAACCACTACGATTTCCGACATCGGTTTTTATCTGCGTAAATTCGGCATCCGCACGTTTTTTAAAAAATCACCTTCCCTAGGCACATCGTTACGCCATCCCCTCACAAAAAGCTCCGTCAGGCCCAGCCCCCAATCTTCCTCCAATGCCATCTACAGAATACCGTGCAATGACTGTCCACAATCATACGTCGGAGAAACTGGCCGCACCATTGCCACTCGTGTCCTAGAACACGAACGTAACATCCGTTCCCACGATCGTAAGTCACTACTATATCAACACAGCCACGAATTTAACCACTCTTTTAATCTACGCAACACGATTCCGGTATACAGTGAAGTTAAGAATAAATATCAACGTTTGGTCCTGGAGGCTCTCGTGTCCAACTCCATCCCTAGTTTTAATAGAAAAATAGATCTCCCCCCTCAATATACTGCTTTTTCTAAACTTGGCCACTGACATCTTATCTCGCTTCCTTCCTTCATTGTGCCTAGACGCCTACGCTTCTCTTGTCTTCCCATCCTTTTTTCTCGTGTTTTACCTTTTATCCGTCAT
Source organism: Cordylochernes scorpioides (assembly GCA_030710605.1). Lineage (NCBI taxonomy): Eukaryota > Metazoa > Arthropoda > Arachnida > Pseudoscorpiones > Chernetidae > Cordylochernes > Cordylochernes scorpioides. The sequence continues at coordinate 6,732,257 of CP092865.1, forward strand.
ATACAGATTTTTAGTCCATTTTTAGAAATTTCGTATTTTTTAGAAATTTCGTACTTCTATCTTTAGTTCCTATGTAAATTTCTTAATTATTTTAAATAGATGTTAGTTAGCTTTCTCTTATGCTAATTTACTGCACATATATATTGGTTCACTTTTTCCAACCACCCATTGTACCTGAAGAAGGGCAGCTGATGTCCGAAAGCTCGTAGTTACCAATAAAAGAAACTTACCACGCTGTTTACCTGCTTGCTATCATTATTATATTATTATTATTATTTTATTATTAATATATATAGTCACGACCGTCTTTCCTCAATTCCTCATGTCACGGATGCGCGCGCATCATCATTATGATCATTATCTTCTATAGAAGCTTCTATCTTTATAATTATGTATATTTACAAAAAGTCAATTCGCTCGCGCCTCTAGCGGTGAAAATGAGGGGTAATACCAGCTGACCTAATGTACATGTAAAGTTTGGAGCGGGACGTTTCACAAGAGTGACATCCACGGCTCCAATTTATAATTGTAACAAATAGTATTGGAATAAAAACATTCAATCGGGTAAAACACGGGCGTTGCCCGGGTCATTCGTCTAGTTGTATATATATGTATAGACAAATATGTAAAGACATACATGTATGACAGCGCAAGTGTCCCTAGGGGGACATAGCACTTTAAATTGAAATAAAATAAATAAATAAACCAATATATGTGTGACTTTTTATATAAATAATTATAAGAATTGATTTATTTTAAAAATCAAACATGTATTAAAAGAATCACTCAAGGTTCAGGTTGCCACTCAACCACACAGGTATCTGAAAAATATTGTACCATTTAGTTTTAGGCCATGATGTTGATTAAATGAAGCAAATATGATATACTAGACAGTTTTATATGAAATATATTATTTATTTACAAAGTATAAAATTAAAACAAATTATCATACTTAAAATAAGAATAAAAATAAATATAACAGGATAAATAACAAGAATGAAATTTCCCATCTATTTCTTGATTATTATATCTTCAATTTTTCTTTTCAGGGTATTAGGCGGTCTCCTTGGAACGCTTACTATATACACACACATATAAAATAATTATAAATATATCCTTATATATGTTGTAATATACAACAACACAACAACAAAAAGCCTTTATTCAGGGTCACTGACCCTATACAGGATTCACCAGAGGTATGCATAAGAATAAAGCAGTGAGACAAAGGAAATAACGATATATACAGAAGAAAAAGAAAAGAAAAAAAAAACAAGAAAGAGAAAGAGGGAAGCAAGAAAAACAACACAAAAAGAGTAGCAGTAAGAAAGTGAGAAGTGAGTGTCACTTGGCCTTCTTCTGAGATATGGACTTGTGGAAACCATAAAACGCCGTAGCAATATACTTATTCTGGGTCATATTGTCAATTGTTGATGGAAGTGAAGCACAGAGTTGCCCAGTTTTGATATGTTGTAATATATATACAGTGGTACCTCGACATACGAGCGCCCCAACATACGAGTTTTTCGAGATACGAGCCGACGAGAAAGTGATTTTTTGCTTTGAGTTACGAGCGAAATTCGAGATACGAGTTCGGTTCGGTAGTGTTGAAGATATTAATCTGTGATTTTAAATGTTTCTTTTTGACCAGTACTTTTGTTTTGTTTTTGCTTTTCCTAAAATGTTTCTTTCTTCTTCTTCATTATTATTTGTTCTATATGCAAAGCTTTGTTTTTTGCTTTTGGGGAAATTTGCTTCGAGATACGAGTAATTCAAGATACGAGCAAGGTTGCGGAACGAATTAAACTCGTATGTCGAGATACCACTGTACTTATATCCCCATATGTAATATAGCTTTAGTTTAACAACCAAAACCGGTAGGTACCCGTAGAAGGACGTCTTTCCTGAAAGCTTGTACAATCATCTTCTTATATAAAGAATCTCTTCCTTCCGACTTGTGTTTCTTCTTTTGTACTACACTTTGATCTTAGCCAAAAGGCCGAGAAGTTTCTTCTTTTGTAGTGATTAGGGAGTTTATCATTGTCTTAAAATATTTTTTATCACATTAGAAGGGAAGTACATGGATTCTAGATGAGGCTATGCTATGCTGAGACATCAAATTTTGTTACTTACACCTTACTTTAGAATTATTATTCGATATTCATTAGTATTGAGCAAATTGAAAATTGAATAGTTCCATTCTAGAAAAATCTTGGTACGTTCTTTGATTCATAGAACAGGCCATTTGTATAGTAATATTATTATTGCGATGTCGCTGCGCCTGTATCAAAGATGGTCAAATAAACCCCCGGGGATCAGTAAGGATCTCTGATTGACTCTTCGTTATTTACCTTCGTGTAGTATGGAGAACAAGTAACATACAAGGAGGATCATCCTACAGCCAACAACAGAGAAGATGACTTCATTCCTTGCCATCAGCTGGGTTTCTTCCTTTTTGACTGATCCTTCCTCAGCTATTCTTGGCGCCACACATGTGGTCGAATTGACCCTGCTTACTACCACGGCGATTCCAAAGCTTTTTTTTTTTTTTTTGGCATAACAATATAATCTTAATATGATACAATAGCGCGCCATCTGTGATGAGAATTCTAAACTATTATAGACGCGTATCATTCTTTTTTTAAAAATTGATGGGATGGCCTTGACTCATCAATGAACCTTTTCAGCGGTCTCGCCAGTTTTATCTACCATACCGCTGATCGGAGGAGCAGAGGACCCGCTCATCGCCTGGGAAAGAAGGCTCACTCGCCGGGGCACATCCCCCACATGATCATCTATATTTTAGTTTTATTTCCATTTTTAATGTAAATTATTGACAAGAAGTCAATAAAATTTGTTTCAATTGTCATACCGCTGTTATATTGCTTTTTTTCGGTTTTCCTTTTATACAGATACTGACCTCTTGGAAATGGTATTTTGAATGAAATATGGACATATAAGCTTATATATAATCTTAATAAATAATGTTTTGGTTTTGATGGATAGAGCATTTGTTAACCTTGTAAGGAAAGATTTTACTGTCCGACCTTTCGATGATCCGCTGTCTCCATTTTTAAAGTAAAACATAAATGGTGACAGTGGATCTCCGTAACGTCTTAGCAATTACATCTGTCCCTATTCCAAATTGACTTTATCAGATACCGCTCACAAAAAGAGAAACCTAAATCATATTATATATAGTTTTTTTTTTTTTTTTACTTATCCCTAGTACACGTGGTACAGGCCATGATAATCATGGTGGGTAGAAGTTGGCGACTGCTTTTATTGTAAGTGCACCACATGTCTATACATGTGAAAAGCAGTTCAACTTTGCATTTACAAATGTGCCAGAGCCCCTTTTGGTTACTTGCACTCGCTGGTGGGGCTGGACTTTTGCAAGAATCTGGGGCCATTGGAGCATATTTTAAATCAGAAAAAAAGTGCTCAATGCGGGAATCGAACCCGGGTCGTAGCGGTCGAAAACCAACGGTTTAGACTATTCTTCCACCGACCCCCATTATTTATAGTAATGATTTATGTACACACTTATTCGTTACATTTTCAAAAATAAAATTAACTTTTTTAAATTCCTGTATCTCTAGTCTTGGAGAAAATTTTCTATCATTTTTTGAAAATGTTTTCTGGCCTGTGTTCAATTTTTAGTTATTTTTCTTCTATTTATTATTTTAACTGAGTTGTTGAAGTATCTATCTGGGTCGTAAGAGAGTTTCATCTTTTCCTCGTTTCGCATTTTTAGTTGCACGTTTCCTTGAAAGATGTATTTCCAGTTTTTGGGGACTTTTTATCTTATAACTTTTTTGATTTTTATACATTCATCAATAGAGATCAAATACCATTCTTAATAGTAATAATGTTGTTATAAATGATACATCTTAGAAGCAATGGCCACCCAGACCTTTCGGTCCATAAACCGGCATGCGAGGCATGCCCTCTGCTGCTATAAGGCCCGTACCAAAGGAATGATGCATTCTCCATGCATTATAAATGATACAATAGGAAGAATCGCCGCGGATATCATTGATAAGAGGAGTTCAAAATATTACAGCCTGTTGAAGGTCGTTATTGTTCGAAAGCTCGCAAAGCTCCAATTAAGAAACTCGTCGTTTTACCTTTGGTCTTAGCAATAATATGTTATCATTATAATAGTACTAGACGGGTGACCCGGGCTTCGCCCCGGGATTGACCTGTGTGCATATCTACCCGAGTGATATATATTTAGATAAGATTTTTTTTATAATTGTTTGTTATTAGCATTATCTATTTGTTTGCATCAGCATAATTTAATCTAATCTTTGATAGAGGGCGCTGTTCGTGAGCTAAGTAGAATAATTTGAATATATAGTTTTAATAATTGATTTATATATTTTTTAAAATAGCCTATCGTCTTCCCCGTATTTTTTTTGTTTACCTATGTATGGAAATTTTGGTTTGAATTAGTGAACTACTGCGAATTTGTATACCGGACATACAAACAAACAAACATACAAACATTGATTTTTATATATATAGATAATTAGTATTGGTATCATCATCATTACTCTTATCATAATCTTTTTACCTTTGATAGCATAAGGCGTCTCTCTCCCGTCAAATTTAACGTCAAAAACTAGACTTCATCTTTTGACGGTCGCCGCAAATAGCTGTCTAGAGTCGGTGACAAAGCCACAACACCAGCTTTGGCAAACTGAGAAACGTCCACCTAGAGACCATGGTTTCGGGATAATGATCCTCGTTAGCCTTGGTTGTACTTTCTACGATACCCATACGGGATCAAATGAAATCTTCACAATCTGCCAAAGAAGTGTTTAGCTAGCAAAGTGACTGGGCCAAATCTATGGCCAAAATATAGATGGAATTTTCGATTGTGAGGATTCCATTGGATCCCGTATGGATCTCGTGGAATAAAGTCCGCCCTAGGCTAACGAAGGCCATTAGCCCGAAACCATGGTCTCTAGGTGGACGCTTCTCAATTTCCCAAAGCTGGTGTTGTGGCTTTGTCACCGACCCGAGGTCGCTAGTTTGCGGAGACGGTCAATAGATGGCGTCTGGTTTTTGACGTTTATTTTGACGGGAGAGAGGCGCTGTATGGTCTCATAGATCAATATCCTCCCGGCAAAATTTCCATCTTTTAATCTTTGTTAGAATTATCATTCCATTATTATCTTTACATAGAGGACAAAGGGCCTTGTATATCCCAGGATTTATCTAGGTGATTTTTTATTAACTATATATGATTGTAATTCATCATCTCAATTAATATAATAATAAACATCGTACATCTGCGCTGAGATTTTTCCCTTTGCATACTCACAGAATATACATATATTATAGCATTTTGACATAAAAAATCTATGTTTTCAAACATTGCCTTATGCCAAGTATATTAAATAATATTGTCTTCAGCATTTCTCAAAATAATAAGTATTTGTTGTTTGGATAAAAATAATACGATCAGAGACATGTCTTAAAATTAAAAAAATATAATTTTAAAACATTGCGTATAATATATATTTACTGTATTTACAAATAATGTGGGCGTGGCATTGTGTTGAAAGGGGCGTGGCTAAAACCGTGTATGCCCCACCCTAGTATCCACAAGGGGCGGTCCATCATTATACTCCTCCTCCTCTGTGAGTGACACCTCCTCGACTTGTGTCCCCTCGTCCTCAGCAGGAGAGGTTGTCTGGACAGAGGCCTCGACAGTCAAACTGTCCCCTCGTCCCAACTTCACCCGGTGGATCAACAAGAGGAAAGACAGGACGCAGAGAACACAGTAGACCTGTCACACAAAAGATTACACTATGAATATGATACAAATAACCACACGCGTCTATAATAGTTTCGAATTCTGATAATAGATGGCACGCTATTGCATCATGATAAAAGCTTTGCTCGATGCAATACCTTAAAATAGTATATGTATACACCTCTACAGACCTATAAGCTTATATCCATAGGTTCACTAAACAATCCTAAAGTACCTTCCATAGAAAATACAGGGTATATCCCAATCCAATACAATAGTAATGCGGTCTAGAGATTAATTTGGCGAAACCGCTGAGAGGGTTCAATACTGATAAGTCAAGCCCTCTCATTCAATAACTTATATTACAATAAGGTCTGTAGACACTAGGTCTGTAGTCTGTTGTATACTGCTGTAGAAGATTTGGAATATCCTAAAGTATGAGAGATCGTTTGAATAAAGCAAGAAATTTATCCTCAGTGTGTTGTTACATCATATTGCTGTTTATACAGAATGTCCAAGTAGCTTGTTTGCTAACATTAGAAAATATTCCTAAGGAACTTGATAGAGCAAAAAAACAGTCAGAAAAATATAACACAAAAAACGTATTCATTCTCAATATCGTTTGGTATACCAAACAATTTTTTTTTACAATATTATAATCATTTTATTTACATTTTATATATGTAAATATACGGAAATATGTAAAATTAACGTAACGGTCTCATTATGTCACCCTATAGTGTCAACGTTCACACATTTCCTACGTAAGTCGCCTCCTCAGTGTAAGTTGAGCTCTAAGAAAGGCAGGCAAGAAACAAAGAAAGGAAGATAAGCTGAGATAAGCCAAGGTTACCTACCACGATAAGGCTAGCCACCAACATGCAGGAACCGTAGATTGCCAGCAGCTTGCCCTGAAACATCATCAGTCAGTTGGGCTTCATCCTGTTTAATGAGGTGCTACAGATATAGCAAAACATACGGGAGGAGAATTTCAAATTTATGCGTCAATACCCAGGTAAATGTTCTTCAATGGATTAATCAAAATTCAGGTAAATTATACATCAACATCCTGGTAAATTAGAAAGAAGGAATCATATATCGCCGCAACTCTTTTTATTATTATAGCGGTTAAGGAAGCTTTCGGGCAAGCCCTTCTTCAGCCAATTATATTGTACAAACAAAGAGAGATTATATATCGTTTTTAATATAAATCAAAATAAACGAAAAGAAATTTACCACGCCCCTATAAAAAAAAAGAGTTGCGGCGATATATGATTCCTTCTTTCTAATTTGTCGAAATCCGCAAACCGTTTACCATGAATCCTGGTAAATGTTCAATAGATTCATCAAAGTTCAGGTAAATTATACATCAAAATCCAGATAAATGTTCAATATATATTCATAACAATTTAGGTAAATGATACATCAACATTCAGGTAAATGATGTGAAAGAGATAAGTAGACATCCTGTTAAGGATGAGCGACATATGCAATATTTCATCCAGGTAGTAAATAATATTCAACCAACCCGTCAAAATCCAGATAAATGATGTAATACAGATACATAAATCTCTAGATAAATGATGTACAAAGGATTCATTGACATCCATATAATTGATGTGCAATTGATGTTGAACATCCAGGTAAATGATATATCAAGATACAGGTAAATGATGTGAAATAGATGAGTAAACATCCTGTTAAAGATGAGCAACATATGCAATATCATCCAGGTAATTAACAGATACATAAACCTCTAGATAAATGATGTACAAAGGATTCATTGACATCCATATAAATGATGTGTAATAGATGTGTCAACATCCAGGTAAATGATTTGAAAGAGATGTGTAAACATCCTGTTAATGATGAGGAACATATGCAAAATCATCCAGGTAGGTAACAAATACATAAACCTCTAGATAAATTATGAACAAATAATGCATTAACATCCACGTAAATGATGTGCAATAGATGTGTCAACATCCAGGTAAATGACATGCAAAGCATGTGATAACAGCCAAGTAAACAATGTGAAAGGTATGCGACAACATCCAAGTAAATGATGTGAAAATGATACAGTAACATCCAGGTGTAGACGATAGAAGAAATGAATTTTAAAACTCAGATTATTATATTCAAGCAGATGCATCAATATCCAGTCAAATGATGCTCGAAAGATTCTCAAAAGTTGCATCAACATCCAAAAAAGATGTGAAAAGTATGCAAGGAAAAAGACATAACAATACAGCAAAGAACGACCACCTTTATAAAATTCAAAAATGGTTTAGCCTGACATATTCCAACCTCCAATGAGACCACCAAAGAAGAACCCAGGAGTATTCATTCTTTTTTGGATGGTCTCTCTTGAGAGGTTCTACTATACTCTCACAAAATATACTCTAATAATCTCACGACATAGGATAAAGCCCAATCAGGAACATATTCAAAGTCAATTCAAGACCATTGACATAAAAATAAGCATTGCTACCTTTAATAAACCAAAAGAATCCAGACAAAGTTGATACCAAAACATCACACCTTATTAACCTATTTAGAATTTTTCTTGATCACTTTTCGATCAGTGAGAAAATTTGAAAAGGGAAGTCAGTTGAAAATTAGCAGGAAAAGACCAAAAAATGATGAGTCATATATTGAAAGGAAAATATGTGTGTGATTGATGATGAAGAAGAAAGTTCTGGAAGATAAATAGACTGAAAAGAAAACGGTAGGAAGAATTGGACTGATGAGGCTTAGATGGGACGGATAGTCTAGTTAGAAATGAATAAGAAAAAGCTCATGGTGGAGAAGGATGGAGACATGGACCTGCTCAGAAACAAAAGAAACAGTTTTTGATGGACTTCTTTTGGTGTTTTCACAATATTATAAATATACGGACTAAGATCTCTGGGTTATCGGAGAGATTCAAACCTATTGTCTCTGAAATAAGTTTTTTAAAAGTCATCTTTAAAAATATAATAATAATAACTTATCTAAAGAGAGAGTTAGTTCCAAATTGAAAGAGAACGTGACATCTACAATACCTCTGAGGGATATGCAGCCAATATGTAAATAGCCACACCGTAGGCCCCAACTTGTCCGAAGAGTGTCCAAACTACCCAGGGTATGATGCATTTTCTCTTTTCCTGAAACATCAAATTCAAAAATGATGGGAAGGATTAAGTTGAAGTAGGAAAGTGAAGACAAATACAGTAGTGTAGGTAGAGTGTATACACTGTGTAACAATAGTAGATTCAGGAATAGAACATAACACAAAGACCTCTACCAGTAGGTTCAGTAATAGAAAATAACACAAAATAGACTCCCAACTGTAGATTCAGGAATAGAAAATACCAAATAATAGACTCCTACCAGTAGATTCAGGACTAGAACATAACACAAAGACCCCTACCAGTAGGTTCAGTAATAGAAAATAACATAAAATAGACTCCAAACTGCAGATTCAGGAATAGAAAATACAACAGAATAGACTCCTACCATTATATTCAGGAATAAAAAATAACATAGAATAGACTCCTACCTGTAGATTCAGGACTAGAACATAACACAAAGACCCCTACCAGTAGTTTCAGTAATAGAAAAGAACATAAGATATACTCCTACCAGTATATTCAGTAATAGAACATAACACAAGATAGACACCTACCAGTAGATCAGGAATAGAAAATAACACTGAATAGACACCTACCAGTAGATTCAGTAATAGAACATAACACAAGATAGACACCTACCAGTAGATTAAGGAATAGAACATAACACAAGATAGACACCTACCAGTAGATTCAGTAATAGAAAAGTAAACACAAAATAAACACCTACCGTATAGACACCATGTAGTACCAGGAGATTCAGTAATAGGAGAATACCGAAGTAGACATCCGCCACCACAAGTCCATTGAAGAGTACTGCCACATTCGGTCAAATATCAAAAAATAATATTTTAGTGATTATTTAGATTGAATAGAGTAAAAAGTCCAGACAACCATCTTCCTATAGTGTTCCCTTACATTAAACTATTCAAAGATATTAAAATAATTCAAAAGGTTTCTGTATATGAGAAATTCTTTCAATTTCACTTGATTTTTAAATTCACTTAGATATAAATTAAAATATATGAGTAATAGTTACCTAGAAATTATTTGAAAAAGAAAAAATAAATAAAATTAAGATAAAGAGAGTTTCTTTTACTTTTGATATTACAAGCTTTAGAGCAAATTTTCTGATCTTCAACGGGCAAATACATCTACGAGTATATACAATATAAAGATGATATTTGTACACAAATTTTATTTATATTATACATAGAAGTATTTGCACGTTGAAGAACAGAAATTTTCTCAAAAGCTTGCGAAATCAAAATTAAAATAAACTCTTTCTTTTTTTATTTTCTATCTTTTTCAAATAAATTAAAATAATACAACAGGTTTCCAGAGATGAGAATTTCTTTCAAATTTAATTGATTTTTAAATCACTTAGATATAAATTAATACAACAGGTTTCCAGAGATGAGAATTTCTTTCAAATTTAATTGATTTTTAAATCACTTAGATATAAATTAATACAACAGGTTTACAGAGATGAGTTTATTTTTATTGCTATAATATATAATGTTTTTTTCTTTTTTCTTTATTTTGAGGTGTGTTTAAATTAAATTACCTATGTATATAGTATGCTCGTTTGAAACCAATTTCAAGAATATGGTAAATGCCTTTGTGCATATGTTTTTGGATATGTAAATAGATTCTCCCTCTCTCTCTCTCTCTCTTGTATTGCTTTCCTTTGGGCGCCAGTGTCCTTGGCGGGACATCGCGCTTTGTATTTATAGTTGAGTTAATTCCTACTATTATTTCATGGGACTTTGATTCTGAGATGTATTAGGAAATTATGTATATAAGATCTTTGGATGGATTTGGATAAAAACTTCTGATATTATAATACTATCCTTCTATTCTATCTTTAAGTAACTTGATGGGTTTTATTTTATGATTCTTTTTGAGAATGGATTTCTTATTGGATCTTTATAATGCATATTGATGGAAGAATAAAATGAGCCTCTTAATATTTCCTGTTGAAGTTTAAATGGCACCTCCATTCAAGATAGTTGCAATTATTTCTTATGGAATTGCTTCAAATAATAATTAATATTATTCGGCGTTAAATTTATGATCTCTTACTAAATAAATTTCATATCAAATTACTCCCAATATATTGTGTGTATAAAAGAAACATTCGTGCTTTTAAATCATTTCATTTTAAACATCACGTAAATATGTCTCTTATCATTTACATATCTCTGATATTATGCAAATAAAACATGATGATGATTATTTAATCATCATTATTCAACTATAAAACTCCCGTATTCAGTTAAACTTGCAATGGAAAACGAAATTAGAGGACAATATAGGCAATTATGTGATACATTTATTAAAGAATTTATAATTAAAAGATTTTTTCTGCTAATTTAAAAAATATATAATTATTATTTAATATAATATATATATTTAATTATTAGAAAAAAAACTAATAAACGTATTGCATAATTGTCTATATTATCCTAATTTTGTTTTCCTCTGTAAGTTCAAATGAATACGTGAGTTTTAAGAGTTGAATAATGATGATTAAATAATTATCATCATGTTTTATTTGATATGACTATTGACTGCAAAATTCCATCTAAATAGATACTGAGAAAACGAATCAAATTATTGAAACAAGATTTGTTTGACAAACGTGGTGAGATGAAAAAAAAACCTTTATAACAAAATGAAGACAAAGGTTAAATAAGATTGTCAGATGATAGGTGACAACTCACCAGGATTGTCGCGATCTGACTCCAGTAGATGGAATGTAACAGCCACAAGTCCTCCCTCACACAGTAACTGGACACAAAACTTACAGTCAACGACATATCTACAGTAGAATGTCCTTGTAACTACACTCTCTGGTATACACTCGGGTAAAAATACACTTGGCAAAATTCGGGCGTTGCCCGGGTCATTCGTCTAGTTTCTAATAAATGACAAGGTAGTACATTGAAAAGGGTAAAAAGGTGGAAAGGACTGTTTATAATATGGCATCTATATATGATAGAAGTGTAAAGTCTGGATTTAAATATTCTTCCAGATATGGATTCATATTATAATTGTCAGGAGGTTTGACTCTACGTCGAGCTCTGACCCTTTATTTCACATTATAAATGTAGTAAGTTTGTCTTTTTAAAAATTGTATTACTCCAGGATTATGTAGATATGTTAGTCAAATTCAAATAGTGAGCAAGGTGTTGTGGGGCTTGTGGCAATATGGCGTTGTTTGTTCCGGCCATGGAGAAGATCGGACCGAAGTAATTATTGCCCAGTGTTATCTTCGGACTGCCATCTTTTATTTAATGACAGCCACTGGGATATATGCATCTAAAGCTCGGACCCCTTCTGTACTACCATTTGGGATATATGCAACTGAAGTTTGAACCTTCAATACCAGCCACTGGGATATATGCAATTAAAGTTTGAACCTACTGTACCACCTGTTATAATATATGAAAATAACGTCTAATCTTTCAATGCCAGCCATTGGGAGATATGCATCTATAGCTAGAACCTTCAGTACTACCATTTGAAATATATGCAACTGAATCTAAGACCTTCAAAGCCAGATTCTGATAGATATGCAATTCAAATAGGAAAAGCGAAGAGAAAAGCTTGAACATGCTCAACCGCCACCTCTATTCATGATGATGACGCTCCCATTAATGATGATAATTAAGCTCTCGATGTCCAACGGCGGTCTGAAAGAATGGAATCCACTCCGTTGAAACGAGAAGTTCTCAAGATACTTCAGGATTTCAAGACACTCAGCAACTTCCACCAGGTTGGATTGCAGATATTTGAAGTCTTGAAGTTGGATTGTCTTTGCCAAATATAGGATGCGATGTGTTGTTCTAACATTATGAATGCATTCATATAATGTCGAATGCTGCTTATAAAAAAAATGGAATAGACATTTAAATAATATAAATATATTGTTTATTGTGGAAAGTGCTCTTAGCAGAGTTCACTCCCAAATGAAGGCAAGCGTTCTGCCATGTTAAAACATTGGAAGATTTCTATATTTTTAACATAAAAAGGCGCTTCGTGCGTAATCAAGTAATATACAAGGTGTTTAATTTAGTTAGAATATTTATGTTTATATAAAGGTTTAATATAATTTTTCTATGATTGTGTAAATATTCATTGAATTTATCACCACCTTTTTTGTTTTACAAAAATGTTATATGAAAAATAAAGTAACGTAAATTAGTGAAGTAGTTGCCCTCATGTTTACTGATCCAATATTTTAATAATCTAAGGTTTATGTTGTAAGAAAATTATACACAAGGTTTGATCATAAAATTCGGGGAATTTAGTTATAAAAGATTTATTAGATCAATATATACAAAATATGGTTAATATTCCTCAGAATACTGTCCGAGGGAATCTATACAGCGTTTCATTCTTTTTTCCCAGTTCCGGAAGCACCCAGAACATTCGTCAGAAGTAATGCCCCTCAAAACGCTCAGAGATTTATCCTTTATGACATTAACGGTATCAAATTTATGTCCTTTTAGAACTGACTTCATTCTAGGAACGAGAAAGAATTCATTTGGTGCATATATATGTGTGTGAAAAATAATAGAGAAAAATTAAAAATAAAAAGGTCAAGTGTTGATATTAAAAATGAAAAAAGCCGTATCCTGACCACGAGCACATGTGTTTTTTTAGATGGCAGAGCGCCATCTAGTGGAACAGAAATCAACTAAACGTTGATTTAGCCTGTTCCCTGTACCACGCTGACGAGGGCCAACAGCCCGAAACGCGTATGTGGTTTACTTTTATTCATTTATCAAGAAATTGGGTTGGCTAAATATCAGGGAATAGGCTAAATCAACGTTTAGTTGATTTCTGTACCACTAGAAGGCGCTCTGCCATCTAAAAAGCACATAACCGTGACCGAGCTCACATATACATTTTTATAACAACAAAAAGCTTTATTAAGACTTTTCAGTCTTATACAGTTTCTCCCAGTTTAAATGTAGGGTACATACAGGGATAACAGTAATAGTACCAGTAATAGGCAATGTTTATATATTAATTAAAAACAAGAACAAAACGTTTTATTAAGACCTTTCAGTCTTATACAGTTTCTCCCAGTATAAATGTAGGGTACATACAGGGATAACAGTAATAGTACCAGTAATAAGCAATGTTTTATTTATTAATTACAAACAATAACAAAACGTTTTATTAAGACCTTTCAGTCTTATGCAGATTCTCCGAGCACACAGAAATGTAGGGTACATACAGGGATAACAGTAATAGTACCAGTAATAGACAATGTTTATATATTAATTAAAAACAAGAACAAAACGTTTTATTAAGACCTTTCAGTCTTATACAGATTCTCCCAGTATAAATATAGGGTACATACAGGAATAACAGTAATAGTACCAGTAATAGGCACTGTTTATATATTAATTAAAAACAAGAACAAAACGTTTTATTAAGACCTTTCAGTCTTATACAGTTTCTCCCAGTATAAATATAGGGTACATACAGGAATAACAGTAATAGTACCAGTAATAAGCAATGTTTTATTTATTAATTACAAACAACAACAAAAAGTTTCATTAAGACCTTTCTGTCTTATACAGATTCTCCGAGCACACAGAAATGTAGGGTACATACAGGAATAACAGTAATAGTACCAGTAATAGACAATGTTTATATATTAATTAAAAACAAGAACAAAACGTTTTATTAAGACCTTTCAGTCTTATACAGTTTCTCCCAGTATAAATATAGGGTACATACAGGAATAACAGTAATAGTACCAGTAATAGGCACTGTTTATATATTAATTAAAAACAAGAACAAAACGTTTTATTAAGACCTTTCAGTCTTATACAGTTTCTCCCAGTAAAAATGTAGGGTACATACAGGAATAACAGTAATAGTACCAGTAATAAGCAATGTTATTAATAAGAAAGAGATACATTTAAAACCAAGGTTCCTGAAGCGCAGAGCGCCAAATACCCGGGTATTAATCAATTATATTAATTATAATTATATATTACTAGCGGACGTACCCGGCTTCGCCCGGGTTTTACCCGAGTAAAGGTTTTTCTAACGAATCTCTCGATAAAGTGAACATTTTTTTCCCGGTCCCTTGAAAAATACTCGATAAGTTGAATAAAATCAATATTAATTGGTTTCCTCGGTAATTGGAAGTTAAAGGAATAGTATCTTGCCTTGGAATTGTATCATTATTCTTGTATGGATGTACCCGGCTTCGCCCGGGTTTTACCCGAGTAAAGGTTTGTTTAACGAATCTCTCGATAAAGTGAACATTTTTTCCCGGTCCCTTGAAAAATGCTCGATAAGTTGAATAAAATCAATATTAATTGGTTCCCTCGGTAATTGGAAGTTAAAGGAATAGTATCTTGCCTTTGAATTGTATCATTATTCTTGTCTCAAATAAATTGCCGTGTCATCCTGAATTTTGTCTTTCCTAATTTTCTACATTACAAAATAATCGTATCATCATGATAATATTTAGAGCAGATTGTTGAATTATAACAGATAAATTATAATATTTATCTTGATTATTTCTAGGCGAAAAGTTATTTCAAAAATTGTATTTGCTAGAAACCTTCCCAGTACTATACTAAATAACTTCCCCAAGTTTCATGGCGTTCCAATGAGTGGTTTGGTCAGGCATAAAGGACACACATACACACACATACATTCATTTTTATATATATAGATAATAAATTTATATTTAAAATTAAATTTTAAAATTTATATTAAAAATTAAATTTAAAATTTATATTAAAATTTTATAAAAGTTGTTATATTAAAGAAATTTTAAATTGTAAGCAAATATTTTCACTTTCTACATTCGAAGAGAACCTGAGTTAATCAAATAATTGAAAACCTTTTTTTTTAATTCGTTCAATCAACTAGAGAAAGATATTCGAATTTTGAATAAGTTTTAACACGCAGAAAGTTAAATATATGTAAATATAAAAATGAATGTATTTCTTGCTTTAGCCATTGCGATCATCGTGTTTCTTGACATCGTAGCTCTATGGTGGAAATTGATAAGGAATTCAGATAGGAATAAATATCAACTGCCAACCAATGTAACCATGAAAAAGTCAAAAGATTTCATCTTTGGACCCATCTCCAGAAAAGAGACTTGCAGTATCTGTCTGAATTCTGTATCTAAGAAGTCTGAAGAATTACCTTGTGGTCATACCTTCCATAATCAATGTATCAGAAACTGGATAACCACTGAACCAAATTGTCCAGTTTGTCATCCTAATATTTCTGTCATCGATATGTCAAGATTTCAATAAAATCAATCAATATTTAGTATTCACAACATAATATTTGTCAACTTCCTCTAAGCATTATTATATATATATATTGTGTTGGTATTTATTTATATTGTTGTTGAGGTGCAGTCGTGAAAAAGTAACGATAATTATTTACCTTTCAAGTAGATTTTATTATGAATTACTTGAAGTAAAATTACAATTAAAATTATTTATCACAGCAATATAGAATTTATAGAATGAATTCTATATTCGTGATTTAAAAAAAAAGGTAGGGTTAACTATACATATTTACAACAATAATAATTAAAGTCGGTATGTTCCGAATCCATGGTCAAAAAATATGTAACAGTCAATGAATGAAAATGAAATATATGTTTTAAAAAATATATATATATATATATATTTGTATTTTAGATTATATAATATATATACACCTATCCCCCGATTTACACGGTACTTGTTTTACACGATTTCGCTTTTACACGGTTTTCCAAATAAGTTTTTTTTTTATCGCACTATACTAAATGCTACTGGGATTGAACACATGCGCTGTGTACACATCTCACGAGGAATCCCGAGCTTATATGTGCTGACTACATATTTTAACCTGTCAATGCATTTTATTTTATTTCTGTGTACACCTATCCCCCGATTTACACGTTTTTCTCAGGAACGTATCTACCGTGTATATACTAGCGGATGTGTACCCGGCTTCGCCCGGGTTTTATCCGAGTGAAAGTTTGCCTAACGAATATTATATATTATGAAGTATAATAAACAATGTTAAAGATTAGTTTTAATTATTAATCAAGATTGTGTGTGAATATGTGAGAAAGATGTAATATCGTTGTTGTTTTCTTGGCCGACTGTTTTACATATAGTGTTATCTTAAAATTGCTTGTTTTGAATATTTTTTTAGATTGAGATTATTAGCTAGTATGTAAAAAAATTAACTCCGTTGAATTTTTTTTTTTTTTGTATTTATATATAATAGTAAATTAAATTTTATTGCCCTCTATCGTTAAAATTTTACACAAATAAATTTACCAGTACCGCATTGCCAGTAAATTTATTTGTGTAAAATTTTATTTATATATAAATAAAATTAACTCTGTTGATTTTTTTTTGTATTTAATCGATAACACCGAAGTTACGCATGTTAATGTTAGGAAATATATTTTGATGTTAAGCAAAACCTGCTCCATCTCGTTTTACATAAATGTTGAAAATTTGGTTGAAATTGATGCAATGTAACGAAAGTTTTTAGCGAACAACACTTATGAAATTTCCATTTTATTAATATAGATTTATTCTTCATTGTTTGTTTTTTATCTTACATTCATTTTATTTATTTATTTCATCTCAATTTGCAGGTGTTACATTCGAGCACAGCTCGCGAGTCACCTTGTCCAGATTATTTACACATGGCGAGTTGTAATGCTGGAGTGGCCCCCCCGAACCTTACAGGAGGGCAGTTGTTGGGTGTTTGGCTGTCAGCTAGCCATTGGGTCCAGGTCGTCGGATTCGGTGGCTGAGGTCACCAACTGTAGGAATTCTTCTTTTTTGAGTTTGATTCCGTTGCAATTCCAGAAAACGATTTTTAAAGGTAATTTGCCTTTCATTGTAAGAAAGTTTTGATAATTTCTAATAACCTTTCGCACAGTTCCCTGGTGTCAGAATGAGTAGTTTTCTTTTTTGCAGTTTCAGCGTAACTTGCCCTTTGTTTTTCAACAATTGCTTCTTCTGTTTTAGTGGAGCTTGCTTGAGGTATGGTGTTAGGGGAGTTTTGTCTGGGAGGCCTTAGCTGCTGTTGTTGTGGCTTCGGAAAATTTGGGCATCCGCGGTAATTGGCTGTGTGCGCCTCTCCGCAGTTAGCGCACTTTAGTGGGAGCTGTTTCGACTTTCTTGGACAATCCTTCGAATGGTGTTCTTCAGCACACTTGACGCATTTGGGCTTCAAAAAGCAGTTTAGCTGGCCATGCCCAAAACCCTGGCAGTTAAAGCATTGGGTCACTCGTTTTGTAGTCCTGAATGATTCCACGACTATTTTTTGGTAAAGTATTTCAGTTATTCCATAGATTCCTTTATTTTGTTCATTTTTCGGTAGCTCTACTAGGACTATATTCATCGGTATTTTGGTCGATTGTCTATGGAGTCTTTTGACAATGACCTCAGTGAAGCCCATTGAGACCAGTTCAGTTACGACGTCTTCTTCTTTGAAGGCTGTTGTGATACCCCCTTCAATACCACTTTCAGTGGTTTTTCCTCCTGTAGTCTGTAGGAATATCCTCCATTATTTTTCTGTACATACTCCCTGATTTTTTTGAAGTCGCCTATGTTTTTCGATTTAATTATGTGCTTTTTGCCAGAAATCGTGACTTGGAATGGTTCCATGCACAAGTCTTTTAGTTCTTGGCAAAGAAGCTTCAAATCTGCTACATTTTCTGCAATAACAGGAGGAATTCTCGGTTTTTTCACGTTAGTGACCGTGGTCCATGGGCCATCGTTGTCGTTATTTTCTTCATCGTCTTGCGGTGGGTGAGCTGCGTTCATTTGTTGAGAAACTCCAGTGGCGGGACTTTGTTCGTCGATGTCCATTCTAGGCGTCTTCAGATTACGCTCGCTCCTAGTTGGCGATCTTGAGTCATCCGATGGGGAGCCGCGAGTTCTCTTCTTTGATTGAACCGTTTCCTCAAGTTTATACTCGATTCCACATTTGTCTAGGATCTTCGTTATTAAGGAGGCTTCGATTATGCATAGTTTGTCGCCGGTTGGTCCGATCGTCGATTTAATTAAAATCGGTGGCATATTATTTTTTTGCCAAAACTGTCCGAAGCAGGGTACGTCCACTTGTTAATTTTTATTTAAGGCACTAATTGTTGTTGTCTGAAAATTTATTTACATCTTACATTCATTCTTCATTGTTGGCTTTTTATATCATATGTAAAAAAAATTAACTCTGTTGAAATTTAATTTTGTATTTATATATAAACTAGACGAATGGCCCGGGTTTTACCCGAGTGCGTATATATTTTAAAAACGTTTTAATTCAAATACTATTCGTTACAATTATAAATTGGCGCCATGGATGTCACTCTTGTGAAACGTCCCGTTCCAAACTGTGTGTTTTTAAAATGTTTTAATTAAAATACTATTTGTTACAATTATAAATTGGCGCCGTGGATGTCTCTCTTGTGAAACGTCCCGCCATCCCTTCATTGCAAAAGAACCATTTACACTTCAATAATAAGACCAATACTCATATACGGCCACCCAATTTTTATGACAGCACATAAGACCATCCTTAAAAAGCTAGAAGTATTTGAAAATAAAATGATCAGAAAAATCATGTCTCCACCCTGGTTCGTTCGGAACACAATCCTCAGGAACGATCTAAATATCGAAAACATCAATGACTACATTATTAGACAATCATTTAAATTTTACGAAAAATCCGAAAAATTAGAAAATCCCACCTTTAAGGAAGCCACAAACTACAAATGCGGAAAAAGGAAAATAAGAAATTTGAAACCTAGACAAATTCTCCATCAATTAAGCCAGAATGACGAAAAGTGGAAAAAAAAGGAAAAACAAACCCACCTTGAATATCAAACAAGCCCGAAAAAACCTTCTCAAGAAAAATATCCCCAAGGACCTGAGAATCCGGACCCAACGACATCATTATAAATTATAATTGTAAATGAACCCCTGTACATAACCACCCCCCTCAGTATATTGTAAATATGATGATCTAGGTTGCTCTTTTTGAGCGGCACCTAATAAAGTTATTTGGAACTTGGAACTTGGAAACGTCCCGCCCCAAACTGTGTGTGTCTTGAAAATCTATATATATATAAAAATGAATGTATGTCTGTTTGTTTGTCCTTTATGCCTGACCAAACGACTCATTGGATCGCCATGAAACTTTGGGAAGTTATTTAGTATAGTACTGGGAAGGTTTCTAGCAAATAAAATTTTTGAAATAACTTTTCGCCTAGAAATAATCAAGATAATTATTCTAATTTATCTGTTATAATTCAACAATCTGCTCTAAATATTATCATGATGATACGATGATTTTGTAATGTAGAAAATTAGGAAAGACAAAATTCAGGATGACACGGCAATTTATTTGAGACAAGAATAATGATACAATTCAAAGGCAAGATACTATTCCTTTAACTTCCAATTACCGAGGGAACCAATTAATATTGATTTTATTCTACTTATCGAGTATTTTTTTCAAGGGACCGGGAAAAAATGTTCACTTTATCGAGAGATTCGTTAAACAAACCTTTACTCGGGTAAAACCCGGGCGAAGCCGGGTACATCCATACAAGAATAATGATACAATTCCAAGGCAAGATACTATTCCTTTAACTTCCAATTACCGAGGGAACCAATTAATATTGATTTTATTCAACTTATCGAGTATTTTTCAAGGGACCGGGAAAAAAATGTTCACTTTATCGAGAGATTCGTTAGACAAACTTTTACTCGGGTAAAACCCGGGCGAAGCCGGGCGGGTCCGCTAGTATAAAAATAAAAATGTGAATTTTCATAAAGATTTCATCATGTCGATTTTTTTTTTTTTGCATTTCACCTACTAAATCGATAGAGATAATTACATTTGCAACATGAACTTAGTTATATTGACTAAATAGAAAACTGCATAGTAATAAAGATCATTTTTTAAAGGCACCATATCGTTTTTTTTTTTCAATAAAATCGAAACAAAAATTAACGATAAATAACGATAATTGCCTTAAAAAGAAATTGCCTTAAAAAAAAAGAAACATTCGCGGTGATTTTGTCTTGCATTCGTTTATACAATTATTATATACGAATGACCCGGGCAACGCCCGGGTTTTACCCGATTAAATGCTTTTATTCGAATACTATTCGTTACAATTATAAATTGGCGCCGTGGATGTCATTCTTGTATAATATATAAATGAGTTTTAAAAATTGTAAAAAAAAATGCATCGGCCGGGAATCGAACCCGGGCCGCCCGCGTGGCAGGCGAGCATTCTACCACTGAACCACCGATGGTTATGAAAATTCCCATCCGTGAGCTGCAGACAAAGAAACAGACAGAATAAGGCAAATATATAAGTAGATAAAATTAACTCTGTTGATTTTTTTTTGTATTTAATCGATAACAGCGAAGTTACGCATGTTAATGTTAGGAAATATATTTTGATGTTAAGCAAAACCTGCTCCATCTCGTTTTACATAAATGTTGAAAATTTGGTTGAAATTGATGCATTGTAACGAAAGTTTTTAGGGAACAACACTTATGAAATTTGCATTTTATTAATATAGATATTTTTGTGTGTGAGCAATAGCACTGATAGACAAAACTTAAGGAAGTTGTACCTTATAGCATATATATATCGGGATTCAGAAAATATCTATCAGAGATTTTTTCTGAATCCCGATATATATATGCTATAAGGTACAACTTCCTTAAGTTTTGTCTATCAGTGTAGTTACCCAGAAATTATTTGAAAAAGTAAAAATTAATATCAGGTAAAAAGTTTCTTTTTTAATTTAAATTTGCAATCTTTCGAGCAAATATACTGTTCTTCAACGGGCTGATATTCTATGTACAATCTATAAATAATATATATACAGAATAATTGAAAACTTTTGTTATTGGCATGTGCGGGCGTGCATCAGACTGTTACCAGCTAAAGTAATAGATATTATACTGGGATTTTAAACTCTCTCTCTTTTTTTTTTTCAAATCGCTTTATGTAAATCATATAGGACAAGATTCTTTGTGAAACTATGTGTGTTCTAAAATATATTATATATACTAAATGACAATATACAGTAGAACCTCCATGAGAGGACACCTCTCTATAAAGGACAGTTTTCATTTGCAAACTGACCATTTTTAACAACAACAACAACAAAAGCCTTTATTGAGAACATCTCGTCCTATAGACATAATCTAATTGATGTAAATAATTATATGTAAATAATCTTTGTCAGGACTAGAATGACAGACCATTTTTAATATTTAACATATCTACGGTAAGAGGACACCTCTCCCTAAAGATAACCTTGGCTCTGCAATTAGGTGTTGTCCTTTACAGGGAGGTTCTACTGTGTATTATTTTGTACATATGTATATAATGTAATAAACATTGCACTTTTTGTATTCAAACTACGTGTGTGTGTTATTCAGATATAATAATCATTTATATGTAAGAGTTTATCGTTCTACTCTTCACTTCTGAATGGTGAGTTATTTTTCATGTTATCACATGTGTGTACAAAGTAATCAACCTTATTTTAACATTCTACTTCATATATATGTTATGATTATTTTCTGTTTTGTTGTGGTTCAAATTCACATAAATAGGTACCGTTCAGCAAGAGCAACCTAGTTCATGATAATTGAACAATGAATAATATGTGAGGGTTATTCACATATATTAAACAAATTTTAACGCGGGATTTAATCCCGGTTCATGACTGTCGGGAATCGAGCCTGTTACCCTCTCATCCACCGACTTAATTTTATCTGTTTTGTTGTTGAAAAGATACAATTGGAGGTGCAGTCGTGAAAAAGGAAAGATTATTATTTACCTTTCAAGTAGATTTTATTTTGAATTACTCGAAGTAAATTTACACATAAAAATTATTTATCACAGCAATATAGAATTTATAGAATGAATTCTATAATCGTGATTTTAAAAAATAGGTAGGGTTAACTATACATATTTACAACAATAATTAAAGTGGTATATTCTCAATCTATGGTAAAAAATATAGAACAGTCAATGAATGAAAATGAAATATGTTTTAAAAAAAATAGAATATTTGCATTTTAGATTATCTATATCTATAAAAATCGATGTTTGTATGTTTGTGTGTGTGTGTGTGTTTGTTTGTAATCCGGTATACAAATTCGCAGTAGTTCACTAATTCAAACCAAAATTTCCATACATAGGTAAAAAAAAATACGGGAAAGACGATAGGCTATTTTAAAAATATATATAAATCAATTATTAAAACTATATATTCAAATTATTCTACTTAGCTCACGAACAGCGCCCTCTATCAAAGATTAGATTAAATTATGCTGATGCAAACAAATAGATAATGCTAATAACAAACAATTATGAAAAAATATTATCTAAATATATATCACTCGGGTAGATATGCACACGGGTCAATCCCGGGGCGAAGCCCGGGTCACCCGTCTAGTATTTAATATATATATATATAACAAAACGTTTTATTGAGACCTTTATATATATTTGTTGAAACAGCATTAAATATTCTTGTGAATTTAAAATCGCGTTTTGTGTTAATTGTACATTATTGTGTTCTTCCTCATCTAACAAGTTGATTATTGAGCATTAGCTGTCTATTTTTCAAATATTATATAAATGTTGAAGAATACACTCATGGAGACAAAACTTAAGGAAGTTATACCTTTTAGCATGTATATCGGGATTCAGACAATACACTCATGGACAAAACTTAAGAAAATTATACCTTTTAGAATGTATATCGGGATTCAGACAATACACTCATGGACAAAACTTAAGAAAATTATACCTTTTAGCATGTGTATCGGGATTCAGACAATACACTCATGGACAAACTTAAGGAAGTTATACCTTTTAGCATGTATATCGGGATTCAGACAATACACTCATGGACAAAACTTAAGAAAATTATACCTTTTAGCATGTATATCGGGATTCAGACAATACACTCATGGACAAAACTTAAGAAAATTATACCTTTTAGCATGTATATCGGGATTCAGACAATACATTCATGGACAAAACTTAAGGAAGTTGTACCTTTTAACATATATATCGGGATTCAGACAATACATTCATGGACGAAACTTATGTAAGTGGATCCTTTTAACATGTATATCGAGATTCAGACAATACACTCATGGACAAAACTTAAGGAAGCTGTACCTTTTAGCATGTGTATCGGGATTCAGAAAATACATTCATGGGCAAAACTTAAGGAAGCTGTACCTTTTAGCATGTGTATCGGGATTCAGACAATACACTCATAGACAAAACTTAAGGAAGTTGTACCTTTTAGCATGTATATCGGGATTCAGAACAATACACTCATGGATAAAACTTAAGGAGATTGTACCTTTTAGCATGTATATCGGGATTTAGACAATACACTCATGGACAAAACTTAAGGAAATTGTACTTTTTAGCATGTATATCAGGATTCAGACAATACACTCATGGACAAAACTTAAGGAAGTTGTACCTTCTAACATGTATATCGGGATTCAGACAATACATTCATGGACAAAACATAAGGAAGTTGTACCTTTTAACATGTATATCAGGATTCAGACAATACATTCATGGACAAATCTTAAGGAAGTTGTACCTTTCAGTATGTATATCAGGATTCAGGCAATAACTCTGATAGATATTACAGTGACCTTTATTGAAAACAAACAGATAGCCAAGTGTAAACGAAATTGCCTTTGTCTCTTTAAAAAAATAGACAACTGGCGACATCAAAAACGTTCCACTTCTTTAAGATTTGTACATGAGTGTATATAAAATTCAAACTATTTTTATAGTTAAAATACAGTATAGTGTTCCATGAGAGATTGAATAAAAATAAATAAAAACGGTCTCTATTGGAGGTAGTCTTTTATCAGAGACTGTCATGTGAAGCCAAGTCATGAGGAGTCTTTCAACCAAAACAGTCTTTAATGAGAGACCACCTTCAAGAAAGACATTACAGTAGAACCTCCATGAGAGGGTACTCACGCTAGAGGACACCTCTTTATAAAAGACAGTTTTCATTTGTAAAATTTCCATTTTTACCTTTTTGCAACTCTCCGGTAAGAGGATACCTCTCCCTAAATGGCACTTTGGTTCTGAAATTAGGTTTTCTTTACTGGTTCTACTGTATGATACTGTAGTTTCTACTGTGTAACCATTATAGATGGCATATCAGCAACAAAAAAGCTTTATTAAGACCTTTCAGTCTTATAAAGATTCCCCGAGTGAAATGTAGGGTACATGCAGGAGTATTAGATGTCATATCTTGCTATACATTACTTTATACTTACTTATATTATAGATAGTTATGGAATCAACTACAGCGATTCCAGATATCTACACTTATTGGACTGCCCTCATTCAATAACACTGCCCTATTGAATCTACAAAGAAACAAACCGGTCTGGAAACACTTGGTGAATTGATTCACTAAGGCTACCAAGACAGACTCCATAGAACAGCTCGGGTAGTTGGCGATCTATGGATACGCTCCAGGAGTTACATAGTAGTTACTAGTTATGAAAAGTAAAGTCAGTTAAGATTAGTAGGGCTAAATATAAGAAGGTAATAGTTAGCCAGAGTTACTCCTGTAGAAGGACTCCAAGACCCGAAAGCTTGAGTTTATTTAATGAACACTTTTGTAAGAAACCTTTTCCTGATTGAAATTTTTCTCTCAAATGTTATAAAACAAAGGAATTTTTTTTTTCGTATGTCATTGGCTAAAAATGGTAAAAATTGGTGAAATGGCTAAAAACGGTCTTTATTGGAGATGGTCTCTTATCAGATACTGTCATGTGAAGCCAAGTTATGTGGAGTCTCTCTTGGAAAGACCAGATGAAATATCTTGCTAGACTTTATATTATAAATTGTTATACTTATATTATACTAATATACTTATATTATAAATCGTTATGATATTCACTACAGCGATTCTAGATATCTACACTTCTTTAACTGCCCTCATTCAATGACACTGCTCTGTTGAATCTACAAAGAAACAAACCTGGTCTGAAAAACTTGGTGAACTGGTTCACTAAGGCTACCAAGACCTAAACTACAGGACAGCCCGGGTTTTTAGCGATCTATGGATACGCTCCAGGAGTTACCTAGGTTTACTAGTTATGAAAGGTGAAGTTAGTTAAGATCAGTAAGGCTAACTATAAGAAGGTAATAGTTAGTCAGAGTTACTCCTGTAGAAGGACTCCAAGACCCGAAAGCTTGAGTTTATTCAATGAACACTTTTGTAAGAAACTTTTTCCTGAATGAATTTTTTCTCTCAAATGTTATAAAACAAAGGAATTTTTTTTTTCGTATGTCATTGGCTAAAAATGGTAAAAATTGGTGAAATGGCTAAAAACGGTTTCTATTGGAGATGGTCTTTTATCAGATACTGTCATGTGAAGCCAAGTTATGTGGAGTCTTTCAACCAAAAAAGTATCTAATGAGAGACCATCTCTTGGAAAGACCAGATGAAATATCTTGCTAAACTTTATATTATAAATTGTTATACTTATATTATACTAATATACTTATACTAATATACTTATATTATAAATCGTTATGAAATTCACTACAGCGATTCCAGATATCTACACTTCTTTAACTACCCTCATTCAATGACACTGCTCTGTTGAATCTACAAAGAAACAAACCTGGCCTGGAAACACTTGGTGAACTGGTTCACTAAGGCTACTAAGACAGACTCCTAAACTACAGGACAGCCCGTGTAGTTAGCGATCTATGGATACTCTCCAGGAGTTACCT
This sequence comes from Cordylochernes scorpioides, assembly GCA_030710605.1. Lineage (NCBI taxonomy): Eukaryota > Metazoa > Arthropoda > Arachnida > Pseudoscorpiones > Chernetidae > Cordylochernes > Cordylochernes scorpioides. Next base: position 6,758,991 of record CP092865.1, read on the forward strand.
AGTTGTTGTTAGTTATGAAAAGTAAAGTTAGTTAAGATCAGTAAGGCTAACTATAAGCAGCTAATAGTTAGTCAGAAATACTCCTGTAGAAGGACTCCAAGACCTGAAAGCTTGAGTTTATTCAATGAACATTTTTGTAAGAAACTTTTTCCTGGATGAAATTTTTCTCTCAAATGTTATAAAACACAATGGAATTTTTTTTTCATATGTCATTTTGATAACTAGTAGTCAATTCAATTTATTTATAATTTTCAAGCAATTCAATTTAATATGATAAGATGAAATAATAATAAATAATACAGTTAAACCTGTCTATAGCGCCCCCTCTTGGGATTCACCAAAATAGGATGCTATAGAGAGGGGGTGCTATAGACAGGTCACTTTTAATATAAATTGCATCGTACTACGTATTTAAAATCGGGCGCTATAGATAGGAAGGCGCTATTTAAAGGGGGCGCTATAGATAGGTTTAACTGTATTTGTTAAAAGCATTTTTTGAGCAAAATTCACTTGGAGAGAACCCAAGTGAAGCCGGTTAATAAATTTTAATTGTAAAAATTGTATTTGATTTGAAAAACATTATTTTATTTATACATATGAACTCGATTAAATCCCGGGCATTACTCGAGTTATGAACCTAGTTGAGAAAAATATTTTTGAAGTAAACAATTACCATTTTTTAAAACAGAGTTTTGGGGGAAAATATGCACTCCAGCAGAATTCGGGTGTATTTTTTAATATTATCAAAGCTATGTTTAATGTGGTTGTTGTTGTCGTGTCCAATAAAGAGCCTCAGATGTCTCCATACATCTCTATCACAGCAGTTGTAATGTCCTATATCTTGGATGTGTAAAATTGCTGTTCTGGGTCCATGTCAATTTTCTGTTGTTTTTGTGTCCAATGAAGAGCCTCAGATGTCTCCATACATCTCTATCACAGCAGTCGCAATGTTCTCTATCTTGAGTGTGTAAAGTTCTGGGTCCATGTCAATTTTCTGCAAGGCTGCGGCCATTGCTGGACATGAGAATATGTGAGTAGGTGTTAATTCCACACCAGGAATGTTGCATGTCCTATAGGTTCTTGTGCCATCTGGATGTATTGTCATTCCTTTATAATGTGCGCTATGCTTAATGATAATGAATTAATGCCATCATCAATATCTTTATTATCTTTGAGAAATTCGTCTTCTTCAAGAAATAAATAATATAAAACTAGGGTCAGGCATACTTTAGCCACATTTTAAAATTTAAAAGAGAAAACGAAAATATAACGTGGTGAGTTTCTTTTTATTAAAAATACAAGCTTTCAAGCAAAACGCTTTTCTTCGGGTAATCCAAGAAAATATGCGGAGAGGTATATACACCCAACTAAGTAATATTTGAATATTAAAGCGGAATTGCCACGAACAAGCACGTATCAACACACCTAGAGAGCGAGCGAGAAATTCAGTTTAAAATAAGTTTAAAATAAATAAAATAAAATATGTAAATCGGGAAAACACTTGAGGTTAAAATTCCTTATGCGGGATCCATGCTATTACAAAAAGCTATGTACTGCGGGGGTAGTTCAATTTTTCTATTGAGGCTCGGAATTTTATTGGATCCAATAAAATTCCAAGCCTCAATAGAAAAATTGAACTACCCCCGCAGTACATAGCTTTTTGTAATAGCATGGATCCCGCATAAGGAATTTTAACCTCAAGTGTTTTCCCGATTTACATATTTTATTTTATTTATTTAAACTTATTTTAAACTGAATTTCTCGCTCGCTCTCTAGGTGTGTTGATACGTGCTTGTTCGTGGCAATTCCGCTTTAATATTCAAATCTTACTTAGTTGGGTGTATATACCTCTCCGCATATTTTCTTGGATTACCTGAAGAAAAGCGTTTTGCTTGAAAGCTTGTATTTTTAATAAAAAGAAACTCACCACGTTATATTTTCGTTTTCTCTTTTAATATAAAACTACTTAATCTATTCTTCTAAAGCTATAAATTGATGTTTGATTCTCTACCAAAATACTGAAAAATCAATTGGAAAATTTCATATAAATATATAGATAGCAAAAAAAGCCACTCAAAGCCTAAATGAGAAAAAAAAAAGTCGGTGAACGAGTGGGTAACACCCTCGATTCCCGACAGTCATGAACTGAGATTAAATCCCACGTTAACATTTTGTTTAATATGTGAATAACCTTCATATATTATTCCTTGTTTCAAATATCATAAAATTTAATTAAAAAGGCATATATTGGATCAAAATATCATTTATTTTACCAATATTTCAGTTGGCTGAACGCCAACCTTTATCAAGGTGTTATAACATATTGATGTTTGTTAACAATAATTTGATAAAGGTTGGCGTTCAGCCAACTGAAATATTGGTAAAATAAATGATATTTTGATCCAATATATGTCTTTTTAATTAAAGATTTATCTATGGATTGCTCTATTTTCAAAATATCATAAACTATGTTGCTCTTGTTGAGCGGTACCTAATAAAGTGATTTTGGAACCGAATTAAAGCCAAAATATATACAAATAACAAACTATTTGGAATATTTGTGAGTTATAAAATAATAATAATTGTAGAAGAAACACAATTCGGGAAAAAGAGCTTCTTTTATAAGAGACAATCGTATAAACTTTCGGGCAAGACGTCCTTCTACGGATATACAAGCCGTGTATCATGATTATTATATTCTAAACCAGCCCTGGCCAACCTAAATGACGCCACGGGCCGCACGGAATCGTAAACAAGGTCTAAAAACTTTAACTATATCAAATTTTTAACTTTAAAATGTATTTTTAAAAAAACTTAATACTTCCTTGATGCTTAATATTTTTATTTATTATTTTCGGCAGCTTTTTTAAAATAAAAATAATAATAACAATTTAAAATCAAAAATATTTCTCTATTAATTACCATTATTCCTAACTTTTTTCTTCCTTTTTATGGAATCAAAAATGTATTTTAAAAATTGTGGAACATATCTATATATATAAAAATCACACACACACACACAATGTTTGTATGTTTGTTTGTATGTCCGGTATACAAATTCGCAGTAGTTCACAAATTCAAACCAAAATTTCCATACATAGGTAAAATAATACGGGGAAGACGATAGGCTATTTAAAAATATATATAAATCAATTATTAAAACTATATATACAAATTATTCTACTTAGCTCACGAACAGCGCCCTCTATCAAAGATTATATCAAATTATACTGATGCAAACAAATAGATAATGCTAATAACAAACAATTATTTAAAAAATATTATCAAAATATATATCACTCGGGTAGATATGCACACGGGTCAATCCCGGGGCGAAGCCCGGGTCACCCGTCTAGTTTTAAATATAAAAAAAAAATATTATAATTATTTCAATATATTTTCTGTTTTTGAATATACAGACGAGAAATGAAAGTTACAAAAGAAATATAACGTTAAATGGCGAGCCGCAAATTTTTTTATGGCGGGCCGCGGGTTGGCCAGGCCTGTTCTAAATGAATGACCCAACTTCGCCCCCGTCTTCTTCTTGCCTGGCGTTGCCTTTTTCATTTGGCTAGTTATGCATATTTGTTTCAATAAAATGGATCTTGATCCTATTACAGTAGAACCTTCCTGTAAAGGACAACACCTAATTGCAGAGCCAAAGTGTCCTTTAGGGAGAGTTGTCCTCTTACCGGAGAGTTTATAAATAGTAAAAATGGTAATTTTAACAATAAAAACTGTCCTTTGTAGAGACGTGTCTTCTAGCGGGAGTGTTCTCTCATGGAGGTTCTACTGTATTTAAAATAGAATCCAATTTATTTACATTTTCAAAATAATTGAATTATCATCGTGAATGAGCAAAAGTGGGGAAATATTCCTAAAGATAAAAATTGATATAAAACGCTTTTAAATGACTTGAATACGAGGTGTGTTCAAAAAGTATCGCGACTTTTGTGTTTTTTCAAAAGTTATTTATTTATTCATGAATACCTATTTTGTCCCCTTCAAAGTAATCCCCATGAGATATTATACACTTGTTCCAACGGTTTTTCCAATCTTCGAAGCACTTCAAAAAATCATTTTTAAAAATCTTTTTCAGCTCCTCCTTCGATGCCGTCTTTATCTCGTCAAGCGTAGCGTAACGTCGTCCTTTCATGGGCCTCTTCAGTTTAGGGAACAAGAAAAAGTCACAGGGGGCCAGATCTGGGGAATACGGTGGCTGCGGCATCATTAGTGTGTTGTTTTTGGCCAAAAAGTCACGCACAAGCAACGATGTGTGAGCAGGGGCGTTATCGTGGTGCAAAAGCCAATTTTTGTTCTTCCACACATCCGGGCGTTTCTGGCGGATTGCTTCGCGCAAATTGCGCATAACTTGAAGGTAATATTCCTTATTGACCGTTCTACCCTGTGGCAAGAACTCATGATGCACCACGCCCCTGCAATCGAAGAAAACTTTCACATTCGACCGAACTTGGCGCGCTTTTTTCGGTCTTGGTTCGTGCGGCAGCTTCCTTTGAGATGATTGAGCTTTGGTTTCCACGTCATAACCATAAACCCACGCTTCATCACCAGTTATGACCCTCTGGAGCAAATTTGGGTCGTCGCGGACAGAGTCCAACATATCATTAGCAATGTTCATGCCACGCTGTTTTTGGTCGCAATTGAGCAATTTTGGTACGAATTTCGCGGCGACCAGTCTCATGCCCAAATCATTGATAAAAATCGAATGGCACGAGCCAATTGATATGTTTAGGTCCTCAGCAACTTCTCTAACGGTGATTCGACGATTGACCAATATCATTTTCTCCACTTCATTAATTTTTTCGTCCTTTGTTGAAGTGCTCGGGCGTCCGGCACGCTCTTCGTCGTTCACATCTTCTCGGCCTTCTGAGAACATTTTTTACCACCGATAAACGTTGCTTCGGTCCAAGGTAGCTTCTCCGTATGCCACAGTCAACATTCGGAATGCATCCGCTCACTTAATTTTGTTTTTCACACAAAATTTGATACAGGATCCATTTTTTTTAATAGGTAAAAATCGAAGACGATCCAAAACACCTGCAAGCAAAGCAGCTGTCAACAATTAAGTGAACATTCAAAATGGCCGAGCTTGTCGGCATAAGTGAGAGACATGAGTACCAACATAAAGCCACAAAAAGATCGAAATTCGAATATACGAACCCGCGAAAATTCAAAATTCGCGATACTTTTTGAACACACCTCGTTACAGTTAAACCTGTCTATAGCGCCCCCTCTTGGGACTCACCAAAATAGGGTGCTATAGAGAGGGAGTCCTATAGACAGGTCACTTTTAATGTAAATCGCATCGTACTACGTATTTAAAATCGGGCGCTATAGAGAGGAAGGCGCTATTTAGGGGGGGGGGGGGGCGCTATAGACAGGTTTAACTGTATATATATATATATTGTCAGAATATATTCATCTAATTAAAAGGTTCAAAATAATAGCATTGTCATTGCGGATGATAAAATTGAAAAAATAAATGCTGATATGAAAATTTATACAAAAATATATTTTATAGGACTTAAATTAAAACGAGGGTGTCATATAATATTCTGATAATTTTCCACACATTAATTTGTTTTGAAAATAGAGCAATCCATATTTAGTTCATTAGATAATAAAAGGCATATATTGGATTGAATAAAATATTTATTTTGCCAATATTTCTGCTGGCTGAACGCCAACCTTTATCGAGGCATTACATGTTTGTATTAAATCCAAATTATTAAATCCAATATATCGTCCCTACAACTGCAAAGTATCGAATCTGAAAATCGGTACTTTACTTGGATAACTGTGGTAATCTCCCTCTCTCTGGTTTTACAAGATAACAACGTGAGACCAATATATAAATTATCTATACATTAATTTATATTAGGTAAGAGTTCAAAATCTATTGGTAAAATCTATAGTCTCACATATACCTTTTTTCTATATTAAGGTAAAAATTAAATAAGTATTAAGACACTGGACATTCAAACATACTTACTTCTACAGAAGAGCAATGCTCGAAGCATATTATATATTCTTATATTTTCATAATTATATGTATTTATTAAAATTCGAAGCTATTTTAAAGGCGTAAGATTCTTTTTGAAATTAAACAATTTCTACTGCCCTTACTTCAATGGAAAAATTAAAGGGAGGGCCTGGCTCATCAGTGGTGAACCCTCCCAGCGGTTTCGCCAGTTTAATCTACCATACCGCTATTATATTGCATTTTTGGAACTTCCTTTTATAGTGATACTCTTGCTAGACTCTTGGAATGGGTATTTTAGATGAACTATGGACATAAGCTTTGAGGACAGTAGAATTACATACATTTATAAATATATATGTATTTATATTGTCCTCATAGTTCATTTAAAATACATTTTCCAAGAGTTTAGCTTCAATATCGGTATAAAAGGGAAAAAGAGAGAGAGAGAGCTCAATGCAATATTACAGAGGTATGGTAGATTAAACTGGCAAAACCGCTGGGAGGGTGAACGACTGATGAATCAGGTTCTCTCATCATTTTATCATTACAGTAAGGACAGTAGAAGTTCGTTTTATGTATAAAAGAAACATTCGCGCTTTTAAATCCTTTTATTTTATACGAATCAAAAATAGTTTACATTTCTTAGATACTCAACATATAGACATTCAAGTTCTAAGAACATATACTCACACACACACACAAAAGCCTTTATTAAGACACACTGGTCTTATAGAGGATTCTCCACGAGATTACAAGAGAGATAGGCCTGTGAAAGTGGGGAATATACAGAAGAAGAAAGATTATGTAAGTATGATATATACATACACACACATATATATAACATGTACTCAATAATAGAGATGTTTATAACACAGGTTCCTGGAGCACAGAACGCCAACTACCCCCTGATTATATATATATAAACACTAGCGGACGTACCCGGCTTCGCCCGAGGTTTTACCCGAGTAAAGGTTTGTCTAACGAACATTTGTTAAAACAATTCTCTATAAACTTATTTAAAAAAAAGATATATTTTGATAATTTGAAACTCGTATATTTGAATCTCTCGATAAAGTGAACATTTTTCCCGGTCCCTGTGTGCCGTGTCATCCTGAATTTTGTCTTTCATAATTTTCTACATTACAAAATCATCGTTTTATCTAGTGAACAATTTTTCCCGGTCCCTTGAAAAATACTCGATAAGGTTGAATAAATTCATGGTCGTTTATGGAAGATGGACGAAGTTCCCAGAGGTTATCTTGGGCAAGCTCCCGCGAGGCTTTCCCGCACAGCTGTGTCACCAACTCTGCCCTGATTGGTCGGTGGGTACTTGGAATGTCGGCCGGCGGCCGGGCGAATCCATTCTCTAACGGGGTGGGGCAGAACTAAGCCTATCTCCGTCTCAAGGTGGCGCTGCTTGCGAGTTAAAGCTACAATTCTGCAAATAACTCTAAGGATATTATAGATATTCAAGATATTATTTTTCGTAAACCTTTCCGGGGATATGCCTAATAATATCCCAAAATTTCACGGCGATTGGATGTACGGTTTTTGAATCTATAGAGTACACACAGACCACAGACAAACAGACATTCAATTTTATATATATAGACTAGCGGATGTACCCGGCTTCGCCCGGGGTTTTACCCGAGTAAAGGTTTATCTAACGAATATTTGTTAAAAAAATTCTCTATAAACTTATAAAAAAAATAATATATATATTTTGATAATTTGAAACTCTCGATAAAGTGAACATTTTTTTCCCGATCCCTGTGTGCCGTGTCATCCTGAATTTTGTCTTTCCTAATTTTCTACATTACAAAATCATCGTTTTATCTAGTGAACATTTTTTCCCGGTCCCTTGAAAAATACTCGATAAGTTGAATAAAATCAATATCAATTGGTTCCCTCGGTAATTGGAAGTTAAAGGAATAGTATCTTCGCCTTGGAATTGTATCATTATTCTTGTCTCAAATAAATTGCCGTGTCATCCTGAGATAATCTTACTTTTGATAAATAATCTTTAAGATAATAAACTTAGTGATAATAAAACTTATAGATAAAAAAACTTGTTATCATCGTCGCAATGGTGGCGCTGCTTGCGAGTTAAATCTACAAATAACTCTAAGGATATTCAAGAAATTATTTTTAAAAAACCTTCCCGGGGATATACCTAATAATATCCCAAAATTTCACGGCGATTGAATGTATGGTTTTTGAATCTATAGAGTACACACAGACATTCAATTATATATATATATATGTAATATATTTTGACATAGATAGATCACAACCTTCTTCTAATGTTTATTATAACCCCATATCTATATAAAAATGTATCGATCTTGTAAAAATAGTGACAAATAAAATAAAGGGGTAAAGGTAGACCAAGACGACACCATAGCCCAGACGACGCCATGGACCAGACGAACAGGTGTTTATGATAATGAGTTCAATCCCCCCGTCAGCAGGTGGCCGAACAGGTGGCCAGACGTAATAAATAACTCGGCGCCTGACAGGTGGCGTGATTACGGGAGCCAATCAGAACTCGTCACCACATGCGCGAGTCCGAGTATATAAAGCCCCCAAGATGGGACAGTTTAGTTGGTTAGTTGATAGTTGTTCAGAGTTGTTTCAGAGCGACGCTGTCATACGGTCGGTCAGATCTCTCACCCCCCCCTTCTACCCGCGTAGGCAAGGGCATCCGTGACGCCCATGGTCCGACTACCTTCGTCCGTGGTCTACCTCTACCTTCTTGGAGTTACCATCTAGACCTGCCTCTGTCTCTTGCTGTCCCAGTGCGGGAATCCCATCACACATCCACGACCACGACTGCCCAGTACATTCCACATCGGGATTACTACATATTGTTACATCATGATTAATGGCGTATTTCTTATATTATTTTTAATATATTTGAAATTTAAATTATATATTTATTTATTTTTATATTCTATGATATTTATTTAAAACACAGATTATTTAGATTGTCATCATTTGTATTTAGGTACACGTGACTTCACTGCTCTCTTTGATGGGAGAAAATAGATAAAGGATTCTGGTGGCTACTTAAAGAAGACTTATCTCGTTATTCCCTTTTATAAATTTGCAGGATGGTTGAAACACGCTCTGGTAAGATGCAAGACCCAGCACAGGAGAGAATCCAGGCTGAAGAGTCTGCCAAGCCGCAACCTGGTGCAACAATTGGTAGAGATGCTAGTTCCGACCCAGTTGTCCTGAATCCCAACATCGACATCCCCAAGTATGATGGAACGGAAGACCCTCGCCCATGGATTGAATCTCTTGAAGAAATTGGCTTCTTGTACCATTGGGCAGACTACATTATCTCTCGTTATGCCGCCATGAACATGACGGGAAGCGCTAAAACCTGGTTGAATTTACACAAGGCTAGTTTCACGAGCTGGGAAAATATTAAAATCCGCCTCATTCAGGATTTTTCTTTGGACGCGAATAAAGAAGAACTTAGAATGAAGCTCAACAGAATGCAACACTGGAATGAACCAGCAATCAGGTTCGCGGAAGACATTCTAGTGTTGTGCAACAAGGTTGACCCCGCAATGGAAGAAGAAACAAAAATTGAACATGTTATTGGAGGACTGAAAAAAGAGTACTCATTCGCGCTCTACCTGAACCCTCCTAAAACGACCGATGACCTTCTTGTCGTGTGCAAGAAAATGGATTCTTTTGAAAAGAAGTATCGGGAACGTGTGGAGAAATCCAGAAACCTATATAACGGTCCACGCTATTCTAGACCCCAACAACAATCGAGGTACGTGCCGCCGACTGCCGCACGAAACTACCAGACCACTTCCAGGCCCCAAGCCCCTGTTTCCAATAATTACAAGAACGACTCCCCTCCTACCCCCAGACAGTATCGAAACAACTTTCCCCAGCCCTCTACCCCTAGACGTCCTTATAATCCTAACTTTGTGCCGAAACCAAACCTTCAGAGAAACACTTACAATAAAAGCCAAGAAGTGAGCAAAAATAGGACGGAAGATGGAAGACCAATCTGCTTTAAATGTAACAAGCCAGGGCACGTGGCCCGTTATTGTAGGGTCAAGTTTATAAGAATCCTAGAAGAGGATCCAGCAGATACCCAAGAGAAGGTCGAAGAAAAATGCCAAATGAATGAAATATCAGAGAAATCAGGACCTCGGCTTTATGCTGATGTATGTCATAGCACACAGACAAATATTCCTACCCGGAATAGATATTCCGTGTTGGAAGATTTAAACTAAGCGTCGCGCCTGAATCTGTCAATCAAAGCAAGTCGACCATAAACGGAATCAAGAAGTTGGACCCTAAATACAAATTAAAAATTAATGTGGACAAGATAGGGACTTTTGAAGCTTTGGTTGATACAGGTGCTGACCTCTCAGTGGTCGACCTCAGAACGGCCCTCGATACAGGCCATGGTATAAGTAAACTCGCAAAAATTTGTGCAGGACCCGATGGAAAAAATTTGGACATGGTAGGAAGTATATTTTTAAATATAAAAATTGATGACGAAACATTATCACACAACTTTGTGATATTGAAAACGCATTTACGGACATTAATTCTTGGGAGAGATTTCCTTAAGAAAATGAACGCAAAAATAGATTGTAAGCAAGAAACTATAAAATATGATTTGACGAATAATCATGACGAAATCAAATTTGAAATGTTGAAAATAAAGAGTGCCAAGGATTCCATTGTACCGGAATGTTCCATGAAATTGATCAAGGCATTGGTAGAAACAGAGGATGGAGAATATATTATCGAGGAGAGCAGCAAAATGTTTCAAACAAATGGACTTCGTCTAGCAAGAAGCTTGATCAATGTTATAAATAGGGAAACACACATCTGGATAACTAATCCGTATCCTCGACCGTTAAAAATAATGAAAAACCAAACATTGGCTTTTGGAAGTAGTCCAGCGAAAATAAATGTGAGTCGAGAAAGAGAGGTAGAAAAGAACGAAGAACCTAGATTCCAAATAAACGAAAATCTTTCACCAAAGGAACAGAAGGAGTTAAAACAAGTTTTAGAAAGGTATGGAGATCTTTTTTCATCGAGATTAGGGAGAACCAATTTGGCAAAACATCGGATAGACACAGAAGACGCGAAGCCAATTAAACACAAGCCTTACCGGGTAAGTGCTAAAGAACGAGATATTATAAAAGAGCAAATTGACGAGATGCTTACAGAAGGCATAATTAGGCCATCTTCTAGCCCCTGGTCTTTTCCAGTAATATTGGTCAAGAAGCGAGATGGTAAATACAGATTTTGTGTGGACTACAGAAAACTGAATAATGTGACAGTAAAAGATGTCTATCCGATCCCTAGAATAGACGAAGTTATGGATACCCTCCAAGGATCTACACACTTCTCAGCAATAGACCTCAGATCTGGATATTGGCAAGTTGAAGTCGAAGAAAGAGACAAAGAGAAAACAGCTTTCACTACAGCGCATGGATTATATGAATTCAACGTGATGCCTTTTGGACTTTGTAACGCGCCTGCTACCTTTGAGAGAAATATGGAGAATATGCTTGGAAATCTGAGATGGCAAATTTGTTTGTGTTATCTGGATGATGTTATCATATATAGCCCGGATTTTCCAACGCACCTCAAAAGACTTGAAGCTGTTTTTAGATGTTTTCGTGAATCTAATTTAAGGTTAAACGACAAAAAATGCCGATTTGCTTTTGAAGAATTGGAGATTCTCGGCTATATAACGAGCAAACATGGTATAAAACCCGCGGAACATAACATCAAAGCTGTCAGAAATTTTCCTCGGCCCAAAAAGGTCAAAGAAGTACAATCCTTTTTGGGAATGTGTTCATATTATAGAAAATTTATCAAAGACTTTTCAAAAATTGCTGACCCTTTGACCAACCTTATAAAAAAAAGTGTATCATTTACCTGGACAGAAAGACAAGAGAAAGCGTTTCAAACCCTAAAAACAGCACTATTAAGTCCACCAATTTTAGGTCACTTCAATCCAAATGCACCTACCTATGTTCATACTGATGCGTCCAACATCGGCATAGGTGCAACACTTGTCCAAGACATCGGTGGTGAAGTGAAGGTGATCTCATATTTGAGTCGTACCCTAAGTAAAGCGGAGCAAAATTATTCAACCACTGAAAAAGAATGTCTGGCCGTTGTCTGGTCAATGTCAAAATTACGACCCTACCTTTATGGAAGACACTTTAAAATAGTAACAGACCATCACGCCTTATGCTGGCTCAAAAACTTGAAGGATCCAACAGGTCGATTGGCAAGATGGGCATTGAAAATTCAAGAATATGACTTCGATATAATACATAAATCGGGAAAGAAGCATCTGGACGCCGATGGCTTATCTAGGGGGCCCTTACCAGAAACTGATTGGGATGAGGATTTTGAAAGGCTATTTTTAAATCAAATAACAGACGAAGAGGATAAATTTATCGAAAGTGTTAAGAAAAACCTTAATGGAAGCAGGCGATCAATTGCGCAAAACTTTAAAGAAGAAGATGGATGCCTCTTTAAGAAAAACCCGAACCCTGAAGGCAGGGCGTGGTTGCTTGTGGTTCCAGAGAATAAAAAGAGAGAAATTATGAAAGAATATCACAATCATATGTCGAATGGCCATCTGGGCGTCGCCAGAACCATGTACCGAATAAAGAGTAAATACTTTTGGCCATCCATGCTAAAGGATGTCTCAGAATTCGTTAAGACGTGTCACCTTTGCCAAAGTAGGAAAGGCTCAAACCAATTACCTTCTGGGCTACTACAGCCCATCCCCCCAGCCAACTTTCCTTTCGAAAGAATTGGAATTGACTTTGTTGGTCCACTACCATCTACGAAAAACAGGAAAAAATGGATAATCGTGCTGACGGACTACTACACTAGATATGCAGAAACAAGAGCAGTCTCGGAAGCAACAGTGAAAGAAGTTTCTAAATTTCTAGTAGAGGATATTTTTCTTCGGCACGGAGCCCCACAATATCTTATTAGTGACAGAGGCTCTCAATTTACCAGTAATTTAATGAAAGAGGTGATGAAAACGTGCAAGATTAAACATTGCTTCACAACGAGCTATCATCCCCAGACTAATGGATTGACAGAGCGGTTAAATAGAACATTGATCAATATGCTCAGTATGTATGTGAACACTGATCAGAAAAATTGGGACGAAATACTCCCATTCATCACTCACGCTTACAACACTACAATTCAGGAAACCACAGGATATTCTCCCTTTTTCCTGATGTTTGGAAGAGAACCCACGTCTCTTTTGGACGACAGGAATATCTCGGTGGACATTGACAAAGATGATTATGATGAATACATAAAACATCACTTAGACAAAATAAACAGAACAAGAAAATTAGTTATTAACAACACAATAAAGACTCAAGAAAGAATGAAAAAGAACTATGACAAGAAACACATGGAAAGAAGCTACGAACCAGGAGAATTAGTAGCAGTTTGGACACCAATTAGGAAAATAGGAAAGTGTGAGAAACTACTGAGAAAATATTTTGGCCCATATAGAATATTAAAGAAGCTGTCTAACGTAAATTACTTAATTGAGCCAAAAGATAATCCTGGCCAAGACCCATTGATTGTCCATGTCTCAAGACTCAAACCCTATTTTGAGAGAATTGATGAGGTAACTCACGAGGACGTGAGGACCTCTGGAGAGGGGGAAGTGTTACATCATGATTAATGGCGTATTTCTTATATTATTTTTAATATATTTGAAATTTAAATTATATATTTATTTATTTTTATATTCTATGATATTTATTTAAAACACAGATTATTTAGATTGTCATCATTTGTATTTAGGTACACGTGACTTCACTGCTCTCTTTGATGGGAGAAAATAGATAAAGGATTCTGGTGGCTACTTAAAGAAGACTTATCTCGTTATTCCCTTTTATAAATTTGCAGGATGGTTGAAACACGCTCTGGTAAGATGCAAGACCCAGCACAGGAGAGAATCCAGGCTGAAGAGTCTGCCAAGCCGCAACCTGGTGCAACAATATATATATATACAGTAGAACCTCCCTTTAGCGGACACCTCTCGTCAAAGGACAGTTTTCATTTGCAAAATGACAATTTTTACTATTTAGCATCTCTCCGGTAAGAAGACACCTCTTCCTTAAAGGACACTTTGGCTCTGCAATTAGGCTTTGTCCTTTACAGGAACGTAGTTCTACTGTATTTGTAAAATGGGATAAAAATGTGAAAAAGAATAGCACCATTTAGTATATGAATAAACTATTTTATTTATTTATAATTTATTAAACAATATATACATTTTCAAAAATATTTAAAGGTTTCTCAATGAGAGAGTGTAAAGATAGATAATTTAAAATATCAACACAGGAATCTAAAAGATTTTTCTTTCTTGAGAAAATTCATCAAAGGAACAACCAAGTCTCTGAATCTATAGACGCCTAAAATTGAATAATTTAAACGCTCTATAACTGAATTTGGTAAAAAGACATTTTTAAAAAGTAGTTTCAAATCTATAAAGTCGTTATTGTTGAATTTTCTTTGAATTTCATTTGGATTCGAAGAGAATATTTTGTTTTCGATAGTGAATATGGATGATTGTAAGTTAATAATGGAAACTTTGACCCCATATGTTGGTATTAAAATTGGACGACCTTCAAAATGATGAAGAAGATGAGAATATTTCCAAACAAAATTAATAAGAATATTGTCTGTTGTAAGATTCCGATGTTCAAACTTATACTCACGTTCATATTCTATTAATGCTATTGAAATTTGACAAAATATTGATAGAATTTGTTGAACTGAAAGACATCGTTTAGGAATAAGTGATTTCAAAGATTGACCCATATAAGGCATGATTAGAATTCCAAAAATCTGCTTCTTTTCACCTTTAATGTTTTCTGTGAAACTTTTCGATGTAATATATCGAAATTGAGATTGATAATCCCATACAAGATAAATATCTTTTGGTTTAATAAAATATTTGGAATTAGCTACGATAAAGGAAGCTTTAATTTGATGTAAGAATTTTGATAATGTCCATGCTGATTCTTGATGGTTTTGATTATCAAATTTTAATGGAATTATTTTAAATACTTCATCAAGATGGCCATTTTTAAGAGTTGCAACGCAATGTTCATCTAAATTTACATATGTTCTTCCTTCCATTACATCTTTAAATGTTTTAAAATCGTTTGATTTAGATTTCTTTAGAATTTTCTTGAGCATTATTTCTTCTTTGTTATTAGTACACATGTTCATACAGATTTCATTCCAATTCGAAAATTTAGGCTTTTTGTTTAAAAAGGTGAATGGCATTCTAATGAAATATTTTTCTGTAATTTATATTATTAAATTAGTAAGGACGAGGAGTTGTTAAATTATATTAGAGAATTTATTAATAGAATTCGCGTTTAAATTGATTGTTTGATGTTTATTTACAATCAAGAGAAAGATATTTATAACCTAGGTTCCTGGAATTTTGCAAACAATACTATCAAGCACAAAAAGGATGATTTACATTGTAGCAAATTTAAAAAATATCGAATATAGGTTTAAATCTGTTTCTATTTTTTTTATTATTCAATCAATTATTCTCTAAAAAATACATGTAAATTTTCTCACCCGGCGTTGATCCCCTGGCCATCCATCCCCAGGCTCCTCCAACAGTGCAATGTATATGGTCATTTGTATATATTCCGCTTAATGCGTCCATTGGGGCTCAAAATTCATCCATTCTGGTTAGCAGCTCCGTGAATAAAGATATTAACATACATCTAAATTTGTAAAAATTTAATTATAAGTTTTAATTTGTTGGTTGTTTTGTTCCCTCTGTAATAGACACAAATATTTCAATATCGCGCATGGTTGATTAATAATTTTTTTTTTAAATGTGAAAGAATAAATTGTCCTAACATACAATGTAATTCACTCTGCACTAGGGTTGTTGGCGACTTGTATAGGAACTGAGTTAATAATTCCGTTTTTTTTTTTTTTTGATGTTCTGCGCTCTAGAATCCTGGGTTATAAATACAATGTATGTCCCATAAGTTCCCCGACTGGGACCATAAAAAAAATAAATCAATGAAAAATGTAAATAAATTTGACTGTTTATTATATAAAAAATATCTGGCAACACGGTGGCACCAATATCGAGGCGGTACATGCGCGCGCGCCAAGGTCATTCTAATTTATTTAAAGGTTACACCTAGCGCTGCGGCGATTTTACGATGGAACAAAAATTGAAGCAGAGGATTTACTTAGAATTTTGTGTGAAACTTCAAATATCAGCAACCGAAACTTTGAAATGCTTAATAAAGCATTCCCCAATGACGCCCCAAAGAGAACAACTGTTTTTGAATGACATTCTAGATTTAAAGCTGGCAGAATTTCCATTGAAGATGATCCTCGTCAAGGACGTCCAAAATTTCAAAGGACTGATGAAAATGTTCAAAAAATCACCGATCTGATAAAATAAAATCCTCGAACCACTTTGCTGGAGCTAGAGCAAGACACAGTCATATCTAAAACAACGATTGGAAGGATCGTAACCGAAGATTTGAAGCTCAAAAAGACTCCTGCAAAATTCATTCCAAGATTCCTCACTAATAAGCAAAAACTGTGTCGGCTTGCAACCTGTGAGAACATGTTGGAAATGACAAGAACGGATCCGGAACGGAAAACAAGATAATCACAGGCGACGAGACATGGGTCTATGGCTATGACCCTGAAACCAAGCGTCAATCTGCCGAGTGGAGAGGTCAGGGTGAGCCTAGAGCCAAAAAATCCAGGATATTGAAATCCAGAAACAAGGTGTTGCTGGTCGCTTTTTTGGGTAACAAGGGCATTGTTCATCACGAGTATCTTCCTGCAGGCCAAACAGTTATTAAGGAAATGTATTTGGGCATTCTTCGCCGTCTAAGGGAAGCGATTAAAAAAAAAAGGCCAGAAAAATGGACTAATGGTGACTGGATCCTACACCATGACAATGTCCGCCCTCACACAGCGCACTTGGTGACGAGTTTTTTGGCGAAAAACGGGACACAAATCCTACATCAACCACCCTATTCCCCAGACATCGCACCAAATGACTTTTTCTTGTTCCCCAAAAATAAAGCAGTTCTAAAAAGAAGACATTTTGACACCAGGGATGACATAAAAGAAAAATCGCTGTTGGCATTGAAGAGCATTCCAAAAGAGGCCTTCAAAAACTGTTTCGACAATTGGGAGAAACGATGGCGCTGGTGCGTTGAAGCAAGGGGGGATTACTTTGAAAAGTTTAAATATATATATATATATTATGGACCCAGTCCGGGAACTTATGGGACATACCTCGTATCTATATATCGGGAAATCGAGGCTATAATCTACTTATATAATTGCCTTATTCTGTCTGTGTGAAGTTCACGGATAGATTTTGGTTATCAACGCGCGCATCATCATTATGATCATTATCATTATCTAATGATAATTATTTATTATCTACTTATATAATTGCCTTATTATGTCTGTGTGAAGTTCACTGTGTGAAGTTCACGGATAGATTTTGGTCATCAACGTGCGCATCATCATTATGATCATTATCATTATCTAATGATAATTATTTATTTATCTACTTATATAATTGCCTTATTCTGTCTGTGTGAAGTTCACTGTGTGAAGTTCACGGATAGATTTTGGTCAGAATGGATAAAATAAAAAAAGTGTCAAGGGATGGGAATCGAACCCACGACCTTCCGCTTACCGGGCAGATGCCATGACCACTAGGCTATCCTGGACATATTTTTCCGTTCATAAAGTTAAGAATAAAAGAATAAATATTTTAATATAAGAATAAAATATGATATTCATTAAATAGGTATTTAATTTTTAGTATCTCATTTATATTTATTCGAATTTTATATTTGAACGATAGGCTCATTATTTCTTTTGATGTTTATATATCGTATATACCGTTTTGCACAATTATTTAATCTTTTTTATATAAAGTACAATACTTAAATGAAAATATGTTTATTATACAATCAAATTATAATTGTAACGAATAGTATTTTAATTAAAACATTTTAAAAACACACAGTTTGGAACGGGACGTTTCACAAGAGTGACATCCATGGCGCCAATTTATAATTGTAACGAATAGTATTTGAATTAAAACGTTTTTTAAATATATACGCACTCGGGTAAAACCCGGGCGTTGCCCGGGCCATTCGTCTAGTATATTATATATGCAAATACAGTTATTATATACTTTTATCCTTCGCCTACCACCTTAAAAGGTTCCAAACAGCCTCCTAGGAATATTTACCCCTGTACAGAACCAAGTACATCTGATAAACTCCACCATTATACAACCGGGATAGTTGGCTGTGACTTTAGTACGTGGTGGCTCCAGGAATCTGGGTTTTCTCAATGGTTTGATGGAGAAAAGTAACAAATTTATCTTGACAATAATGGATTCAGTGGATGCTAGCCCCGTGAAAATTGTTTAATAAATGTTCGTCAGATCAACTTTCACTCGAGTAAAACAAACCGGGCGAAGCCAAGTATATAATAACTCATAATTGTAGCGTATAGTATTCGAATAAAACCAACATTTTTTTTATACATACGCACTCGGGGAAAAATGCCTTTGGGTAAAACCCGGGTCATTCGGCTAGTACTATATATATGCAAATGCGGTTGATATAAATACAGTTAAACCTGTCTATAGCGCCCCCTCTAAATAGCGCCTCCCTCTCTATAGCGCCCAGTAGTACGATGCGATTTACATTAAAAGTGACCTGTCTATAGCACCTTATTTTGGTGATTCCCAAGAGGGGCGCTATAGACAGGTTTTTAACTGTATATTTATTTTCTTTTCCTACCACTTCAAAGGCTCCAAACAGCCACCATCCACCATTAGACTACCTGGATAGTTGGCTGGGACTTTAGCACGTTCCAGGAATACAGGTTGTTACTTCAAGTAGGCTAATAATTCCATAAATATACCTTAATATCAGAAATCAAGATAACAAATCCTTAATATTTCTGCATGAAAATTCTACAGGTCATCAATTCAACCTACAAGATGTCATATGTCACTTCCATAACACACACACAAAAAAACCTTTATTAAGACACACAGTGTTGAAACTAGTTTGCATAGTTTTTTTGCATAGTTTTTGTATAAGTTTTTTGCATGTTTTTTTGCGTGTTTTTCGTTTTAGAAAGATTCATTTGTTTAGGTTTGATTTTTGTAGTTTTTTATGTGGTTTGGTCACGTGCTTGGGACCCTATAAAAAGAAAGGCGCAGCCAGAGGAAGTGGTAAGAGTCGGCAGATTAGGAGAGAGAGTCTGCAGATCAGGAGAGCGAGGCAAGGAGCTCGAGCTCAAGAAGAAAGGCACTGAGAGGTTCATTGGAACCCAGAAGATAAGGTCTGAGGCTCAAGAGGAAAGGCACTGAGAGGTTCATTGGAACCCAGAAGATAAGGCCTGAAGCTCAAGTTAAAAGGAAGAAGATAAGGCCTGAAGCTCAAGAAGAAAGGCACTCAGAGGTTCATTGGAACCCAGAAGATAAGGCCTAAGGCTCAAGAGGAAAGGCACTGAGAGGTTCATTGGAACCCAGAAGATAAGGCCTGAGGCTCAAGTTAAAAGGCAGAATATAAGGCCTGAAGCTCAAGAAGAAAGGCACTCAGAGGTTCATTGGAACCCAGAAGATAAGGCCTGAGGCTCAAGAGGAAAGGCACTGAGAGGTTCATTGGAACCCAGAAGATAAGGCCTGAGGCTCAAGTTAAAAGGCAGAAGATAAGGCCTGAAGCTCAAGAAGAAAGGCAACTGAGGTTCGTTGGAACCCAGAAGATAAGGCCTGAAGCTCGAGTTAACAGGCAGAAGAGGTTCATTGGAACCCAGAAGATAAGGCCTGGAGCTCAAGTTAACAGGCACCAGAGGTTCATTGGAACCCACAGGATAAGGCCTGAGGCTCAAGTCTCAAGTTTTAAAGAAGATAAAGTCTGAGCTATAAGGGAGTTAAAGTTTAAAAGAGGAAGAAGTTAAAGTTTGAAGAGAAGCTGAGTCAAGCTTACCCGGATAGCTCGAGACTGATTGGACTGAGATTAGTTCATCTTTTTTGTATTTAATCATTGTGTAATAAAGCCTCATAATTTTTAGAATCATCAATAAGGCTGATCATTTCCTCCAGAGTAACACCTGCCTATCGCTACCTCCAAAATTTGATTTCTTGAACAGATAGATTTATTATTTTACATTTTTTGTTAGTTTTAACACACAGATCTTACAGAGGATTTTCCTTGGGGTTACTTCCATAACACATTCTCCAAATACAATAGACTCATTCTAGAATCTACAATCTCCAAGGATAATAACAGCATAAACAGAAGATCTACTTCAACAGTTCCAACATATACAACACAGATAATCCCACCCCCATTGAAACTCTCCACCTACTCTCTACAACTGGAAACTATTTTTATATTTTATTTTTGTAAATATATTTCTGTGAATCTATATTGTATGTATGCTGCACTTCTTTACGGAGCCAATGTCCTGATGAAGCGTGACCGAGTGAAAGCTTGCCTCCCAATATCTGAATAAATAAACTCTGCAAATATGTTTATATTTATTTAATTCAATTATAATATTATTTGCATATCTATATTTCAAGTACAAATATGTATTTAAAATTCCTATTTATATAATTATTTATGATGCATATTAGCACGTCATCTGTTATGGAAATTCGAAACTATTTTAGACGGGTAAGATTCTTTTTTTTTTTTAAATAAACAATTTCTACTGCCTTTACTTCAATGGAAAAAATAATGGGAGGGCCTGGTTCATCAGTGGTGAACACTCCCCAGCCGTTTCGCCAGTTTAATCTACCATACCGCTGTTATATTGCATTTTTCGAACTTCCATTTATAGTGATACTGTTGCTAGACTCTTGTAATGGGTATTTTAGATGAACTATGGACATAAGCTTTGAGGACAGTAGAATTATAAAACAATTTCTACTGCCCTTACTGCAATATAAATATTAATGGGAGGGCCTGGTTCATCAGTGGTAAACCCACTCAGCGGTTTCGCCAATTTAATCTACCATACCATTAATTTTTCCATTGCAGTAAGGACAGTAGAACTTGTTTATTTTTAAAAAGAATCATACCTGTCTAAAATAGTTTAGGATTATATAATTGTTGATGATTAGTAATAACTAGTAAACCTAGGTAACTCCTGGAGAGTATCCATAGATCGCTAACTACACGGGCTGTCCTGTAGTTTAGGAGTCTGTCTTGGTAGCCTTAGTGAACCAATTCACCATGTGTTTCCAGACCGGTTTGTTTCTTGGTAGATTCAACAGGGCAGTGTTATTGAAACAGCTTCTTATCCCTATATATATATAAAAGTCAGTGTATGCTTGTATGTATGTGTGTTTGTTCCTATGTCGGCTATACACGTCCACAATACGTAACTAATATGACTAAAATTTTAACAGTATATATAGTAGAAGCTGGAAAAACTTATAGTGAAAATTTCAGGTCTCTATCCCGAATATTATTCGAGTTATTTGCAAATTGCGTTGCAAATTTGCCTTTTCGCTCGCAAGCAGCGCCTCTAGCGGTGAAGATGGGAAGTAATATCAGCTGACCTAATGTACATGTAAAACGTTTACTCTAAACGTTTTGTTTAAAAGAAACATTCGCGGTATAATTGCAATTTTCGTTTTACATGTAAAACGTGTTTTAACAGAACATAGAGAAACATTTGGAAGAGATATTTATCGGAATTTTAGCCAATAAAAAATGAAATTGACAGGTTCTGGGCAAAAATAGTTGTTTTTTTAGTCAGAAAATGATGATGACAATATTGCTGTATCATGTTTATATCGGGAATTATTTCGGGAAAAATATCAAAAAGCAGGAACCACGGGTGAAGCCAGTTCATTTTTAGTATGCAGGAACAAAATTCTAACATAAAAAAATTCATTCGAGCAGAAGACACAAAAACCAGATCATCTCTCTTAAAAATATTGCTTCTCAGACACAAAGTTTGGAGCGGGACGTTTCACAAGAGTGACATCCACGGCGCCAATTTATAATTGTAACGAATAGTATTTGAATAAAAACATTTAATCGGGTAAAACCTGGGCGTTGCCCGGGTCATTCGGCTAGTTGATTATAAAAGTGCATATTAATGTTTTTTTAATGAAAATTAATTAATAGATTGAATTTCTCTCTCTCTAAATATATATATTTTTAAGTTATAAAACGTATTAAACATTCACCTCCCTGCTGGTGATTAATTTACATAGACTTTATAATATATTATAAACTTCATATATACATATAAGCTTTAGATAAGACCCTAATAACACTTATATAGGACTGGCAATCATTCTAGATTGTTTTTGAACAAGCCATAATTTCGTATATACAAAAAAATACCTTCTAAAAATATAATTAAATATTTTATATTTAATCTGTTTAAAAAGAAATCAGTTATCATCCAAAACTTTCAAAGTAAACAAACAACATTAACTTTTTTTAACATAAAAAAAATAGTACTCAAGCGGGAATATAAAATATATAAGAAAAATATATTTAAACTTTTTTTTTTGTAAGCTGAATTTTTTTAAAAAGCAGAAGAAATATGATGGAACTTTTGGCCTTAGCCATTGTAGTGTTGTTATTTCTATTCTTCCTTCTACTGTGGTGGAAATTTCGAAAGAATGTAGCAATCAGGAATGGATATCGTCTACCTACTCATGTTACCATCAGAAAACCAAGAAGTTTCATCTTCGGTCCCATCTCCAGAGATGATACCTGCAGTATCTGTCTGGATTATACATCCAAGAAGTCTGGAGAATTATCTTGCGGACATAGCTTCCATAAAAAATGCATCCAAACTTGGTTAATCACAGAATCAACATGTCCAATATGTCGATTTGATATTGTTGACAACGATATTGGAAAAATGTAACATATCTCATCAGATTCACGTTCAAGAACATTTTGGAGGTTGTATTGTCCCTATGCTTAGTTTCTTACAGCAGCATCCCCATATCTCAAGACCATGCTTTCATGTAATTATCTTTTTAATATCGAAAAAGAGAGAGAAATATAAGTTAAGGAGAAGAAGCTTCTTTTATAAAAGACTCATTCTAGAATCTCCAATCTCCAAAGACAATAACAACATAAACAGAAGATCTACCCCAACAGTTCCAGCATATTCAACACAGACAATCCCACCCCCATTGAAACTGTCCCCCTAACCCTCTACAACGAAGAAGAAACGGAGCATCTCCTCGGGCTACTCACGCCTGAAGACAAGATTCTTCTCGACAAATTCTTCGACATTATCATCAAACATGTTCCGAACATGAACTCCCCAAATGGCAGGGATCTGTATCCATACGTTCGTTCGAACAAGCTTTCAACAATCAAGACCCCCTTCTTACGCTTGTACGATCATCATTCACTTATAAAAGAAGCTCTTCTCCCTGACTTGTATTCTGGAAAATAATGTACTTTGGTTAGTATCCCATAAAACTTTATTCTCTCTCATTCTGACATATCTATTTTCCCTATATTTATCAATTATATATAATATTATATATTCATATTTATATTTATTCTGTATATAACCTTATATAATCTTATATGGACGTTGTAATAAAGTAGTTTTAATATCTCTTTCTAACTTGTGTTTCTTCTTTTATAGGAGAGATTTTTCATGATCTTTTAATATTATTTAATCAACATTGAAAATACACCTATCCCCCGATTTACACGGTACTTGTTTTACACGTTTTCGCTTTTACACGGTTTTCCAAATAAGTTTTTTTTTTTTTTTGTTTTTATCGCACTTTACTAAATGCTACTGTGATTAAACACATGCTCTGTGTACACATCTCACGAGGAATCCCGAGCTTATGTGCTGACTTGCTGCACACGCACACTGTGTCTGTATTTCTTCGCATAAAAATGTCGCGAAAATGTTTAATTTTCGATTTACACGTTTTTCTTAGGAACGTATCTACTGTGTAAATCGGGGGATAGGTGTATAAGGTTATAAATTGTTATTTTTGTATCATTATATATATATGTTTTCCACTTTATGGTCTTGAGACATCTTCTAATCTCTCGATGGAAAAACCTAGTCATAGCTTTTTTTGTATTTTTCAATCTTTTTGCATTGTCATCGTTGTATTATAATCTTACATTCCTTATCTTTTTTTTTTTTTTCTTAAAACCACAGTTATGTATATTATTTGCTTGCATTTGTATACTATAATAAACATTCTATCTTGTAGCAATCAGTTTTGTAATGTTATATTTATATATACATACCCTTAATATATGCATATGGTAAAGATAGAGGCTGCTTGGCCGGCATTCATATTTCTTAAAAAATAAAGATACTTCGGGCAGTAAATCTTTTTTATTACCTCGACGTTTCGACAAAAATTCGACAAGGACAAAAGATTTTTGTCGAAACGTCGAGATAATAAAAAGATTTACTGACCGAAGTATCTTTATTTTAAAGAAATTAATATATGTATGGAACGCTTCACGATTTTGCGTGTCATCCTTGCGCAGGGGCCATGCTAATCTTCTCTGTATCGTTCCTATTTTAGTATATGTACCGCCGAACAAGCGTGTACTTTTAATTAATATATGTGGTGTAAATTATATATTTGTGTGTATTTATAAGGTAATAAACATTACTTTAACTTTTTTTTTCACTTTCCGTACTACCATTGCATACATTTCATGTTGTTTAATTACGATCATATACTGCAAGATATACACTCATAGACAAAACTTAAGGAAGTTTACCTTTTAACGTGTATATCGGTATTCATACAATAAATCTTAAAAGATATTTGATAAACAGTGACCTTTATTGAACACACGAGATAACCAATAGTAAACAAAATTACCTCTTGAAAATAGAGCAATCCATAAATAAATCTTTAATTAAAAAGGCATATACTGGATTAAAATATCATTTATTTTACCAATATTTCAGTTGGCTGAACGCCAACCTTTATCAGGTGTTATAACATATTAAAGTAACATTTTAACACTTTAAAATGTTATAACAACTTGATAAAGGTTGGAGTTCAGCCAACTGAAATATTGGAAAAATAAATGATATTTTGATCCAATATATGCCTTTTTAATTAAAAAAAATTACCTCTGTTTAAAAAAATATAATATTTATAATAACCGGCGACATCAAAGACCTTCCGCTATCTTGAGTTTTGTTCATGAGTGTATTTTATCTGATCGAATGGAGCGATAATAGACATCCTTCTCTATATAACAAAAAAGGCTACCTCTCCCGTCAAAATAGACGTTAAAACTAAGCGCTATCTATTGAACGTCTCAGCAAACTAGCTGTTTCAGATCGGTGACAAAGCCACAATACCAGCAATGACAAATTTAAATACAGGTAAATGCTGACCTTTATCGATTAATATTCCTTTCGCCAAAATTGCCATCTAATCATCTTTATTATACATTCATAGGTCACCATCGGTATAAAAACAAAACAGCCCAATGTAATATTAAAGCGCGGTATGGTAGATTAAACTGGCGCAACCGCTGGGAGGGTTCACCACTGATGAGTCAGGCTCTCCCATTAATTTATCTTTGAATTTTTTAAAACATTTTTATGTTAGAAAGCCGCTGGATGGGTTCACCACTGATAAGACATGCCCTGTCTCTTTCAATTTTTCATTCATTGCACACAGTATATAAGGGCTATGTATATATACAGTAGAACCTCCCTGTAAAGGACAACACCTAATTGCAGAGCCAAAGTGTTCTTTAGGGAGAGAGGTGTCTTCTTACCGGAGA
Source organism: Cordylochernes scorpioides (assembly GCA_030710605.1). Classification (NCBI taxonomy): domain Eukaryota; kingdom Metazoa; phylum Arthropoda; class Arachnida; order Pseudoscorpiones; family Chernetidae; genus Cordylochernes; species Cordylochernes scorpioides. The sequence goes on from CP092865.1 coordinate 6,784,881, forward strand.
GTTGCTAAATTGTAAAAACGGTAAAACTTGTAAAAATTGTAAAACTGTTCTTTGTGGAGAGGTGTCTGCTAAAAGGAGGTTCTACTGTATATACCCTTTAATTATATATATTAAAAGAGAAAAACAAACGTTAAAACTTATTTCCTAATTTAATCAATTTCCATCAAGTTATCAATAAGTAATAAACGTCATTTAGTACGTTTTCCAAGTGTGCAACCTAGTGTGAATAAAATTGCCACTGTCTCCGTAAAAAAAAGACGATCGGCGACATCAAAGACTTTTTCCTTCCATATATAGTAGATAGTTGCATAGTTCCACAAGTTAATAGCTATATGCTATCTTTGTTATCTTCAGATAAAGAAGAATGTTCAGCTTTTTGTGTGTTCGTTTATGATAAGGCAAAATTTAGATTATAAATTAGAAATACAAATTAATAAGACCAAATTTATTTTATTTATTTGAATTTGGTTTTATTACATTGCGTGTTTGTTTATTTATTTATTTAGATAACAAACAGGTTCCTGGAGCCACGTACAGAAGCCACCAACTACCCGGACTGACACCTAAGTCTTCTGGGTTTCATTTACAATGTCTGTTCGCTTATTTAAAAAATTGTAGCACACGGAGTTTTTTTATATGTTCCTTGTTATCTATCCTAATTTCTGTGATAGAGATGCATGGAGACATCTGAGACTCTTCATTGGACACGACAACAACAGAAAATTGACATTGAACCATAACTTTACACGCCCAAGATAGAGAACATTGCTGTGATAGAGATGTATGGAGACATCTGAGGCTCTTCATTGGACACAAAAACAACAACAGAAAATTGACATGAGCCCATAGCAGCAGCTTTACACACCCAAGATAGAGAACATTACGACTGCTGTGATAGAGATGTATGGAGACATCTGAGGTTCTTCATTAAACACGACAAAAACAACAGAAAATTGACATGGACCCAGAGCAGCAACTTTACACACCCAAGATAGAGAACATTGCTGTGATAGAGATGTATGGAGATATCTGAGGTTCTTCGTTGGACATAACAACAACAGAAAATTAACATGTGGACCCAGAGCAGCAACTTTACACATCCAAGATAGAGGACATTACAACTGCTGTGATAGAGATGCATGGAGACATCTGAGGCTCTTTATTGGACACGACAACAACAACAGAAAATTGGCATGGACCCAGAGCAGCAACTTTACACACCCAAGATAGAGAACAACTGCTGTGATAGAGATGTATGGAGACATCTGAGGCTCTTCATTGGACACGACAACAACAACAACAGAAAATTGACATGGACCCAGAACTTTACACACCCAAGATAGAGAACATCACAACTGCTGTGATAGAGATGTATGGAAACATCTGAGGCTCTTCATTGGACACGACAACAACAACAGAAAATTGATATGGACCCAGAGCAGCAGCTTTACACACCCAAGATAGAAGGCATTACAAATGCTGTGATAGAGATGTAAGGAGACATCTGAGGTTCTTCGTTGAACACGACAACAACAGAAAATTGACATGGACCCAGAGCAGCAACTTTACACACCCAAGATAGAAGACATTTCAACTGCTGTGATAGATATGTATGGAGACATATGAGGCTCTTCATTGGACACGACAACAACATCTTATCTTAATTCGACCATGTCATTTTTGGATAATCTACATTTAGGATTCTATCATTCGATGCGCCCCCATTTTTTTAAGTATATATTTGTGCTTTTTCATTTTTACAGAACATTTCTCATATAAAATTTTGTCTTAGTCATTGTCGAATCATATGTAAAGTCATATTCATGGAAGATTAGGTAGAGCCACCGAATCCGACGACCTGGACCCAATGGCTAGCTGACAGCCAAACACCCAACAACTGCCCTCCTGTAAGGTTCGGGGAGCCACTCCAGCATTACAACTCGCCATGTGTAAATAATCTGGACAAGGTGACTCGCGAGCTGTGCTCGAATGTAACACCTGCAAATTGAGATGAGATGAAATAAGATTAGGTAGAAATGTATAGCTATATCACACACACGTGTTAATAAACTTCTAGATTTTAATGTAACATAATCCCATTCTATATACAGTTACGAGCGTCATCAATTCTTCATCTCTTAATCAGTTTTCATCTCTGTCACAGTTTGTTTTTTTTTTTTTTTTGAATGGCGCTCTCCTATTGGTTGGCTACAATCATGCCACCTTTGCCCCCACTCGCTTTTTCGTTTTTGTAACTATTGTGTTGGAGCGGGTCGCTCCTTAAATAAATGCATATATTAGTTAATAACTAAATGGAATCCTCTCTTTCTTTTTCCCAGTAAGAGACGCCTACGGAAGCCAACAGTACATAGACAGATAAAGCACATAGGCTATAGTTATTAACTAATATATGCATTTATTTAAGGCGCCAATTTATAATTGTAACAAATAGTATTTGAATCAAAACATTCAAATCGGGTAAAACACGGGCGTTGCCCGGGTCATTCGGCTAGTGTAGATATATAGAAGAATAAACTCAGGTCTGGAAGAAGAAATTCTTTATTTAAGAAGACGATTGTCCAAGTTTTCGGGCAAGACGACCTTCTATGATTATATACTCGTTGTTTGTACGATCGTTTTCCTTATATAAAGCTCTTCTCCCCGATCTTCGTTTATTCTTTTGTAGCGAATTGGGAAGTTATCGTTATCTCAATATACACCTATCCTCCGATTTACACGGTACTTGTTTTACACGTTTTCGCTTTTACATGGTTTTCCAAATAAGTTTTTTTATCGTACTATATTAAATGCTACTGTGATTGAACACGCGCTGTGTACACATCTCACAAGGAATCCCGAGCTTATGTACTGACTACATATTTTAACCTGTCAATGCATTTTATTTCTGTGTACACCTATCCCCCGATTTACACGTTTTTCTCAGGAACGTATCTACCATGTAAATCGGGGGATAGGTGTATATGTGAAAAAAATAATTCAAAAAATAAAAATTTTATTGATTTCTCAGTAAGCCTCTGGGACCAAAAAAAGCCTTTTGGCCGTAGAGGTACAATCTGCACTACGCTGACGAGGGCCAGCAGCCCGAAACGTGTTCGTGGTTGACTTTTCTTGATTTTACAAGAAAATGGGTTGGCCAAATATCAAGGAACGGATTAAATCAAAGTTTAGTTGATATCTGTTCCACTAGATGACACTCAGCCAACTATAAAACGCCCATGTTAGTTATCAGAATATGCCCAATTTGTTTTTAATATAAATATTAGAGTGAAAACATTAGGCTTTTATAAGGGTATAAGTTTTTTTTTTTCAAATTCAGATCTACCGTAGAAGGGCTTTTATTCCCGAAAGTTTGAGATTTGAATTAATTATTTTAAAAAAGAAACGTATCCATGGAAGCCTGGTGTTTCCACTTTAATAAAATTCAGGTCATTATCGTTAATGGAACTTGGGTTATCTTTATATCGTCTGCATCGTTATTACATATATGCATATAGGTCGGTTATATCGTTTTTACATATTCGTATATAGGTCGGGTAGTTGGCGACTTCTTTATACTACTGGAGCCTGGGTAAAGATATTACAGTGACCTTTATTGAAGACACACGAGATAACCAAGTGTGCATACATTCATGGACAAAACTTAAGAAAGTTGTACCTTTTATGTATATCGGGACAATAACTCTGAAAGATATTACAGTGACCTTTATTGAAGACACACGAGATAACCAAGTGTGTATACACTCATGGACAAAACTTAAGGAAGTTGTACCTTTTAGTATGTATATCGGGACAATAACTCTGAAAGATATTACAGTGACCTTTATTGAAGACACACGAGATAACCAAGTGTGAACAACCTCTGTCTATTAAAAAGAAAGAAAAAAAAAATACGACGGCAACGTTTTTGTCCATGAATGTATTTCCCTCAACCGCACCAAAAACTTTCGTTTTAAATTTCTTATCTTTTTATCCCTAAAATATATCGCTCAAGCTAATCAATGATAAGTACACGTTGTCTATTCTTATCTTCACATTGTTCTCCTCTACATCCCGCTCGTAAAAAGATAAGGCATCTTTTAGAAAAACTAACACATTTCAATGTGAAAAAAAAAAAAAAACACAAATGTGAAAATTTTACTGGGATAAGGTGAATAAATTAAGAAAAAGACATCTCCTTATCGTGAAACTGAAAGTTGCTGATGACTTGCGCCATCTAACGGAATAAATATCAACTATTCGTTGATTTTTAATTATTCCAGAATTGGCCAAATTGGCCTTTTTTTTAACACATTTCAATTTTAATTGACATATGACCCTACTTTGATCTCTTCCTAATTCAGCCAATTTGTACCATTTTATCTTTTCTAATGAAAGCCTTGTGTAACCGAATATCTTCTCAAAGAAATCCAACCTAACCATTTACATTTTAAGAAAAAGTCATCTCCTTATCGTGCAACTGAAAGTTGCTGATGGCTTGCGCCAACTATAGGAATAAACATCAACTATTCTCGTTGATTTTTAATTATTCCAGATTTGGACAAATATACATTTTTGATTAATAAAGAAAAGCTAACCACGGACGCTGTTGGTCCTCATCAGCGTGGTGCAAGCTGTACCTCAACGACCAAAAAATTGGTCATTCAGGCATCCCGAAAAATCATGAAACGGGTAGTTAAGGCCAGAATTGCGTTATACCACGACACAATGTGTCGATAAAGAGATGTCTTTTTCTTAATTTATGCACCTTATCACAGTACAATATCACATTTGTACTATTTTTCACATTTACAATTTTATTCAATAAATTAATCAACTATATCTCTCTCAAATATAAAAGACTAGCGGATGTACCCGGCTTCGCCCGGGTTTTACCCGAGTAAAGGTTTGTCTAACGAATCTCTCGATAAAGTGAACATTTTTTCCCGGTCCCTTTAAAAATACTCGATAAGTTGAATAAAATCAATATTTATTGGTTCCCTCGGTAATTGGAAGTTAAAGGAATAATATCTTGCCTTGGAATTGTATCATTATTCTTGTCTTAAATAAATTGCCGTGTCATCCTGAATTTTGTCTTTTCTAATTTTCTACATAACAAAATCATCGTATCATCATGATAATATTTAGAGCAGATTGTTGAATTATAACAGATAAATTAGAATATTTATCTTGATTATTTTTAGGCGAAAAGTTATTTCAAAAATTTTATTTGCTAGAAACCTTCCCAGTACTATACTAAATAACTTCCCAAAGTTTCATGGCGTTCCATGAATGTTTTTCTGTTAGAATTTTGTTCCTGCGTACAAAATAATGAACTGGTTTCACCCGTGGTCTCTGCTTTTTGGAATTTTTCCCGATATAATTTTGTATCTGATAATCAAACATTCATAAAATAAGTGGTTTGGTCAGGCATAAAGGACAGACACATACATACATTCATTTTTATATATAGAGAGAGATTTTTCAAAAATAATTATGTTTGCGGTGTCTTATGAATCCAAGTACATATGTGCAAGTACAGCCCGAAACGCGTACGTGGTTAGCTTTTCTTGATTAATCAAGAATGGGTATTTGGTCAATTCTGGAATAATTAGAAATCAACGAGAATATTTGATATTTATTCCGATAGATGGCGCAAGCCATCAGCAACTTTCAGTTGCACGATAAGGAGATGCCTTTTTCATAAAATATGTGGAACTGTTGTTATAAAATTTGAAGGAAAAAAAAGAGGTAACGAAACTATAAATGTAGATGGAAAATGTTTCTTAAAATATTGATCTAAAAATGGAAGCTTCACCTCTCTCACGTCAAACTAGACGCTAAAATTTTGCTCCATCATCTCTTCAATCTAGCAGACATAGGTTGGTGACACAACGCCAACTTTGGTAAACACAGAACACCCGCCTGACGACCATGATTTCAAGCTAATGGCTCTTGTTAGTCTAGTTATAAAATCACGTTGTAATCTCTATATATATAAAAATGAATGTTTGTCTGTTTGTCTGTTGGTCTGTATGTCCGGTATACAAATTCGCAGTAGTTCACTAATTCAAACCAAAATTTCCATACATAGGTAAAGAAATACGGGGAAGGCGATAGGCTATTTTAAAAAATACATAAATCAATTATTAAAACTATATATTTTCAGTCAGAAAATGATGATGACGATATTGCTGTATTATGTTTGATTATCAGATACAAAATTATATCGGGAAAAATTCCAAAAAGCAGAGACCACGGGTGAAACCAGTTCATTATTTTGTACGCAGGAACAAAATTCTAACAGAAAAACATTCATTCGAGCAGAAAACAAAAGCCAGATCATCTTTCTATAAAAATATCGCTTCTCAGACACAAAGTTTGGAGCGGGACGTTTCACAAGAGTGACATCCACGGCGCCAATTTATAATTGTAATGAATAGTATTTGAAAATCAAAATAATATAATTTTCATATATCGTTGTGAAACTTTACATATTTATTTTTATATTTTAAAAACATACAAAGTTTGGAGCGGGACGTTTCACAAAAGTGACATCCACGGTGCCAATTTATAATTGTAACGAATAGTATTTGAATAAAAACATTTAATCGGGTAAAACCCGGGCGTTGCCCGGGTCATTCGGCTAGTTAACTATATTCGAAACTATTATAGACGCGATGGTTCTTTTGAAAATTAAACAATTTCTACTGCCCTTACTGTAATGGAAAAAAATTAAAAGGAGGGCCTGGCTCATCAGTGGTGAACCCTCCTAGCGGTTTCGCCAGTTTAATCTACCATACCACTGTTATATTGCATTTTTGGAACTTCCTTTTATAGTGATACTGATGCTAGACTCTTGGAATGGGTATTTTAGATTAATTATGGACATAAGCTTTGAATTACATACGTTTATAAATATATAATATGCTTTTTTCGAGCGTAATTAATTATATTTAAGAGAAAAAACTAAAAAAAAAAAAAACATTTTTCCAACATTCCATTGCTGTATGTTGCTGTAGCCGTAGTTGATAGGGGCATGAGGAGTGGCTGAAATAATGATGATAACGTCATTATTATTATTATTGCTTATCCCTAGTACACGTGGTACATGCCATAATAATCATGGTGGGTAGAAGTTGGAGACTGCTTTTACTACAAATGCACCACATGTCTACATATGTGAAAAGCAGTTCAACCTTGCACTTACAAATGTGCCAGAGCCCCGTTTGATAACTTGCACTCTATGGTGGGGGTGGACTTTTTCAAGAATCGGGAGCCATTGGGGTATTTTTTTTTTTAATCAGAAAAAAAAGTGCCCAATGCGGAAATCGAACCCAGTCATAGCGTTCGAAAACCAACGGTTCACCTTCCACCGAACTACATGATGATAAAGTTAATATAATTACGGTACGATGATGATAAGAACAACTGGAAATGTAATAATGATAACAAAAATGATTATGGAACAAGCCATCAGCAACCTTTTGTCTCAGCATCTTATTTATTGATATTTATTCAAGTTTCTATTTAACCCTTTATGGACATTCTAATAAAGAAGAGAGAGATTGAGATCGAAATTACATTATCAAATTATCCATATTAGATTATATAGGTTTAAATACAAATAAATATGAAAAAATAAGAGAGAAAAACCCGATACATTAAAACCTCCATGAGAGGACACTCCGGCTAGAGAACACCTCTCTACAAAGGACAGTTGTTAAAAATAGATAATTTATAATTGTATGTTTTATAGATTTTCCCCTATTATTATTATGTATATAAATTTTTGTTTTATTTTTTGTTGCCTCTTTCTCTTAATGGGTGGAAAGGAATAAAATATGGAAGGAGCAAAATTTGTAAACAAACAAGACATCGCCCCCCCATCCCATGCGCGAGCACCTATGCGCGGTGACGGGGAGAAAAAAGAAGAAAAGGACAACCGGCAGCGCTGGTGTATAGGCTCGGGGGAAATATGAGCTCCCTGCCTCTGAAGGAATGAGTAGCCACGTGTGAAAGAAACAACGAAGATGACGAGAAGAGCGTCGTTATAGAATTGCGCACCAATTAAGTGGGTTGCGATATAGTTTCCGGTTATGGAACAGAAGAATTAACGGATAATTATCTCAAGTGAACTCATGATCGGATTTATCGACAGAATTGAAAACAAGATTTGTTTTTTATAAACTGAAGCTTAGATAAGTATTTGTAAACTTTGTTTGAAAAGGATTTTGCCTTTCCACCCCTAGTTATTTTGCTCTCTACATTATTTGTTTGTATGTATATTTATTTTATATCACTTGTTTTGTGTGTGTGTGTTTATTCTAATTTTAAATATATCTAACCTTTTGGCCAATTTGATTATCACCCTTTTTATCTATTTTTTTATTTTTATTTTTGATGCCCAGTCATTTTTGATAAGCAAAATAAAATATATATTTATGGCATTTTTGTTAAATTGCATTTCCACAACTTGTGCAAACACAACTGGTGAATCTCTATTTTCAATCTGGGTAAGATTGACCTTCCCCCCCATTTTTTTTTTCTTTCAAATTCAACATTTTTGGTGAGCCGGACGTGATCTCACCTTGTGGTGTTTGTACAATTTGTGGAGATGGATAAGCCTAAAAGAGAAAGAACTCCCTTAAGGAATACTATCACTCGTACCACAAATGAAATAAAATCAGGTCTAAGTCTAGAGGAAGTGGATATAATTTTAATAAGGGCCAAATTTGAAAGGTTAACCATTCTTAATGATAGACTGATATTGATTGATGATAAAATAAAAGAGATCTTATTGGATGATCCGAGGTCCACAGAAGCTCAAATCAATGATGAGATGGAACAATGTGAGACTTATAGCCTACAAGTAGGAATTGTCGCACAGAAGGTGAAAGAATATGAGTCTAAATTGGCAGCACCCTGTGATGATAAAATGTCACAATCTAGCACTTCAGATGTTAAAAGACAAATTAAACTTCCAAAATTTGAACTAAAAAAGTATACAGGTGAGCTAGAGGAATGGCTATCATGGTGGAGTCATTTTGAAAAAATACATTTAGATGAGTCACTGTCGGATGTTGATAAATTTGAATACTTAATACAATCCATGGTTGTTGGGTCAAAGGCCCACAGACCTGTGACTAGCTTCCCTCTTACCCAAAAGAATTACAACAAAGTTATTGAAGATTTGAAAGATCGGTTTGGAGACAGCGATATACTGACTGAGTTGTATGTGCGCAAGCTTTTAAAGTTGGCCATTGCCAGTGCCAGGTCTGAAAAAAGAACCTTGGCTCAACTTTATGATGATCTGGTTGCACATCTCCATTCTTTGGGATCTCTGGGAGTGGATACTAAGTCTGGGGGTGGTGCGTTCTTGTACCCGTTGGTGGAGTCAAGTTTGCCACTTGAACTTATCAAAATATGGCAACGTTCCCGTACACCTTACAAAGAAAGAGATTATTCTGAGATTGAAGCGGGAATTGAACATAGTGGGGCTAAAGCTTTTGATAAATTAGAGGGTCTGATAGAATTTTTAAAGCAGGAAGTTAAAAATGCAGAGCGCATTTCCTTTGTTGCTGAAGGATTTGAACCTTCCCTTCCTCCAAAACAGGGAAAGAGAGAAAATAATCCCCCTAAGATCCACACAGCGTCTGCATTATTTGTTGGAAAGACCAACTTACCGTGTTTATTTTGTGACAAAGATAACCATCTTAGCCAAAACTGTTTTAAGGCAGCCAAGATGTTGGAATCAGACAGATTAAAGAGGGTACAGGATGCGAAAGTTTGTTTGAAATGCTTGAGAAAGAATCATTTGAAGAAGGATTGTCGATCTTTTGTAAGATGCAAGCGTTGCCAAGGACCTCATTTTGAGATAATGTGCAGAGGAACCTCACATAGTCAGGAAAATTTAAATTGGAGGTCAGATAACAGATCTCACAATAGTTTAGCAGAGCAGAATAAGGGGAAGAATGAGCCTGTAACAGCAATGGCGAATCAAGTATGCACAAACAATATCTCGTTAATGACTCTAATTGTAAAAATTAAAGGACCAAAACATTCCAAAATGGTAAGAGTGCTTTTAGACTCTGGTAGCCAAAAGTCTTATATCAGAAGGTCTCTAGCTAAGGAGTTAGACTTGCCCAAGGTGGGAGAAGTCAAATTGAATAAAATTTTGTTTGGAGGGCAAACCACCGGAGAAAAGGCTCATTCAATATTTTATTTCCAGTTGGACAATGTGATGAGGGAAAGGCTTTCAAGATGGAAGCGTTAGAGGAAACAATAATTTGTGGCAATATTTCACTCGTTGAAACAGGACCCAGGCAATGGGAATTGGATAATAAAGGAATCACTTTGACCAAGGTAGACAATAATAAAACCGAAATAGACATCCTAATCGGTGGAGACTATTATGGGCAGCTTCTCACAGGAAAAGTTGAACAACTAGCAGGAGGATTGACCGCAATTCAAACAGTTCTTGGATGGACTTTAATAGGTAATACCTCATCAGAGAGACCAGAGACAAGTGCTCAAATGGTTATCACCTTACTTACAACCCAACAGAGAGTAGCATCCTTATGGGAATTAGAAACAATAGGGATACGAGATCCTACAGAGGTCATCTCTGTGAAAGAGAAAAATGTTCTCATGCAAGAAAAGTTTCGTGAGAAAATCTGTCGAGGCCATGATGGACGTTATCTTGTATCTCTTCCATGGAAGGAAGGAATTGGGACGATACCTAATAACTTGGAAATAGCCAAAAGACGCTTGGAGGCTATGACTCAAAAGTTGACACAAAAGGGTCAGTTTGTTCCTTATGATGAAGTCTTCCGATCCTGGTTCAGGGAAAACCTTATTGAAGAAGTTGACGGGGAAGACATCAGACCTATTGGACATTATCTACCACATCGCCCAATATATAAGGTTCAGAGTGAGACTACTCCTATTCGACCCGTTTACGATGCATCATGTAAAGCAAGTAAGAGAAGTTTGTCTCTAAATGAATGTTTAGAGACTGGACCTAATCTGATTGAACTTTTACCTGAAATCCTGATAAGATTTAGGGAAAAGAAAATAGGAGCCATCGCTGACATCCGCAAAGCTTTTCAGACCATAGGTATAGATGAAAAGGAAAGAGATTATTTGCGATTTTTATGGTGGGATGAACAAGATCCTTCCAAGATACGGACATTGAGACACACCCGAGTGGTCTTCGGTTTAACCTGCAGTCCTTTCATCTTGGCCGCAGTGTTGAAATATCATTTGGAGTCCATTGTGGATTATCGCAAACCTGTTGCAGATGTTCTGAAACATTCATTCTATGTAGATAACTTGGTGTTCTCAGTCGATGAACCTGATGAATTGGAACGTATCAGAGAGGTCGCTAACGATATAATGGATGAGGCCAAAATGACTTTAAGAGAATGGGAATATGGAGGCAGTAAAATATTAGAAAATAAAGAGGATTCCAGGGTGTTAGGACTATATTGGAACAAAGAAAGAGATACCTTGAGGTGCCACATCCCACAAGACACCACTAAATACGGTGAAGTTACCAAAAGAGCATTATTGTCCAATCTTCAAAAGTTTTTTGATCCTTTAGGATTTTACGCACCAATTTTTCTCATTCCCAAACTCTTGATGCAAAGAGCTTGGCTATTGAAACTGGGATGGGATCAACCCCTTCCTACGGATATACAACAGGAATTCAAAAAATGGAGTGAGGAACTAGACCATGTAAAAAAACTTGAATTTCCTAGATATGCGAAGGTGACCTGTTCTGAAAATCTAGAACTCCATGTCTTTGGAGATTCGAGCAAAAGGGCTTATGCAACAGTTGCCTTTTTGAGAAGTGTACAGGATGGAGTCGTTCACATCTCCTTGTTGGCCGCTAAAACTAGAGTTGCACCTTTAAAGTCTATTAACATACCTAGACTAGAGTTGATGGCCTGTCTCCTAAGCGCTAGACTAACAACTTCCATTGTCAGAGCTCTAGCCAGACCAATCAAGACTATCTTTTGGAGTGACTCTTCAACAGCCTTGAGCTGGATCAGTACAAAGCATGAATGGAGCATTTTTGTTTCCAATCGAGTTAACGAGATCAGAAGCAGTACCAATTTAGATGATTGGAGATTTGTACCAGGTACACTCAACCTTGCTGACCTATCCTCGAGAGGTTGCTACGCACCACAATTCATTTTGTCTAAATGGTGGGAGGGACCCCAGTGGTTGAGAGAATCAGGGGACAAATGGCCACAACAAAAGCCAATTCCAAATGAAGAACAAGTTTTAAAAGAGAAAAAAGGAACGGTGGTACAAAACACTATTGTACAAAATAGGACATTTTGGTATATAAGTAAATTTTCTTCGTATAAAGCGAATCTGAGAGTACTAGCTTGGGTGCTTCGATTCATCAAAATACTTAAAAGAGAAGAGATACAAGATAAAACTTTATCTACGCACGAAGTAGTCCAAGCCGAAAAGGTGCTTATCCAATTAATTCAAAGAGACAGTCTAGGGAAGGGACAGATTAGTCACCTAAAAACCAAGGTTCAATCAGATGGGCTTATGTATATAGAGACCAAACTTTTGTACGATCAGAGTCCTGAAGAATTCAGGGAACCAGTGCTCTTACCTTGTGATCATCCAATAACAGAACAACTGATTAGAGAAACGCATTCAAATAATTGCCATGCTGGCGTTCATGTTCTACTTTCCAAATTGAGAGAAAAATTCTGGATTTTAAAAGCGAGAAAGACTATTAAAAGAGTTGTGAGAGGATGCATCATTTGTAGAAGACATGCAGAAAAGGCCAATACTATACCTTGTGCCCCTCTGCCCAAGGACAGGTTATTCATGGGTAGACCCTTTGAGGTAACAGGTGTTGATCTTATGGGTCCTCTCTACCTTAAAAATGGCCAGAAAATTTGGAAAACCTTATTCACCTGCGCTGTCTACAGAGCAGTTCATTTGGAGCTGGTGGAAGGTTTGGATGCGACAAACTTCATTATGGCATTGGAACGGTTTATACACAGGAGAGGGAGACCAGTTAAGATTTACATTGACAATGGAACCAATTTTAAAAGTACCAATAGACTCTTTACCAATTTGAACTGGGACAAAATAGCCAGGTATTCGTGTGACAAACAAATTCGATGGATATTTATTCCTCCTTCTGCACCATGGTGGGGAGGATGGTGGGAACGGTTAGTACGACTGGTGAAAGATCTTTTGAGAAGAACATCAGGCACTAACAGAGTAAATTATGTCCAGTTAGAAACTTTGATTTGTCATGTGGAGGCGATTATAAATACAAGAACTCTCACCTACATTTCTGAAACAGAATATGATTTGATACCTATCACTCCACAAATGTTTATCCAAAATAATCTTGGCTCATTTGATGAAAGTCATGAACTAAGTCCTGATAATACCAGACAACACTTTCGAAAGTTACAGCAGATTAAGAAAGAACTGAAGGAAATATTCCACAAGGAATACCTCGCCATGCTCGTACAAAAGGGGAATGAAACAGAGGGTAGAAGGTTTCTTCCAGGCGAAGTTGTGCTGATTGGTCGAGATGATCAAAAAAGAATATTCTGGCCACTAGGCAGAATCTTGGAACTGTACCCCGGGAAGGATGGCAGAGAACGTGTAGCTAGAGTTAGGACTGCTACGGGTGAATTTGTAAGACCGTTAAAGAGACTTTTCTCTTTGGAACTTGGTTCTGATATTTCCAGGGAGGTGAGATTACCCAAGACAGAAGGGATCAAAGCCAAGGAGATTCCAACAGATGGAGAACAGTCAATTTTTACTAGGTCTGGAAGAGAAGTGAAAAAACCTACAAGATTGGGGGTGTACACCAATAATCTTTCCTAATTAAGATTTTTTTTTTTGTATTCCCATACAAAAAGGTGGGAGTATGTTAAAAATAGATAATTTATAATTGTATGTTTTATAGATTTTCCCCTATTATTATTATGTATATAGATGGAAAATTTGCCGGGAGGAAATTAATCCATGGAAGCAATGGTCGCCTCTTAATGGGTGGAAAGGAATAAAGAATGGAAGGAGCAAAATTTGTAAACAAACAAGACATCGCCCCCCCCCCCCCCATCCCATGCGCGAGCACCTATGCGCGGTGACGGGGAGAAAAAAGAAGAAAAGGACAACCGGCAGCGCTGGTGTATAGGCTCGGGGGAAATATGAGCTCCCTGCCTCTGAAGGAATGAGTAGCCACGTGTGAAAGAAACAAAGAAGATGACGAGAAGAGCGTCGTTATAGAATTGCGCACCAATTAAGTGGGTTGCGATATAGTTTCCGGTTATGGAACAGAAGAATTAACGGATAATTATCTCAAGTGAACTCATGATCGGATTTATCGACAGAATTGAAAACAAGATTTGTTTTTTTTATAAACAGAAGCTTAGATAAGTATTTGTAAACTTTGTTTGAAAAGGATTTTGCCTAGTTATTTTGCTCTCTACATTATTTGTTTGTATGTATATTTAACTTGTATCACTTGTTTTGTTTATTCTAATTTTAAATATATCTAACCTTTTGGCCAATTTGATTATCACCCTTTTTATCTATTTTTTTATTTTTATTTTTGATGCCCAGTCATTTTTGATAAGCAAAATAAAATATATATTTATGGCATTTTTGTTAAATTGCATTTCCACAACTTGTGTAAACACAACTGGTGAATCTCTATTTTCAATCTGGGTAAGATTGACCTTCCCCCCCATTTTTTTTCTTTCAAATTCAACAACAGTTTTCATTGTCAAAATTACCATTTTTATTATGTAACAACTCTCCAGTAAGAGAACATCTCTTCATAAAGGACACTTTTGCTCTGCAACTAGGCATCCTTTACAGAGAGGTTTTACTGTATATGTTTGATATGTGAATATGCAAATTAAATATATTTTTTAAAAGAAAATATATTCTATTTTAGCATGGTTCATGCTTTTACGCTGAATAACTGTTGAAATTCTATTTTATAATGGAGTGAACATTTATTACAGAAGATATAGTCCCGCTATCAATTATTTGTTTATTCACTTACACATTCTGGCAAGTTTAGAGAACCTGGAATCTTCTGCTCCGTAATCAAGTGTGATAACCGATACGCCAAGTCATCTACACTAATGGAGAAAACTTAAGGAAGTTGTACCTGTTAGTATGTATATCGGGATTCAGACAATACACTCATGGACAAAACTTAAGGAAGTTGTACCTTTTAGCATGTATATCGGGATTCAGACAATACACTCATGGACAAAACTTAAGGAAGTTGTACCTTTTAGCATGTATATCAGGATTTAGACAATACACTCATGAACAAAACTTAAGGAAGTTGTACCTTTTAGCATGTATATCGGGATTCAGACAATAACTCTGAAAGATATTACAGTGACCTTTATTGAAGACACACGAGATAACCAAGCGTGAACAAAATTGCCTCTGTCTCGAAAAAAAAAAAAGAAAAAAAAAGACGAACCGCGACATCAAAATATGAAACTTCTGTTCATGTGAGTGTACATCTTAAATTGATTATTAAATTGTGTTAACACGTATTTTAGAAGCTTAATAGCGCAAACAAGCCTTTATTAAGTAATCTAATAACAAACAGGGATTCGCCATGGTGTCTTTAAAGGTAAATATTTTACAAAGTGTATGCCGAGGAAAAACCTAATGAAGACATAAAAATTCGAAACTATTATAGACGTGTATTATTGGTCGGTTTGTTTCTTGGTAGATTCAATAGGACAGTGTTATTGAAAGAAGACAATCCAAGGAGTGTAGGAATCTCTGTAGTTGGAATGCTGGGACATGTTCTACGGTTTTATCTTCCTCTTGGCAATGTGGACATTTAGAAAGCTCAAGAGTCATACGCGACTATAATAGTTTCAAATTTTAATAACAGATGGCGCGTTGATGCATCATAAGACATATAAAAGACGAATAGTTGACGACATGTGTGGTGGTCACCAAGGCCAAAGCTGTCCAACTCTCGCCAACCCGCGCACGGCCAAGTGCGCCAACTGCTCAGCCAAGGGCCTCTCTGCCGACCACGAGGCAAGATCAATGTCTTGCCCAACTGTCAAAGCTAGAGCTGCAAAGTTCTAGTCCTCCCGCCTTCTTCCTGCCTCCTGACCTCCGCGGACCCAATCCGGCCTAACCTGGCTCTTCCCTAACAGAGATCCTGTCCCTAGCCTCCCCAGCCTGGTCATAGTGGTTTGTATATATTCCGCTTTACGCGGCCATTGGGACTCAAAAATCATCTATTTTTGGTTAGCAGCCCCGTAAATAAAGATATTTCCGAAATGTGTGGTGCACTTATAATAAAACAGTAGTTAAATACCAAGCAAGGTTATCATGACCTGTACCTTGTGTAATTTGTATAAGTAAAAATGTAATATTATATTATTTTTCTAGTTAACCCAGGCTCCTGGAGTGTATAAAAGTCACTAAATACCCGTATAAAAACTGTAATAAAATTCTCTATCTCTTGATGTAACAACCCATATTCCTGGAGCGTACTAAAGTCACCAACTATCCATTTTTATTGAGGACTTTACTCGTTCTCCTCTGAGGACTCCACGTCGTTGTTGATC